>CM041634.1:60734974-60954239 GCA_023333625.1 Bothriochloa decipiens
CAACCGTTCGAGCTTGAGCCGCTCCTGTGCACCTCCGGCCAGATCCCCTGCGAGCACAGGCGGCTCTGGTGAGCAGGCCTCCGGAACTTGTCCCGTCAAGCTTACCTGCTCGAGTAGGCGGGCAATCAATTTTTTGGGGAGCGTCCACGGGCGCGACTGCTCCGACACGCTGCTGCTGCCTTCCCCGACTTCGTCTCCGTCTCCGTTCAGCAGCAAGATGGTGGCCACGAGGACGCGTGGTGGCGCGACTGTGGGAGATGCCGGCGACGCCGCCGCTGCTACTGGTGCGGCGAACTTCACCGCCATCCCTGCAGGCAACAATGGTGCTGTACTGGTCGCGGGTACCGGCAGTACCACGCTAGGGTATAAACTGAGATCCCTGTTTATGCTTCATTTCGTTGCTGCTGTTATTTTGCTTATGTTAATGAATACCAGTAGCAGTAGCGATTATGAGGCTGTCGCACGCATCATACTAGCGTTAGTATTTTGCTTATCACATTTATGGATTAATTCATGGTGTAAAATGACTAAATATCCAACACTTTTATCTCTTTATTTTTTTAAAAAAAATATTCATATAGAGTCTCTTTTGTTTAATTTTGGAACGAGCTTAGAAAGTCAAACCCCAGCTGCCTTGAACGAACATGCCCAATCAAGGAAAGTCAAACTTGTCGCGCATGCCCTGCTGGTAGCAAACTTGGGAGCCAAGTACCCACCTTGCTGACTTGATCCGATCCAGTCGCATGGCATTGCTTGCTCAGTTGCTCGGTCTTCGTCGTCACACGTCAGCGCATCACACAGCCCATAGGCCGTTGGGCCTGTGGCCTCGCCGCCCCGGCGCAGTCCGTTCCATGGGCGCGCGGATAGGGCGAGCCACGTGACAGCCCCGGGGGTAGGCGGGTAAACGGGCGGCATCTCACGTGAAGATCCGCCCCGCCCCATCCCACCGGCCTCGCTTTCTTCTCCGGAGGAGACACGCTCGTTCGTTCGCGAAGGCCCCCTTGCCTGCCCACCTCTCATTCGCTCCCTCCTCCTTTCCCCTTCACCGACCGACCCCTCGGCTCTCGCCCGGTGCCCCGGTCGCCTCCCTCCCCCGATCCCCACCGCCATGGCCGCCGCCGCCGCGTCGTCCTCGTCCGAGGGTCCGGTCGTCGTCCGCACCTGCGTCTCCCTCGGCGAGGTGAGTTCCTCCTCCCCCTGCCTTCCGGCCCTGGATCCGCACGATCTGCTCGCGCGGTGCGGCGCTCGGTCTCACCTCGTTTCATTTCCCTTTCCCCGTGTGGTGCGTTAGGCAGCGGCGGCCCCAGGCGGCGGCGACCGGGCGGCGGCGGCGGATTGCGGGGTGTGCGCCATCTGCCTCGATAGGATACCGCTCCAGGAGACAGCCCTCGTCAAGGGCTGCGACCACGCCTACTGGTCCGTTGCTAATTTCCCAACCGCCTCCCCCCCTTCTTCCAAATGATTACCGGGTTATCTATCCTTGGTTGCGCGGTGGAATTACGATTGGATTGTTTGTTATTCCCAACCTCTAATAGCTATTTAATCCCTAGATTTGGGAGACTATTTCGCACCCTTTCCCCCCAAATTAGTAGCGCTTTGCTTTATTATAATATAATGTACGATCCATTTTCTACGCCGTCTGCTATGTTCCTTGTCTTGCTGATATGTAGCTCTACAAATCTAATCGAACACCTTCAACACTTACCAGGCTTGACCTTGTGATGTGCAAACTGATTTTCCTTTAATTTATTGCCTTTGTACATGTAGTTTGATTCTATCATCTTAGACCTAAGAATAGATGCCACACAGGCACCATATACCTTTTTCTGAACACTATCCTGTGTTCCCTTGTAGTAACTAACTTCAACGTACGTATTCTTTAGTATTGATCCTACAGTGTTCTCTCTTTTGTATCTGACAATGATCCTTTTACTAAAAGCCTACTGTTCATTATATTTGAAATCTGTTTTGTGAATGCAGTGTAACCTGTATTTTGAGGTGGGCATCCTACAAGCAGAACCCTATGTGCCCACAGTGCAAGCATCCATTCGAATTCCTCAGCGTGCACCGCTCTCTCGACGGCTGGTAACCCCTTGTGTTCATCTGAAATGTGGGGCGGCTAAACTGTTTCAGGTAGAATGCGAGCTTAATGCTTGTTTCTTTTCTTCAGCCTACATGACTACCTGTTTGAGGAGAGTGTTTGCCTCCTCCTGAGGGCCGCTTGGTTTGAGCCTCTCATCGTAGAGGCTCAGGCTCACGAAGAGGCTCTGGAAGAAGAAGAAGAGTTTCTCCACCAGCAGTACCAATACGATTACGACGAAGATGACCTTGACGAGGAATCTTATTACATGAGCAGGTCCCTGAGCATTCGTATCGGTAACAGGAGATGGGGTGACAATGGGTACATCAGAGGAGGCAGGAAAGAAGCGAGGCCAGTGAACCCTGATGCTTCTGCTGGTCCATCCAGGACCCCGAAGATGAAAGAGAAAGCTGTGTCGTCGGCCTCTGTGTCAGGTTCGGGATCAGGGTCAGGATCTGTGTCCAAGGATGTCGCTGGAAGGCGTGCGAAGAGGGCGCAGAAGCGAGAAGCTGCAGACAGGGCAGCTGCAGAGAAGCACCTGAAGCACCTGCAGAGGTTGGGACTGAGGAAAGCGCCTGAGCCTGAAGTGCCCGCGGAGGTTGGGCCTCAGGTGAATGAGTGACTTCACCAGCTGCAGTGTGCGTAATGGTGCTGCTAACAACACAGCAGCCCTTCAGGCCACAAAATAATCTTCAAATGTGAAGAGCGTGAGCGTGGCCTTGTATCATGGCAGCTTTTCGCCGGGCATTGTACATAGTTTTAGTTTGTCGTCACTGTTTTAGATCCAGCACAGAAATGCAGATGCCGTCTGCACGACTGATGCAGCAATGAAATTGTATCTCGTTCTTGATACACCATTTAGGATTACATTATTATTTATTAGTGGATGAAATCGACATCTGTGTTGAGTTTATATGTTACTATACTATGGGGACACAAATGAGTCGTTGACCCAGTTTCACACTGCAACCTTGTAACCTTGTGGAATCACTCGCTGTTGACGTGATAGCAATCCTGTTGACTGGTCCGAGCTTGCTGTGCCTTTTCCATTATCTAATTTTGTCCCGCAAGTGAACAGTCTGTGTTGTTCACTTACTCTACACGGGTTTTGTTGTGTGGCAATTTGGGCTGATCAAATAGTTGGGTTAGGTAGGTGGTAAGAAGGCCGTCGAAGTATATCTTGGGTTTTCCCCCAATTAGTAGGATAGCTATAGTATGATTCTGATGTCAGTGAAGTCTTAGTATCAGTTTGCGCTGTACTATCACTGATTCTTTTGTAAACTATGCTGCATTTTCTCTTTTTTTCTGTTTTTACTAAACTGCTTTGCTCTTTCTCTCACAAACGAACAGGAAAAAAAGAAACAGAAAGAGCAAGAAAGAGCAAAGCAGTATGTGAGAGAAAGAGCAAAGGAAGAATAGCCTGTCCGATATCTTAGTGGACCGGCCCAGCCCATACTTTTGGCAAGGACGAATAGCCTGTCTGATATCTTAGTGGGTTGGACCGGCCCTTTACACTACGGTCGTGTCTGTCTCGATGGTTGGGGCCGTTGGGCATTCGGCTCGCGCCAGCAATACACGGACACGCATCGCCGCCACTGTAGGGAGAGTTTTGGAGACCAACCAACCGTGCATGGAGAATTGGAGAGGACGCCGAGCACCTCCCTACTGGCGTCCTCTCCTTCCAAAGCTTCGTGGGCCGACACGTCACGTCAACAGCATGCCGTGCCGGCAAGCAACAGTGTCCCGACGCTGCCGTCACCTCCGCCCTCGACAACTGCACGGCGCGCCACGCCATCGCCATGCATACTGCGAGGTCCCCGGGTCCGGCCGGATCCTGGTGCCTGTGCGCGTTCACGTTCGCCTTGTCCCACTGCTCCGAGCCGGCCGCGCACCCATCAGCATCAGCCCAACCCGCACGCATGCCGCCCGATCCCGTCGGCTGCGGCGGGGACGACGGTGAGAAGTGTGTGGCCGCCGGCGGCCTTCCAGCTGGAGCAAGCGGCGCGTCGAGGGAGGAGACTGGCATCGGAGTGTTGGCCATTGCACAGCGTAGCGCCGGCCGGCCGATACGATACCACCGTACGAGCGAGCACTGCGACGACGGAACAACATGGGGTGATCGACAAAAGGCGACGCGCTAGCTGGTGACTTGACCTGTGCCCTGTACCGCCGCGCCCGAGCACACATCTCCATCGTGTAAAAGCCTTGTCCCTAGTCCCTACGGCCTAGGACCTAGGGTTTCCATGCTTGCCGGCAAGCAAGGACAGTTGGAATGGATGGCATGGGAGACCGTTAGTACCACCATGGAAAGGAAAACACCTCACCTCCATCTTTGCGTCGGGAGAAATATCTACTCGATCTATGTCGCCCCAAATTCCAATCAGTCGTCTGTGTATTCACGGGCCAAGTTGCCAAAGCAGCTCGTGTTGATGGAATCATGGCTGTAGTGAGGAAAATTATTATTGACTCCTCTGTGGGTCTCCTTTTTTTTTCTAAAAAAAAAAGCGGTTTATATGCACTATCTTCAGAAAAATGCGTGGTCCCCTAGCCGCAATTGACACGCATTCTAGTTCGTGGTCTCTTCTCGACCCTCTAAAGCAAAGGATCTTCTACCTTTTCGTCAATGTACCAGAAGAGCTGGGTAGAGTTTTCTCAGTCAGACTAAGCATCCAACATTTAATATTGTAATAATTTTCTCCGTTTCATATACTATACTCTTGAATTTATACAAGAGGTCGATGAATTAGATGCTTACGCATGATCTACAACAGTTACTCACGGCTGATCCCACGAGATCATTCTCCAATATTTTGCGTGTTTATGAAAGCACTTCATCATATGAGTTCACCGTCATGAACTATGATGATATCAATTTATTCCTCATACATATACTAATTAATAGCGTGTGAGTAATAAGACGGTCACAGGTCAAACGATTCTGTTCCTCCAGAAATTAGATGGATCATCTTATTTTCTCAAACCAAAAAACACCTTTTTTTTTCTTATGGCACGTTATCCACCACAGACCTCACGAGAACAGTCTCCATGTTCATTTACTTATGACATCCACACGATAATAAAATTCTAACTCGTATGAAGTTAAAAACCAGTACAAAAAAACTTTTTAACAAAGAAAAACGTGTCAACAAAGACATATGGATCATAGATAAAATGTGCCAGTTTAGGCCTTCAAAAACTACAGATCTATTTTTATCATTCTCTCTTGTAGAATATACTATCAGTGCTAGTCATAGAAAACCGTGTGAAATAAGCTCTTGATGAGGACATATCCTGTTGTCACTTAACCATTCTCTCCTTCCTGAATAATAATAATATGCCATAAGCAAGTTATTTTAAGTTTTTAACTACCGTTGTAGTTGTAGTACACTTCTCCCCCAAAAAAAACCTGAACAGATTACAGTGAAATCACTACACGATTCCAAATGTACAGATGTTTTTAATACCGAGAAACGTTTCAATCACTAGCAGCGCTGCCAAAGCAACCATCACAAAGAGAGAAACATTTAAGAGAGAACGACTTGGAACTGATTCTCATTTTTTAGTAGTCCACACAAGCATTTAAAATTCTGTAGGATCTTCTAACTCTGGTTCTAGTTTAAAAAATTCAGCGAGCCAGTTTAATGAAGCGATACAATTTCAATACGAAAATGATTCTAACGAGAATCTAAATCTGAAACATGTAGGAGAGTTCAAGGATCGACGAACTCGATGACGATCTGTCCTCCATCGACGCAGTCTCAAAATGAAACTTTACATCGATGTGTTTGCTCCTGTCGTGCAGGACGGGGTTCTTTGCTAGCGCGATTGCTGGCTGGTTGTCCACGTTAAGCGCCGGTGGCTGAGCTTGAACTCCGGTGAGCTCCGTCAACAGCCGATGCAGCTAGACCACCTGGCACGCCGCCGTGGCCGCAGCCACATACTCTGCCTCACAGGTGGACAGAGCCACCATCTTCTACTTCAGCGACTGCCAGGCGATCGGCGCTCCGCCGAGAAAGACGAGCACGACGGAGGTGCTCCGCCGCCCGTCCATATCACCCGCCATATCCGCGTCGCTGAACGCCGTGAGTCCCGGCGCACCTTCCTTGGCCTCGAGCGGCGCTTCACTGAACACCTTCAGTTGAAGCCCGCCGTGCTTGGGGAAGACAATCCCCAACTCCACCATGCCCTGGACGTAGTGCAACAAGCGCTTGACCGCCGTCCAGTGATCCTCACACGGATCCTCCATGAACCTGCTCACATAGCCCACTGCAAAAGCGATGTCCGGCCGCGTGTGAGTCAGCCAGCGCAACCCACCGACGATGCTCTAGTAAAGCGTAGCATCCACCTTCGCCGCGGTGCTCTGCCTCGATAGCTTGATGCGCTCCTCCATTGGCGTGGCCACAGCCTTGCAGCCTGCCATGCCCGCCCGCTCGAGCAGCTTCTGCGCGTAGGCGCGCTGCCCCAGCCTGATGGCGTCCTCCCCCTGCCTCACCTCGATGCCGAGGTAGTAAGACAGGGCACCCAAATCGCTCATCCGAAACCGCGTGGCCATCTCCTCCTTGAAATTTGCAATGTCATAAGCAGCACTTGCTCGAACCCCTCGAGTTTCTTCCTGAACTAAAGGAGAAGACGAGCCGAGCTCCAACTCACGCACACACACTGCTCTGGTGTTTCAGCGTTGGCTAAAACTGAGTACTCAAGTAATTTGTGTCAAAGAAGCTACCTTTTCCATTGCATTGCATACATATGTATATACACAAAACTCCACCCACTACCAGGTACATGTGAGGCATGGCTACTCAACCACTCCTAGTACTATGCTGAATTTAGCCGAAACATGGCTGATGTACCTCTACTGTTTACACGATCTACTGTCATGCTGCTAAAGAAAAAGCAAAGACATGATCTGCCTCGACTCGAACTAACCACTACATATCCTTGACCATGCTAAAAAAAAGTATAATGAAACAACAGCAGATTATGTCTAACAAAAATTCCACACCTTTACCTTTTTATCCTGTCATGATCGTTGGATCATCGCCACTACTTTAGTTCTGCAAATTGTACCGCTCCGTCCACTCGTCTGAGCTACAGACAATTCCCGCAGGAACAGTAAAAGCTACGCAACCCGTGAAAAGGGCAAGCATGCCGCAATAAAGCAAAGATATATATTTTTTTTAAAAACTACTGCATATTGACAACTACAAAAGTGCAGTAAACTGTAAGCAAAGTTTATACAATAATGCCAACAAAGTGGCACACACACGTACTCTAGAGAGGTACTCCACCAAGCAGAGCATAAGCTGTACAAACTATACTTAATTAGCACACACGTTTTGTTTAATCAATATGCTCACAGCTATGTAACCCAACCAATGCAATTGACAATGCTTTAGAACTTCAAATTTCATGAATGTTGTAAGCTTAGGAAGTACCTGTATAATTTTCAAACATCAACATGGGAATAATACACAGAACCTTTAATATGTCCATGAAAAGATGCTAATTTTGTTCACCAGTTCAGGTTACTGTATTAGAGCAAAGCCCACAATACAATGTTTTAACCAATGGCTACCACTGACAAAAACAAGATAGGATCAGTATACATGTGAGTCAAATATGCATCTATTCACTGTAGTGCCCAAATATCAAAGATCTACAACGAAAATTGTATTTAGAGACTTGGTTTATATATGATGAGACAGTTCCTTTAGATCAGATTCCAGCCACTGAACTATGATACAACAAACAGACTTAGATAAACATATGCTTTACTCACTAATATGACCTAAGGACCAAGAGAGGAATATCTCAGCAATGTTTTTACCATTATGGACAGTAAATGTTGGGATAATTTTATCCCATTATGATAAAAAAATATTACGTTGAATAAACATGATTACTGGTAAGAACAAATGAGTAGTGTACACTCAAAGATGATAGATTGATAAAAGTGTGTTAACAGTCTGCCTAGGTACATCAATGATAACAAAGCTCCCGTAGTCCCATATTTTACACTTCTTTTTAGAACCAAGAACCACCAGCAATGCACCATCTATCAATACTGTTACTAAACCTTTGATCCCCTCTTTAGACATGCATTCGAATTAATTAAACCATGAAAAAGTGTAAAAAAAAATATGTGCAACTACACAGCCAAAACGAAAACATGGATTTGATACAAAATTAGTCATTATGCGTTTCCACGGCGAACTTTTAGCTGGGCAAATACCTCAATAAACATATGAAGGATAGTCACTAGACTTCAAACATAAAGGAAAAGATGTAAAGCTACCTTAACTGGAACACCGCAAATTCAATAGTCTAAATATTTCCCCTAATCAGCCAACACAATAAGAATCAGATATGTATACTTAGAAATACCTTGTGTATTGATACTTACGTATGGAGTTATGAAATATAGAAACATGACATGAGTTCAGTCCAAATGCACGTCTAAACATATTCAGGTTGCTTGCAATAGAATAGATCATACACATATAAACACTATATTTAGGTGACTTTCGTAGGCAACTGAAAGACGGAAAGTTGATCCAGTCAATTGGTTTGGCATATATAATAACATAAGACAGCAAACAAACATTCATGTTTTAGACGCATCCAACTTATTGTTGGAAAGAGACTCATCAGAAATTGCAACTTGCCAACGAGAAAATTTATGCATGTGATAAATATGCCGATTGCAGTTACGTCCACAATGTATGCAGGCAAAACAAAACGATTGAACCAATCATATGACCCAACAGGGCAACTCATTGCCGTCAGATCGACTGTCCAAGTAGCAGACGTTACTTAGTTAAATTAAAATAATGACCAATGGCAACCGTAATCACAAATTATGGATATTATATTAGAACCTTCCAATTGGTAAGTTCAGGAAACCCATTCAAGTAAAGAGTGTTCTTTTTAGTAACAAAAGTAACCGATAAAAAAACAAAGGCCCTGGAATAGTGAGATGCAAACAAGTCTTCAATTAGCAAGAAAGCCTCTACCACAATTCACGGCGTCCATGTACGCATAATAATGTCTAGTGTCTACAGCACCGAATAAAGAAGCAACGTGAATAGTAGACGTGCTCCCGGAGGGTTGACGGCAGTGGACAAGACGATATGGACCAGTGACATGATTACACGTACTCCTACATGAGATAATAGCAGCTTTGATGATGACAAGATTGGCCAACAACAACCAAATCCCAAATTTGAAAAAGTTCACAGCTCATGCCGGCCGGGAGATGCAATGCAACCCTGTGCTCTGCGCATGTGAACTTGTGTTCTTACAGAGTTACTCCACAGTAGTACCATCATTTACCCATAGTATGCAAAAATGCTCACTCGATGGAAATGCAGAGCAAAGCTCTCACTGTAAAAACATGCATGGAGTACTGCTGCGCACTGCTGCAATGGAAGACAGCGAACCAAATCAAACAGCCAGGCGTCCCCAAAAAGCACAGCTCAGTGCATGCATGGCTTTTACCATGGACACCTTTCTTTCGTTTCACATCTTGTCAAACCACGAGGGGATCCGGCACAAGGAATAAACATGGGGGGCTAGCACAAAAAATAAGAAGGGGGAGCAGGAAGCCGCCATAATCCTGCGCCCTCTTCTTCCTCCTCTAGTCGTGTCCAAACAAGGAAGCCGCGGCGGCATCGACGGCGGTGAACCAGGCTGTAAAACATACAGTAGGATAGGAGTAGTAACATGCAAGATAGACATGGTTTATAATATCCTAAGCCTGATGATTATATCATCACATGCATAACACATTGGCCTCCAGAATACAAGTCCCAATGCACCTAGTAGAAGAAGATGCCCCGTCCAGATGGCACAAAGCCATGGCAAGAATCCATGCCTTCCACACCTACCTATAGAAAAAGAGAAGACACCAAAGAAGTGCAGTGAAACGAGTGAAGCTCAAGGTCACAGTAGGCCAAATTAGGCACGCAATGAGCAGAGAGGGCCAATCAGATGAGGGAGGAGTCAAACATTGCAGCTCTGGATGCTGGGACAAGTATCAATCACAAGGCACAACAGCGCACGCCTCTCAAGCTGCTGCACAAGGCTGGAGGTGACCCTCACAGCGAGAAGAAACGGAACAACAGGCATTGGGAACATGAGAGCATATGAACCAGAGGCTAGAAACCAGCAGGCAATATCTTATGCATAATACTAGTAAAAGATTCAATCTTGCGCTATTTTCTTTCCAATTCCTAACAATTATTCTCCTCTCTACTCAGCTAATAGTAGGAAAAAAAACTAGCAGCAGTACTTGCTTTTGCTAGAGTAGTAGTACAACTAAAAACAATTCATCGATGTTTATTATACACCAACGAATGACTAGATATCACCACGATGGAATGAACAAGTTAAACAGAATAACACCATGGCATGCATTGACAGACATTGATGCCCTCCAGAAGGTTGAGAAAATTGAACTCTGCTAATAGCAACAAAGAGGAACAAAGAATGGCAATTATTGGTGTAACCTTACTCTTCCGGCCGGTGTAGGTAGAAGGAACGCACGTACTCGATCGATCAGCTCATGGTGTTACCATAGCTCGACGACCCGCCGAGCATGTGCGGATGATGTCCCCCGGCACCGTACAGCTCCGTGGGCGCCATCGAAGTGCCGCCTTCCCTCACGCCGCCGGCGCCGGAGCCAGACGCCGCTCCGAGATGGAGCTCCGAGATGTTGGGCACCCCGGCCGTGGAGTCGTCGTTGCTGGTGGCGGCGTGGCGGCCGTCGTCGGGGCCCTGGTCGTACAGGAAGCCCTTGAACAGGTGGCCGTTGATGGTGACCGTGGCCTGGTACGCGTACTCGTCCTCGCCGTCCTCGATGGACGTCACGCGCACGCACTTGAACACCGCCGGCGCGCGCACATGCCTCGGGAGGCTGTCCCTGAACGACGCGTCTGCAGCGACAAGAAGAGAAAGACACGGCTCGGGTCTGTGAGCATCGGCGTCGCCGATCCGGCTGCGGGTGTGAAGCGAGTAATGGCGGTTAGTACGTACCTTGGTGACTGGAGGTGGTGTCGTAGCTTCGCGGCGTGGTGGCGTTGGAGGTGGACGTGTGCGACGTGGTGGTCTGCGACGAGAGCAGGCGGGGCTTCTTGGACGCGGACGCGGCGACGGCAGCCGCGGACACAGTGGCGGGGGAGGACGACGCAGAGCCGGAGCCGGCGAGCTGCTGGCGCTCTCGCCGGCGCGCGGCGGGGACCCAGGTGCTTTTGACGTGCGTGGAGCAGTCGAAGCCTCGGCTCTTGCAGCAGGTGCGGCACCGGTTGTGGCCGCAGTCCTTCTTCGCTTGGTTGCCGCAGTCCTGGCACGTGGTGGCGCCGGAGCCGGAGGACCCGGGGCCGGCGTCCAGCATCGGGAGGGGCTTCTTGAGGTACGCGAAGGGGCTGACGCTAGGGTTAGGGTTAGCGCCCGAAGCACCAGCAGCCGACGACGGCGACTGCGGCGGCGGCTGCCAGAACTGGATGGCGGCGCTGGGGGGCGCCCCGGAGCCCGACCTGGCGCTGGCGCCGGCGTCCGGATCAAGCACGCAGGGGCCGCCGGAGAGCAGAGGGAAGATGGGGTCGCCGGCGGCCGCCGCCGCCGCGGCTGCCGCGGCGGCAGCCTCGTGGTGGTGGTGGTGGTGGTGCGTGTGGTGGAAGGAGGCGGCGGGCGCGACGACGAGCATGCCCACGTCGGCCATCCCGTAGTTCATGGCGGCCGCCTGGCGCATGGCGGCGGAGGAGGCCGGGCCCCAGAGTCCAGCGCCCAGCGAGGCGCCGGAGGCGGACGCGGCCGCCGCCGCGGCCGCGCTGGCATTGAAGCCGAGGGAGAGGTCGTCCCCGCGCCCCGCAGCGGCGGCGGAGGACGCGACCCAGTCCGCGAAGGCGCCGGTGTCCGATGGGAAGCGCCGTCCCGAAGCCACACTTATAGATGGATGGATGGATGGATTTCTGCGGAGGCAGAGCAGAGCCTGCGCTGCGGTCGGAGCAGCCTCTCTCAAAGATTTAAAATTTCGCTGCTTGACGCCGCTGTAGATAGAGCCTAGATTTCGTTACTGCCGCCCACCGCAGCAGCAGCAGCGGCAGAAAAGGAGGCTACGCTACGCGCAGTGGATCCGATCCGAATAAAAATCTCTTCTTCCTCTTCCTCCTCCAGTGAGTGCTCCCAGCCGAGCTGAGCTGAGCTGCTGCTCCGCCAACGCCAAGGGAGTATCTTCCCTGAGTTGAGCAGCTAGTGCAGTAGAGCGCCCTGTCTCTATCTATCCCTCCCCTCTAATCACTCGGCTCCTCCTTCCCTATATCTATAGTACTATACCTGGTCCTGTTCCTATCATCATCATCATCAACATCAATTCTACGACTCAGCCTTGAGTGGGGAACTCTAACACCTCCTTTAGTCTCTTATTTTTCCCTCCTAGCCTGCTAGTGATTTTTATTGCGACTTCTTCAGCCTAGGACAGGGACATGGGTGGATGGCTACATATGAGGGAGAGAGAGAGGAGGAAGAAAAGGGACGCGCAGATGAGTTGTGGTAGAGAGAGAGGCTAGCTAGTAGAGCGAGAAAGCTTCTTTCGTCTCTCTCGTCTGGAGGGAAGGGAAGGTTGCAGTTGCAGGAGAGGGAGGGAGAGAGAAAGAATGGGGAAAAAAAAAGAAAAGAACAAGTGGGGGGATTTTAAGTGGGGGAGTGGGGACACTGAAATTCCTCTGTGAGAGAGATCTTCTCGATCACTCCCAATTTATCTTTGGCGGTGGGACGCCCTTTTCCATTGGCTTCCTCTTGCCCGGCTTGTCTTCTTGCTCGCACCACTGCTGGCCTGCACACTACTGACGAGCTTCTTCTGCTGCTTCTGCTCCTGCCGATACTGCAGCTGCGTTAAAAGCTACCGACGGCGTCAGGGATCTATTCCTGCGGCCTACCACGCCTACCAACATTGGAATCCATGCTAGATCGTGAAAAAAATAAACCCGATAAATAGTATTATTTTTATCTTATTTAATAAATATTGTTCGATCGTGGATCAACTAGGTTTAAAAGATTCATCTCGTAATTTTAAACTAAACTATATACTTAGTTATTTTTTATATATATTTAATGCTCTATGCAAGCAGCTAAATATTGATGTGATGGAGAGAGAGTGAAAAAATTATAACTTTTGGAGGCAACTAAACATGGCCCATGTATCGACATCCACCACTGTGCCAATATACAGTATTTCCGTTGCCACGAACGCCTCCCTTTTTGTTTTTACTCGCCAAGCATGCAGTTAGAATTATACTATATTTCTCGTTCTTACAACGTGAAATGCAGTTAGAATTATAGTACTACATTTCTCGTTCTTACAAAAAAACCAACCGATGGATGTCCAAGACGCCTCCTCGTTACAGTACATCTGCTTTGTGTTCTGGCAGCTCGTCTTCGTCATGCCATTACTACGGCCTGCGTATTGTGGCCTCCATGCCATGATCTTCAGAAAGTTTCCGATGGTGACAAGCTTGGAACAGTCCAATAATTCGTCCGGAAAGGAATTTTTGTTGTTTCTGCCAATCAACTCTGCCCCGCATCGTTTTTTTTTTTCTTTTGATGAAACAACTCTGTCCCGCATCGTTTGTTAGCTCGTCAATTATCAATAGTATCTTTTGATGTAGCAAAGTGGTCCGTGCAGATTGCATGGCTAGCATGTTCTTTTACCCTGGTTCAACTTAGTACATGCTCCAATAATGCTCTCTTGCTCCTGAAAAAGTAATAATTTTAACATAATACAGAATGTAACCATCTCAAGTTTACTCAAGTTCATTTTTCTCAGATATACAGAAGACTTGTTTATTTTTGTATTAAGATCGAGAAAATCTTTGTATTAAGATCGAGAAATAGTCAATGTTATAACGAGGTGACACAAACATGCATCACAAGCTAGGGGATAATGGTATACGATCGTCTCTGCTCTCTAAATCAGTAGAAGTTAATCAGGCTTCTAAAGAGAACGAAAATTATAATCTAGGAGTATATCAATTAGCATTTCTTTGCTTATTGCATTAGTGCTTATTTTCTTGTTAGAATACACAATCTGATGTCGGCTACCACATGACTACCATATTATACAACATATTATGTGTAACACATCGGCCTTGCAAAGTTGACCAACAAACTCAAACATTTCTACTTGTCCACAATATCAGATAGATCCTTATTTGGTTTCTATATCATTTATTTTCATATGTTTTTTTTTTCTAAACTTTACATTGAACTATATTTAAATTTTATCATAATTATGTTATTTGTACATATGAGGTTGGCTTTATGTATTTGTTTGAATTTTACATGTTCATGTTTCTCTTAGTAACGACAAAAGTCGGTAATAGCAGAGAACTAACATGACCCAATTAAAAAAGGTATCACAGCTTGATTCTAGTGGTGATTGAATAGGGGGCAGTTGGGAGCGAAGAAGAGCGCTTTTATTTTCACTCCGAGTTGTATTGCAAACGAAGAAGTAACTGTCATCAACTCCCCACCAAAATTTAGTTCCATTTTATATGTCTAGTAGGATTCTGCATAACCTGCTTTCACAAAACCGGCTGTAAGAGCAATGGTGGCTTAATATATCAACATGGTATTTATTTCTCCTTATTAACAAATACAAATTTCTAGAACATGAGAAAACTAATGGGACTCCTCCTGCCAAATACTAGTAGTAAGAAAAAAGTAAAGCCACCCGTTTTCAGACCAAACCATGAGTACTGTTACCTCGACCCCATAATAGAAGACATTATAGGGATCATTTTTTCCAAAAAAAATACTTAACATTCTCAATATCTCTACTTTTTTTTACAATTTTTTTGTGACTTTTAATCTTATCCTTAATCCAACACATGCTAGCTCTAATAAAGAAAAATATTCTGTTGTTGAGAAATCGCTTCATTCGTCTTGGAGTGGTTTGTCGGGAACCAACAAGCAAATTACCCAGACACAGTATACAAAGCCTCGCAAAAGAGGGGCAAAAGGAAAACACACACAGTAACTAGAGGAGGAAAGGAAAGGGAACATACGGCTGGTGTGGTGGGTGCAAACTGCAAACTGCAGAAGCCGACCCCGTCCGTATTCTACTGCGTCCGCGCTTACTGTTCCGAGAGTAGGAGCGCGCACGTTGCTGGGCGATAGCTGCTGCGTCCGCCAAACCACTAGTGCCTAGTGGCCCTGGCTGGTGTTTATCCGGGCCGGCCGGCGCGATCACGTGGTAGCAGTGGCACAGGCAGGCGGCGGAGAGAGTGGAGTGGGCGGGCAAATGAGAGGCGGCCACCGCGCCCGCGTCCGCCGGGCGGTCCAGACCCGCGACTCAAGAGTCGTCGAGTCCAGAGCCGGCCAGGGGTAATCGAGTAGCAATAGCAAACCACTGTGGTTCAACAGGGGCATGATATGGATGATTGGCTGCCTCTCTGCCTGGAAAATGGCTCTTCTCTTTCACCGCCGGTGGGGGGGGTCCGGGCCACGGCCGGCTCTTACTTATTACTACTACCTGCTCCACTCGATCGGTCGCCGTCGTGATCACGCCATGCATGCGCTACACAAAATGGACAGCTAAAACCCGCCAATAATCAACCCGATCGGTCATTGTCACCTGCGTTCCACTGTTGTACATAGGCACATCGTGGAACATGCATCAGTAATCTAAACAGTACTATTTGGTAGAACACTGTGTATAGGACGTAGTATATACTAATATACTACGTCGAGGTATTGTGCGCGTTTTCACGTACTTGGCGACACAAAACGCCCACTGAATACGATAGTTAGACACAACACTGAGTAGTACAGTAGATGCATTATGCCATGGAGGACCGCTGGCCGGGTCCGGGTTCCGGTCCCGGTCCCGGCCCGAACTAAAAAAAGACAAGGGAAACGTGCTGCTCATCTAACTCAGGAACAGAGATGCGAAGGTGACCTACCTACCTACCAAACCAAACCGGCCAAACGCCCGATGACATGGCTGGCTCTGGCTGCGTCCAGCCTCCTCCTCCGCTCCAGACTTTTCGAAGCAGGCAGGCGCAGCAGTCATCTACTCGATCGATCGTTCACAACAATGAGCATTGATGCATCTGAAAGAAGCATGCCGGCCGGCCGCAAAGCGACGGCGTGTCATCGGCGCGCGCCCACGATACGCTGCACACCTCCAAAGCGATGGACCATGCATCCGGCCGCCGCGCGCGTGATCATATATATATATATATATATATATGTGAAACGGCGCCGTTTGCCACCGAGAAAAGTGGCCCAAATGCCACCCAAAATGGCGGCCAGGAGGCGAGAACAACGGGCGCGCCGGCCGGCCTTTAGTTACGCTTGCTTAAAGCAAAAACAAGCAACGCGAACTGACGCTTTTACACCACTCGTCTTATTTAAAAATTTTTAATATATATATTAGTTATTTTATTATAACTTACTTTATAATTATATATTTCTATAATAATTTATATATTTTATTCATTATTTATATAAAAAATTTAAATAAAATGAATGGTCAAACAAAAATTATAAAAGTTAAAAACCTTCTTTTACTTGTGTCGAATGAACCCTAAAAGAACTGTAAACGTTCTTTTATGTACGTGCATCTTTTTAGCATTTCTTTTGGGACAAAAGGTCAAGCCGGGCGGCTGTTTCTGGCATGCAGTGTTTCACACGCCCAAGCAAGCTGTAGCTACTGTGTGTGCTACAGTACAAGTACGAGCAGCGTGACGCCGGCAACCGCGGCAAGGAACCCGTCCAGTTGTGAACTAGGGTAGATTGTCTCTGAATTTTAAGTTTTTTTACTCTCTCTATCGTATTAAATTTTGGACTTATGTATGGAGTATTAAATATAGATAAAAAATAACTAATTATACAGTTTAGTTTAAAATTACGAGATGAATTTTTTAAATCTAGTTGGTCTATAATTATATAATATTTACTAAATAAGACGAAAATAATACTATTTAGGAGGTTGAAATTTTTTCAATCTTAACAGGAGCTAGGAGGAGTGGGCACCGTCGCCGATAGTCGTTGTCAAACGCAGCCGGTACGGGTGCGTCTGGAGCTGACGACGACGGCCGAACATGACGTTGAGCGACCGGTGTCTCTGTGCTCTGCACCCCACGGCACGGCTTCGCCACGTGCTTTGCTTGCGCATTTTCGGCCGGCGCCCGGTGCCCAGAGACGCAGCACGCAGGCAGAGACGACGAAGATCTCGGACGCCCTGCCTCCCATCAGCTTTTTGTTTCCAGCACGCTCGAGTACGTTACCTTCTTGCACACTGTTGCGCATAGTAGTAGGCTCCGCCCGATAGTACGGACGGTAAGAATATTGCAGCTTCTCTAAACAAATGAACGCGGACATTGACTCGTTCTATATTATTATTATATTATTATATCCTCTATTCACCGGCAGCTTCCGTTGCAACCGAGTGGTGCACGTCACCCAAAATTCTTTAATTGGGCCAGCTAGGATCCACGTCATCTTGGTCTTCTCTTATTGGACCACCTACCAATATAAGCAGACGTCCCTTCTCGCATCTGAAAATAAAAAAAAAGAAAAAAGAAAAAAAAACATAACCTTCTCTCTCAGTTCGCTCCGTCTTCCCGATGCAGCGGCGTCGCGGCTCCTCCAGCTCCGTCTCCGTCGATGCGCATCGTCGCGGGAGGCCATCGGCCACGCCTCTGCCTCCACCTCCGCCTCCTCTCTCTCTCTCCTTTTCTCCCCCTCCCTCCTCACGCGGTTGGTGCGACGACGGCGGCGGCGTGGGCGCCGTACGGACGCGGCCCTGCGTCGGACCGGCCGCTCGCCGTTCCCGGCCATGGTGCGGTGGCGGAAACTCGGCGCGGAGACGGCCTCCCTTTTCCTCTTCGGCGCCCCCACGCGCCGTACGACGGCGCCCATCTCAACGGCCGCGACGACCTAGGGTTTCGTCTTTCCAGCACCGGTCGTACCGAATCGGGCGGCCAGAAGTTGGCGGACGCGACGAGTGCTATCTTCACGTGCTCACGACGACCCCCTCTCGATGTTGTATTCTTCGGCGATTTGGGTGCAAAGTGGCGAGCCAGCCAATAGCTCTGCGGGACACACACATCTCAATCTAGTGATCCAATCCTCATACGAAGTGTCAGCAACTAAGCCAAAGACAATTAGCGTGTTGCTACCTGCCGTACTCTCATTTAGTCATGTACTCACGTTTCCCTCCTTTTTTTCAGGTTCTCCAACTTTTACCCTGCCAATTAACCACAGCAGGAGCCAGCAGCCAATTAACCACGACAGGAGCCAGTATTGGTAATCAGATATCCGCAATTAGCTTCTACACTTCTATGCCTTCATATTATTGGAAGTTTTTTTTAAGACACGTCACTTAATTATTTCATTTCATTAGAACGAGTGATGATATCGTCTCTTTTTTTCCAGAAATATGCATCAAAGACCAAGTAGTAGGACTTACATGAAGGAGTTGTGACATACTGTTCCTCGATTATGATGGGTATGTAGTATTTCAGTATTGTGTTAAAAAAGGCTACACTCATCTATTTTTATGAAGATCATATGTCCTTTTTATCTCAGTTGCATTTAGTAATTCATATACTGATTCACGTACTTATGTAACTACAGGCTATATTATATTGGTTAAAACATTAATAATGGACCACCGCAGCTACAAATCCTACCTACGCCACTAGCGCCGCCATGGCAACATCAGGGTTGATGCCCTCTCATGGTCGCAACTACCTGGTCTGTGTCTTTGTTCTTCGATCTATAACAGATGTACTTGGTTTAGGTTCAATAATTCCTATATATAAATTTTCCTTGTGCTCATAAAATACCAAAAAATAGAAAATGTGTCAGAATATATGCTCTCTCTGCATATTGTTTGCTTTATGTGTTAAGTGCAAGCTTATGTGTTATCTTTTGTTACTATGGACAGAAATTGAATTCCCTCATGCTTCTAATACAGTGTGGTCACTTCAACGGACCCACTAAAAATCGTATTCAGTCATTCTAGAATCATAAGGATTTATGATAATATCAATAAATGTAGTATTGAACCAGCCTCTGACTTGAATTAGTTAATTTAATTTACTAACCATGTACAAATGCTGCACAACGTTCCAACCCAAGTTTGCCATGTATCTTTCCTAACATTCCTGACTCGATAATCCTATATGTGGGGTAAAGGGTGTACAATTGATCAAAAACACTAGAACAGAATCAAACTCTCCGTGCAACTAAAAATTCCAAGGAAAGTAAGTATGAATGTCAGGGATGAATTTCCTCCTAAATGAAATGCCTTGGATTAATTTTTGTTCAAATGTTGCTCGCTGAATATGGAGGAGAGAGGCAATTAGATTTTGCTTTCCTATATTGAGAATTAGATTTTGCTTTCCTATATTGTTTGTTTCCCCTCGTGTCATGCATCATGCTTTGCACAGGTAAAAGTAGGTATTTATTATTGATCGCTTCAAGTTCAGTCAAACTTGAGTACATGTGTGGTTGCTGCAGATACTATGATTATGTCCCCTTCCAAACCTGTCGATACAGTCTATTGGTGCAAGCGGGAACCAACAATTCAGTACTCAAGCAAGGCAATTTAGATCATAGCCAAGCCACCGTAACACTAAGGTATTTTGATTACACTTCTTTCGCTTCTTGATCACTTCGATTGTGGCCAACTGAAGTTTTTTTTTGTTGCCTACCTCTTGTGTGATGCCTCTTCATCATCTAGAGCCCGCTTGATCGGATCAAACTCTCGAAGCATATTTTGCTAAATTTCCCCTGGATTTGTACAACTATTTTTTTTCTATTCTCGCAGGTTCTGGTAAAGTTTCTGTACAAATGTACATTTTTTACTGCTTTTACAAATTAGTTCTATATGAAGTGTCCTTCCTTGAGTATTATATGGTTTGACACGCTATCTTTTTAGGACCACTATTACACAGTTATATACATGGCAGTGTTTTAAGATTTTTTTTACGGTCTCAATATGCCATCATTACTTACAGACATAGGCCTGTCTGAAGCTAAACTGCACCATGATGACTCTATGATCCCTTTTTCTAACTTCTTGGACAATATATATATTTGCCTACAGTTTGAACTATCACTGCCAAGGTAATCTTCAATTCATGACATCCTCATTACTATGCTGCAGTTCAGGTAGTTTTGTTGACGGATTGCAGCTAAGAAAAAGTGCCAGCTATGCAACGACGCAAAAGAGTTACCCAAAAAATTCCCTGGATTTGTTGTGCCACTCTTATCAAGTCCATTTGGTGCATGCACCCGAGATTCCAACCTCTTATTCTATTGTGTTATCAAATTGGTTATATTCCTCAAAGAAACTGTTCTTAAATTGGTAATATTTCCCTCCAGTTGTATCGCTGTAATTCCAACCTTTTCTAGGTAAGCAGGTAGTCACTATTGCTTGTTCAAGTATTATTTTTGAGGCTGGATTTATTTGCTTTGAAATTGGTAATGTTTAAGTTATTTATCTCTATATAACTTGAGTGTTGCCAGGTTGGTCAGCATAGGCAATATGGCTTTGCTCCCAGTGCTCATAGCAAACAAATTAGATCTGACACCTTTTCCATGCTACTATCAAGAGATTTTGTGATTTTTTTTAAGTATAACAGTTCTACATCCATAGGCAGTATGGCTTCGCTCCCAGTGCTCATACCAAACAAATTAGATCTGACACCTTTTCCATGCTACTATTAAGAGATTTTATGATTTTTTAAAGAATAACAGTTCTACATCAACTGCGGTGTCTGTGCAGTTGATAATGAATGATTTCCTGTTCAGGTATTTGGTTTTGGAGAGAATTTTATTCTCACCAATCAAACATCCATGCCAAGAAGATAATGTTCCTCTTTCAAAAATATGTTAGTCTTGCAAATGCTATCTATTTCTTTTTCATGGATCTGACAAATGAAATCCATTTCATCAAAGTGGAATAACACCCTTAACATTGTTGTATAAAGCATCTAATTCCACACAGGATATAACATTGTTGTCAGTTTGTTCTATAAGTTAGCACAGTTGAATTCTACAGAAAGAACAACATGCTTTTCTGTGTGCACTCCATCAAAGACAATGAAGCCTATTCTGTTAGTTACACCTTCTAACTGCTAATGTCACCTATTTGCTTTTGTTTGGATTCAGCCAGCTATGAGATAGAAAGAGAATTTCTCCTGAAAGTGATTCAACTATTTGATTTTTTTTGGATTCAGCTAGCTAAGAGACAAAACGATACACTTCCTCCCATAGGTGATTCTTCTTAATTTAAAAGTTTGGTCCATTACGATGTCACATCCTTCACATAGGCCGTAAAATTTGATACTCCCTCCATCCTAAAAAGAATGCAATTTTAGTACAGTAGCATGTTTTAGTATCTTAGGTTTGACCAATTATAGATAAAAAAGTATCAATATTTATGATATGAAATAAGCATCGTTAGATTAAATACGAAATGTATTTTCATAATAAATTAATTTCGAGTCATAAATTTAAATCCTATTCGGTAAAAACTTGGTCAAACATGAGTCTTTTTAACGGGCACGTAACATTTTTTTTAGGACGGAGGTAGAGTTTTACCGCATGTTACCAAGAGGTATAGGGTTCAAGCCCCGGCCTTTGCACATTTGTGCAGGGATGGCTACTGGCTATTTTTCTTTCCCCAGACCCCGCAGTGCGGGACCCTACGGCACTGGGTACGCTCCTTTAGGTAGTAATGAATTGTGGTCCAATGGTCCAACTCTGGAAGTCATACTTTATTTTATTTGATTTGTCCAGGTCTCAGACCAAAATGCTCTTGATGACGGACTCGCAAGGAGCTCTTGCACGGTTAAATGGCTGCAGATCTGAGACTCGGGAGATGGCGGCGCAACTCAAACTGGTTATCATCAAGCCATGGAAGGTAACTTGAGTTCTACCAGCCGCAGTCCGGATATATAAGAATCAGACCCCGAGTTCTGAAAGGCAGATCACTCCCACCTGAACCTTGTGTATGGATTATGCCCGTCATTATGCACTGCTTTTGTCTTCCTGCTAGGCTCCTTAATCTACTGGACCAGACGTTTATTGCTGTCAACACTATTTTATATGACCTCATACTACTGTAATGCTACCTCCTATCGTCATTTGTACCGTCACAAAGCTTGTACCAAACGCAGCTATTGTACACTTATCATGTTTCCTTAACCTTTCTATTACTATTTTTGCGACTTATTTATCCTTTCTATTGCACCTGCGCGCCCTTTATACTAGTACTAGTAAGGCATGCATAGGAGTACACCATTAGCGCAGAGGCCGGGAGTGACCGAAATCGTTATTGTGGCATATTCATATATGTACTCCTTTGGCTACATGTCTTATACAAGAACATAGTGTTCGTTACAGAAGGCTAAGTGACTTTGGTACATAATAATGTCAAAAGATATTTTAGCACGTTTGGAAGTAACATGAACCATCCGTTTCCTTGGATCCGACGGTTTAAAAATAGGAGGAACGAGATGGGAGGAACTTAAGTAGTGAGAACTAGTTTTGAAGGATATCATGGTACTTTTTGACGAATAAAGAGCAGCTTCTCTAATCTAAATAAATAAAATAAAAGGCTTCCTCCCCGAATCATCCGGTCGTATGCAGGCCGGCCGCGGCCGCTCGGTGGCACCATGCGGCGGAAGTGCGCTGGTGACGGTGAAACTGCCGGCCTCGGCGGGGCTGGTCGCCTGGTCATGACGTGGAACCCGGAAGGCCGATGTAACGTCTGCGTGGACGCCGCCGCGGCGGTCCCGTTGCAGAACTGGAATGCGAATCCCGTGGTCATGTTGGCATGGAGCCGGCCCTGCGCGGTGACGGAGTTCTTCTGCTCTGGCAGCGAGCGGCGCGCGAGGAGGGAGCATTCTGGAACAGCGGCGCGCGAGGGAGCAATTCTGGAACACGGCGGCGGCGTTGCCGAAGGTGAAGTCGACGGTGCCTGTGACGAAGCAGTCGCGGTAGAAGTCGGGGAGCGAGTGCGCGTATAGCGTGTCTTGGTACCCATCGAAGCCGCAGCAAGACGGAGAGGTCCGAGTAGCTTCCATACGTTCAGTTCATCTCGCACGCCTGGAGCAGTTCGTGAATTCCACTTTCTTTGTTTTGACATGGAGCTGAGAATACGGATCTGAGAATCTATAGGTTATCAAAAGTACTAAACTACCCTTAATTATAATTAGGGGGAGAAACCGGCCAAAAAAGAAATTAAGGGGAGGAACCGACAGTTCCTCCCAAGCACCATAAAAAATCTCTAATGTCAAAGTGAATGAACTCCAAATTATTCCCCAAAGTAAATTTTTGCACTATAAAATTCGAAATCAAGCAAGTTATGGCCAAAAAAAAAAAAAATGTGCTATTACCGTCCTACTACCCTGAACAACGGGGCAAACAAAAGTTTCTGCCTCGGCTGCCCTGCCACTACACTCACGAGAAAGGATTTGTCTCCGGGAGCAACACATTATTGGTGGCGGTCGTACTCGTACGTACGGGTTGGCAGGAGCAAAGGCCAAAGGGCAGGGTTGCAGCTCCAGGAGAGGTGGCAGAGCCGGGACCGTTGGATGTTTTGTACACCGTACGTGTAGGCTTGTGGCGTGGGCAATTAACTGCGGTCGCTGCTGCCAACGGCCAGCATGCCCAGATCATATCGGAGAAGAAACGAAACGAAGATTTGCATTGCCTCCGTCCACTTGTACTGCGTACAGTACAGCCATAGTGTGTACAGTATGCTCGCTCGACGACATGTATACAAGCAGACGACAAGGCCGGCCGTCGCCGCTAGTCCGTGACGTATTTGTAGTTACGTACTCCTACGCGCTAGCGGTAAGGTCGGTCCCGATCCAGTTGTGAATGCAAGTCTAAAGCCTGGCATGGACTCCCTAGTACGTATTAGGTAGTAGGAGCACATGTCTAACAGTAGTTGTACCCGTACGCCCCCACGTACACGCGTACGTGTAGCCGTGTACTCGAGGTAGGTAGCGCCACGTACTGGCACTGTGATATGCATGTGCGTGAGCGCACCGGCACCGCCGACGTGCCGCCGCCGCCGCCGCCGCCGCTTCGAGCCGGTCCTACTATCGCTTCGTTCCTGTGCACGACGTCTCACCGCGAGCGGCGCCGCGTAGCGTAGGAGTCTACGGTACGGCGGCCGGTCACCGGTGACCACACAAGCACTGTGTGCCGTGGAAGGAGCTACTACTGCTAGCAATCCTTGCCGTGGACGCGATGGTACGTACGTTCGCCGGCCCGGCTGCAGGATCCGTGCGTGCATGTGCGCGCGTCATTGCCCGTCGCTGACGCGTGTCGGTCAGACGCCTCCTTTCCGTTTGCGTCGTCCTCGGCGACAATTATTGGTGGCATCCTACGCCGGAGAATTATTGGTGGCGCGGGCCCGCCGTCCGTACGGCCATGCGGACAGGCCGAGGTCGAGGTCTCCGTATCCGGACTCTGCGCCAGCCACGGCCAGGCTCCGTGAATCTTGCTGGCCTTGTCCCGCTGCATGCCAGCCTGCCTGCGACCTTTGCCTTGTCCGTGTGTGTACTCCTGTGCTGTGTCCGACTCGTGGGTCCGTCGTCCCCGTACCACATGCAAACTGCGTCTGCGTCCACAATGACAAAAGAAGAAAACCTGTGCTGGGGCTAGGCTTTTCTACTCTCCGTTGGGAGTCGAGGCGATGCCACACCTTCTTTTGGTCCTAGAGCACCGTGCCGCCGGCCGCCGCCTCAGCGTCTAGCTCTGCTCCGATCCGGGCCACTCCTTTCGCATCGTCTTCATTCCCGGCCCTTTTCAACTCTCCCAATCAACGCGAAACACGGCATAGTTTATGACATGGAACCGGCCGCGGCCGGCCGGACTAAAATTTGCCCGCCGTCTATTCTTACACGATAAATCTCATTCCCGCCACTGCCGTGAAGTGGAGACGCACGCGGCATCTGGTGCAAAGCCGCCGAGAAAGCGAGAATATGTATCCTAAAAACGGAAATTAAAGACCACCCAGAACTCGAATCAAAACCATTGTGTCATAGGAATGTACTAAAGCTCAAGTAATAAGATAACCATAATCATAGAGAGTGGAGACCTGTCGCCTCGCCACCATGACCATAACTAGAACTGTCAACCATACAAGTGGAAAGGGCTATTTTTTAATAGTTACACAATGCTCTAGGGATAATTACCACGATTAAAAAGTGTGCCACGTGCCGAAACGAAATTGCTGATTAGCGTCCTCCGTGTCCATTGTAGTATTAACAAATTTATTCAAACTTTCAAAAATTGGATTACATTTTTTTGAACAGATGCAGCATAAATGTTATTTTAAACACACTTTTCCCCAGAATACAAATCCTCACTGCAACAATGGAGTACAAACATACGCTCCATTCAATCATTTGGGAGAGTTGATTTTCTAACAAGGCGGCGGCGTTCTTCGGGGTTTGTGCCTTGTGATTGGGCATCATATCATGTTGACATCTGTGGTGTTCGGCCTGATGATGCCCAGTTGCCCACCACCCCACGGGGTTTCGTTTCGTGCCATCTACGGAGAGAAAACGGCCCGCTGCGGCTGCGGCTGCGGCTGCGGCTGCGGCGGTGCAATCTCTACTGGATTTGTCATTACCACTGGTGCACTATTTCTGCCTGGCTAACAATTAATCTGGGCGGAAAGAGACAGAGGTCATCAGCGTCGTGTCTGACTCGGAGCCTGCCTGGTTTTTTTTTTTTTTACCGAATCGGTCCCCGGCTCTTTTTTTTTTTTTAATTAAATGAAAGAATGGAAGTCTGACTTACAACAGAATTACAAGGCTTTTAAGCCCAAAAACAAAAAGGGGTACATCATCAAAGTGTGCTACTAATAAGATGACTTTTGGCGGGCTTGGCTTTGACACAAGCCTTCCCCAATTCTTCTCTGAAATGATTCTTCCACATATCAATGCTATGAGTGATATTACTCTGAAAATATTACTCTGTTACGGATACACCAGATGCTCCAGCAGCCTGTTATCATAATTTCTCTGAAAATAGGGCTGTCAAAAGTGTCTCTAGCTTTCAGTAGCATTTCAATTGGAGAAAGACTGAGGTCCATAGCACTCCAACAAGTCCGACTAAAGTTGCAACCAAAAAATAGATGATGACTGGTCTCCTCAATGCTATTGCTGCATAAAGCACATGAGTGATCTGGTATGTGCATGTTTTTTCTTCTTAGCATGTTTCTTGTGTTGACTCTATCTTTAGCCAGGAGCCAGAAGAAAAACTTGTGGTTTCCTGGGTTACTTGCAGCCCACATCCACTTGAACAGGTGAGAAGTGTGAGGTTTATCAACCAGTTTTTTGTATGCCTTCTTGCTACTGAATTTATATGAACCCCAAGTGTATGTCCGTTGGTCCAGATGGCTTTCATTCCAGTCTCTCCTGTTCAAGATCTCCTGCCGTTCTGTCAACTGTGAGGTAGCCTGAGTGGAGAGTGTCGGGGTGAAGACCATGCTCACCTGATGAGAAAGAAGGAATCTGATTGAGCACTTGGGCTTTCTGGCAAAGGAGAACAGCCGAGGGAATTTATCCTTGAGGGGTTGATCATCTGATTGAGCACTTGGGCTTTCTGGCAAAGGAGAACAGCCGAGGGAATTTATCCTTGAGGGGTTGATCTACCCACACATCGATCCAGAAGTTGCCCCTTGAAGGATTGCAGCCGGACATACTTTGGTATTTTAAGAAGAGTTTCATTATATCTTTCCACTAAATGGAACCAACTGGTGACCTTCCCTGAGGTGGAATATTCTGATTGGAGTACATCTTGTTCCATGTCAAAGAGACACAAGGGATTTCATTATTATTGTTATAGAATTTATCAAGGTGCTTAAGCAACAAGGCGTCAGCATGGTCCATTACTCCTACAATTATTACTGATCATCAGCAAGAAGCCGCTGTAATAAAAAAAAAAAATCCAGGACTCCAGATTGCCGGGTAATTAACCGGCAGATTGCCGCGTCGCGCCGAGACGAGAGCGCGGGCGAGCCCTTCCTTCCCGGGCGGCGTGCGGGTGCAGCCAGCGAGCCGCCGCTCTTGGGCGGCGAGCCCGATCGAAGGACGACGCTTGCGTTTGCGGGCGACGAAGGCGAGCGGCGAGCCCGATCGAAGGACGACGCAAGCGCCCAAGTGTCGCCGATCGGGATGGCGGCCGGGGAAAGGGAAAGTGCTGTCCCTGTCCAGGAACTGGAAGGCATCTTGCTATCGAGGCCGGCGTCGGCCGGTCAGGTTCAGACCATGGCGCGCGCTTTCATTTCGTGGGGGCATGTGACGACTTTGCCCGTTTCGACGAACGAGGCGCATTCATTCACCTTGGTCTTGTACGCTGCTGCCATGCGCCCATGCCATCCCATCCGATAGCAGCCGGTGTGAACGCATAGAGTACGTACGGAGTACTCCTGCCTTGACCATGTAGGATATCGCCTGAGCCGCGTTCAGACGTTCAGACAGCAGTACGAATAACCCAACTTCAACGTGTTTCAAACTAGTAGTAGTATCGACGAGCCCGTTCACAAAATGCTATGCTATTATACTCCTTCCAGCTATCGCAGTTTATGAAATGTTCAGCAAATCGAAACAGACGCAAGTACTAGTAATATGCTCACAGTACAAGTAGGTTTCAAGCATCGAGCGGCGACGCTTACGACCACTTGCCTTCGTCGGCATGCATGGATGCATGATGGAGTAGCAGACTGCATCATCCTCTAGACTGTGCTGGTGGGTGCATAGCCAAAGATTTGCAGGGGTTTAGAAATGATGGCACGGATCGACCGGGTAGAGATTGCTGCTGTACATGCCGCAAAGTGTGTAGCGAAGTGGTGGAGCCGTGAGCCCGTGAGTGGTGACAAGACAAAAGGCAAGAAAAGATTCAGCCGCTGGCGCCGCGGCGTGTGGCTCGCCGACACCCTGCTCTACTGCTCACTCGCTCACAAGTCTGGCTCCGAGAAACGCACAAGTGTGTACTACTAGGTAGTAGACACGGACACGGCGACATGGATCTGGCAATTATTGGGTGCGTCATGTCATGCGTCCATCCACTCAAGGCTGAAGCACTGAAGCTTCTTCTCTTTGTATGGGTATGGGCACGGGCATCATCGGATCCTTTGCTTCGAGTGCACTTCCGCTTGCAATTTGCAAGCACGAGTGTAAGCGGATGGGATAGAAAGAAACTTTCGGCGCGCCGCCGAGGCCACAGCCCAGACGGGGAGCGGCAGTGCCAGACCCAGACGGCCGGCGCGTGTCTTTGGGCGCCGCGGTTTCCGAGGAGCAGCAGCGCATCGAGCCCCGCGCGGGCAGGCGAAGCGAAGCGAAAGACGGCAGCCTGCGGGGGCTTTCTGGCATCGGGACCGGCAGGGACAAGCGGACAGCCAGCCACGCCGCAGCCGGACAACGACCACAATAACTAAACCCTGGCGCGGGCAGTGCCCACCGCCGCAGGCACACAGGCGGCGCAGTGGCAGAACTCGCAGAGCTGGCAGAGGCCACGCCCCGAGCCCCGACGCCGTTTATTTAATGAAAGCTGCGGCAGCCGCGGCCCGCCTCGTCGCCTCCCCGAACGCCGACACGTCCGCCGCCCGCGCCGGAGCCGCGTGCGCGCGCGCGCCCCCACCCACTTGCGCCCCGTCTCCGTCTCGCTTCTGTGGACGACGGACGACGCCGACGCCGACGCGGTGACGCCCGTTTCGACGCGGTGACCCCTCGTCTCGTGTCGCCATCGCCCCGAGTCAACCGCTCCTTCGCTCCACTTCGCGCGTGCCCGCCCGATCCCACGCCACGACGAGGCGCCGCGAGCCGCGTGCACGGCGGACATGTCCAGATGGATGGGCACCGGTTCACACCGGGCTCAGCCGCTCAGGAGGAGTGTCAGCAGGGCTCGCGGTGCACGGCGGACATGTCCAGATGGATGGGCACCGGTTCACACCGGGCTCAGCCGCTCAGGAGGAGTGTCAGCAGGCCAGGCCTGCGGGATGCAGCCGAGCGGCCCGCTGCTGCTGCCGCTGGTCCTGCGGCTGAATGGGCCTCGTCGGCCTGGTGCACGGCCTAGGTGGAGCACTGCGCTGGGCCTGTTTTGTCCGTACGAGCAGCCAGAAACAAGCCTCTGTAAAGCCTTACTGTGTAGGAGCACTTTCAAAAAAGATATAGCCCATACTATGTCCCACCTTTCCTGGGCTCGCGGTTTAGACATGGGCTGTTCGGAGGCCCGCCTGGATCTGTTTCTTGTATGGGCCCGGGTGGGAAACCGCTACATGGCCCAAGAGCATTGCTGGAAAGAAGAGAAGGAAAAAGACGGGCATTCTGTTTTATTAGCCTCGACGAACATCATTTTTTAATGAAAAAAAAAAAACAAGTAGGAGCATTATTGTACATCGTAGTATCATGTTAGAGGAGAGGAAAGAAAGAATTACAAAGTCTACATTAAGCAATCACAGGTGCTCCATATAGGCTTGTGTGCAGGCTGATCTACACCTTAATTATCCAAAAATGTCGGTACCAACATTAAGCAATCGCAGGTGCTCCATAATTACAAGAGGTCGGCGCTTTGATCTATGTATAATATGTTCAAAAATGAATTCAATATGGTTGTGTAATTATATCCATCCCACTGTACTACAAGTGGTTGCTAAAATTGGAAAAAAACTTTGATCACTCCTAAGGTAATTAGAGGACAAAGCTTATGAAATGTACAACACATATGCGTGTTAGATTTAACATTAGAAATAGTTATATAAAGTGTACATCAGATAACCAAGGACAATGAGAAATGAGTTACTACACAAGGACACTACAAGAGTTTAGTGTCAGCGGAGGAGAGAAGATACAAAGGCTAGAAAAGTTGTCCTTGATCAAAACTTGAGATGCCTTTTGCTCTGATCCTTAGCCAATCATCACAAACGGACAATAATTTTTTGGGCTACACTTTTGTTGACAGTAGTTATCGTTCATTAAGAACCATCAACTTAACTTGTAATAATGCATAGAAATGGTCACCATCATAGACTTTAGGTTTAAACTAATAATTTCCACAAGTTTTGATGAATCTTTGTATTTGCAGGGATTTAATAGGAAACTAGAAAAGAGAATCAAGACTCCGAACTAACAAGCATATTCTACATGTAACCAACTTGAGAAGGTTTTGGAGGACACAAGAAGGCGATCCATTGAAGCGGATCCTAACCCCCTGATAGATGGGCCGGGCGGACATAGGCTTAGACTGGTCGTCCATAAGGCGGATATGTTAGCCACGACCTTCTACGTCGGTTCCGCCACCGTCTTAGGGTTTGCATCTTCACCATTGATCAAGGTCTGTTTGATATGAGGGCTCTAGTTCTTCGCACCAGCCTATATAACCAAGCCCCATCCCCCTCCTAAAGAGAAGCCATTAAGACAAGAAGCCAGAAGGTCAGAGGGCCTCTCCTCCACTAGAGAATTAGAATGTATACAACAGTTGTTCAAGTTCTAGTATAGATTTTCATAGATTTGTTCACTTGGGCTTTGTTGCATCGAACAATATAATATTTAAAAAACTCTTACATGTATGCCTCCAAGAATAGCTAGTGGATATAATCTCACAATTATAAACAAAAATATGTTATGTAGAATGTTGCAATCAGTACCGGTAGCATATGAAAGGGGCACATTGATAAAGAGACAAAGACAAGTACATGTACATGACCTTTGAGCGAGACAATGTCCATGGGATAAATCAAATAAATAGCTTACATGAAAAACATAGTAATATATATATCACATTGTGCAAAAACACAACAATAGATCGGGGTATACTAGTAGTAAATAAATTGCTTGGAGTTGCAAATTTTGAGGCTAAAATGTTTGTAATGACAAATCCAAATATTCGATTCTGTTTCCTCTAGCATGAGAAAATGTCCGTAGGCGAGGAAGTCTGAGAACACTTCTGATTTTCCATACCGGTTCTCGCCAAGGAGGATGTTTGTAGGTGGATATATACATTGCTGGAATAATATACTATGAGCTACATATTCCTGATAAACATGATGGTAGGTACGAAGACGGTCACATTGTAGCTCGTGTCGAAGCAGCCGAGCAGGCCGGCCACGGGCGCCCGCACCCTGCGGCGGAACGCGTCGCGCACGGCGGCGTACACCAGCATGGACAACTGCTACTGTGTTATCTCAGACGCCGAATATTCATGCCATGATCGTCGTCCTCTCCCTCCATCCCATCCCATCCCTGGACCAGAAACCGTATCGTAATCGTAATCAGTCAGTGCATCATATCTTGTCTTCGACTCCGGCTCCAACAATTCAAATCCGAAAAGAGCTGCTGCCGACCTATATAAAGAGATAGATACACGGGCTTGGCTTCCCTTCCGTCCCTTTAATCAATCAGTCATCCTTGTCCTCGGTCAAATCAATCCTCCGATATCGATGCAGTTGATGAATTCCTATTCCCAGTAGCAAGGTCAACGATTCTGACGCATCATTCTCCTTATTGGGCCGACAACTGGGATGGTGCAGCCAATCCCGACCTCTGTTGTCCATCCTTTAGATCATCTCTTCGATGCTAGCATGTTCGATGATCTTTCTTTGAGTTCGACGATGCTTATTTGGCGGCCCTGGCTCATCATCTCGGCAGCAAGCGTCCACGCGTCGCTGCCACTGGTGAGGCCATCCTGAGCCTCTAGGAGGTGACGGGTCGTTCTCGCTTGCGGGAGTACTGCGCCATCTGCCTGGAGGACTTCCAAGCCGACGAGATGCCGAGGGCGATGCCCTGCTACCACGCCTTCCACAAACATTGCATCTCGAAGTGGCTCCTACGCAACAACGTCTGCCCTCTCTGTCGTCGCCGGCTGCCCGAGGAGGAGGACAAGCAGAGGAGGAGGATAGACTAGCTTGCATCATCATCATCATCATTACTAGGAGAATGCCCCGCGCGTTGCTGCTGGAATCACTCGTAAAATTATACTATTATAATACATGTTTGTGGATGAATTTTAGTATTCTAACGTGGACAACTAAATATATGTTAGAAAATGACGTGATTTGCTAATGTGAATAACATGAATGCGGGATAATGATATACGTTGGTTGGATTTGTTAGTGGATGCTGATGTGGACACTTTGCATGGCGGGATAATATGTTAGTATGATGTTTTAGTGGATGTTGATATTGACACTTTTCATGGCAAGAGAATTAGTTAGTGGGATATTCTAGTGGATGATGATGTGGATGCTTCGCATGTCAAGAGAATTAGCGAGTGGGATTTATCTATATGAGAGATATAGATTATGTAATCCAGACATTAGTATACAATATTTGCTTTGTTTATGCTATATTGTATTTCCCATGGCAGCTATCTCTTCTCTTCCCTTGCAATAAAGGATCAATGTTGGGGAATGCCTTTTTCTTCTAATTAGAAAGCACACACTCATGTCATGCTTATATACCAGTAAAGAGCTCTTCAGTTTCTAAAGCAGGGTCCTACCTCACCCCGGAACATTATCATAGCTCATAAGCTAAACTGATACGTTCAAGCGAATATAAATAACGAGAAATCGTTGAAAGGATTGGAGCTCTTCAGTTTCTAAGTAGGTTTCTACCTCACCCTGCAACTCTTATCAAAAAATTCTACCTCATCTCTTGGAGTCCTGAGGCAGATTGATCAGTCCTGCCTTCTACAAGGCTATTCAAATTCAAATGGCAGGGTAATTCAACCACTCAGTTCTTACAAATGGTTCATACAGTTTTAGTAGCGCGTGAGTCAATTGATGGGAGTGGTGTATTATGAGATCATTATCCACTGAGTTTTGGGGTTCTGACAATAGCACTTCCACTTCTCCTGAGCTAAATGGTCTTGGAGGTGACTTAGCAGTGACAGCCTTTGCTGACCTGTCATTTGATTTGCCTATGAGCCACTCAGGGATCGGGGAATTCATAGCCATGCTTTTGTCTGTGCTGGAAATCTTGGTGAATTAACGGACTGTGATCTTTGGAAGTTCCCTGACTTCCTACAAACGTTCAGAAGTTCTGCAAGATTCGGCGTAGTTGTGCGAACCAGACTGCTTCGCATAGAGGTTTACCCCTTTGCATTCTTTAGTTTTTTACATTAAAGTTGGTGATGAATTTTGAATTTTCCATGTGTCAGTTTAGTTAACGCGTTGTTCTCCTCGTGTCGAGATGAATTACTGCTACATCCATCTGCATGTATCTCTGCATTTGAACTGTGGTGCGTGTAAATTGCTAGTTGTAATTGATGTATGATGCTTTGACTATTGTACAGGTTCAAGAAAATGTCTACAACCACCAGCAGTCAGTCAGTCCCGTTTGTCACAAGCAGCATTGTCAGATTCACCTCAGCCAGAATCTATCAATGATTCAGCGGTAATTGAAATAGATGACGCCGACGACAGTGAAGTATAAGATGAAGAAGACGAAGGTGTTGAAGCTGGATCTGAGAAAGCTCACCTCTGCTGCTTGGAAGGAGTTCAAGAGAGTGAAGTTCAATGGAACAGGTCAGGACAAAGTGCTTGCATTGCTGCAAGAAACTTTCTGGAACAAGTACAAATGGGACTAAGCACCTTCATACTCATTTGAAGGGTTTTTTTTTTTTTGAACGTTCAACGGTGGGGCATTTTGCCCACCTGATTTTATTGAAAGACCCTTTTGGTCATGATGTAAAGTACATTGGGCAGGCGTTATTTACAAAACCTTTTAATCTTGAAAATGAGCACACCAGGAATCATTGATTTGCTTCTGTTTATTTGGGAATCGGGGGCGCCAAGACGCAGCATCAATAGCACATTTGAAGGGCTGTGCCACAGAAACTTGAACACTTGTACTACTAGTACACGATACACTCTCCAGAGGTTGCGTTGATCGTTCAGGGTTTCAGGCCGTGCAGAGCTCGTGCGAGAAACCGACGCGGCCATTGGCGACGTCGAACGGCACGCGGTGGTTCTGCTGCTGCATGCTGGCCAGCACGTTGAGCGCCGCGTCGATGCCGTCCGGCGGCCCTGCCGCCATCGCCAGGCAAGTGATGCCGCCCGACGAGCTGCGGATCACCACGTTTTCCACAGGCAGCGCCACCGACGCCAGCCCGTCGAACACGAACGTGACGGTCGGCACGGAGACGGTCACGTTGTAGCATGTGTCGAAGCCGCCGAGCGGGCCCGCCACGGGCGCCAGCACCCTGCGCCGGAACGCGTCGCGCACGGCGGTGTAAACCGGCGCGGACAGCCGCGTGAACATGGTCCCGGCGTCAACGATGGTGCCGCGGCCGCTGGCCGGGTCGAACGCGAGGGCCGACGCCGGGACCGGCACGGGCTTGCCGCCGACGCGGATCCCGACCATGTTGACATAGTAGAGCGAAGGGCGGTGCGGGTTGGACAGCAACGGCGTCGTCTTGATCCGCTTAGGCTGCCCGGCGGGACCGAGCCGGAGAAGTTGGTGGACTTGTAGCTCGGCAGGCAGTAGGAGAAGACGGAGCCGTACACGTCCTTGGTCTGCGACATGAACGAGAGCGGCCCGCGGCCGAAGCCGACGAGCCCCTGCGGCGGCACGGAGTTGCCCGTGACGACGTGGAGGCACCCGAACGTGTACGCCGCCACGACGTCGCCGAGCGCGAGCGCGTCCTGCCCGAGCAGCGCCTGGAACTTGGACCCCGCGTACGACAGGTTGAACGCACACGACGCACCCGCGCCCCCGGGGCACGACGGGGTGGGTGCCTGCGAGCATCGCGGCGCGCCGCAGCGAACGGGACGGTACGTTGACGACCGCGTGGGGTCGAACGAAGGCGACGGGGCCGGGGCGCAGCCCAAGCAGGCGGCGCACGGCACCCATGCCGCGTCGTTGCTGGGGTCGATGGCGACGAGGAGCGCCTGCGCCGGCGTGCCGATGCGCGCGCGGGCGACGTAGGTGGGGATGCTGAGGAGCTGCCGGCCCGGCGCGATCGGAACGAACGAGCGGCGGGGCCCTTTTTTGGTGGCGTCAAGGGTCGGCGCCGGATGGGGCCCCGCGGCGAGGGTGGCCGCCCAAGCAGTGACCGGTGCCCCGGCGCTGGGCGACACGGAGTGTGGAGAACGCGCCAGGAGCAGCGTCGAGCTGCGCACGGCAGTGGAAGGGGCGAATAAGAGGCTGGACAGGAGCACGAGGAGGAACGAGAGCCTCAGTGGCGACATTTTTTTTTTTTTTTGGGAAACAAACGGGGGGGGGGGGGGGGGGGGAGCTTCCCCACCTAAATTTTATTTCAAGACGAGTTCTCCGGCGAGCCAGAGTGTGATACAGAATTACAAGATAGAAGAAACGAGCGCCAGTCATCTAGACTGTTCACAAGTTCATGACGTAGTCGTTTACGCCAGATTAACAGATCGTCGCACACACGCCCCACTATCCACCTGCTGGTGATATGCTCGTCCCGGAATACTTTGGCGTTCCGGGCATCCCAGATCCTCCAGAGTAGGGTGAGCATGACGAAGGGCCAGAGGGCTGGGTTCAGCGTGCCCGGGGGCACCAGCTCCCAGACCTCATTGGTGTTTGTCGAGCAGATGGTTTCCATTCCTAACCGTCGCCACACATCAGCGCTAATCGCACAGTCGAAGAAGGTGTGGTGTCTGTCCTCGGATGCGCCAGAACACCGCTGGCACAGGGCGCTGTCCAGAACGTGCTTGGCATGGAGGTTTACCCGCGTGCTGAGACGATCCTTGAAGAACAGCCACGCAGGTCTTCAGCGTTGCTTCTCTGTTCAAGGGCCGCATACACGTCTCTGGTGGTGAAAGGCTTCCCGGTAGTTTTGAGTACTCGAACATCGTCTCCTGGAAGAAGCGTGACAGCCTGCAATAGGGAGTAAAGCTCGTCTAGCTGGGCAGCAGCCGCATTAGTCAATCGTGGTCGGAGATGCAATTTCAACCCGTTCTGAATAACATCATTTGGCCTGTGGGTGTGGGAGAACAAGGCAGAGAAGGAAACACAGAAGGGAGAGGGTTGGATGCTACTACTTGGAAGTGTTCTGTATTTATAGGAGTTGCCAAGGAGGACAAGGAGAGCGAACATCGTTCTTGATGGAGTGTGGTGCATCGCGACTGAGAGGAGATCAGATGCAACTTAAGTGGCCGATGCGTTGCATATTTACAAGCTGGCAGCGATTTTGGGTGTGTTTAGTTCTCGTGAATTTTGAACGAAAATATCACATCATGTCACCTCAGCACACTATAGTATTTCGTTTGTATTTGGTAAAAATTGTCTAAACTTTACGTAACTAGACTCAAAATATTCGTCTCGTAAAATACAAAACTGTGTAATTAGTTTTTGATTTTATCTACATTTAGTACTCCATACATGTGCCGGTATTTTGATGTGACGGGTGATAGAAATTTTGCATAGTGAATTTTGGGGTGATTTTAGGGGAACTAAACACAGCCTTTCATTTCTTTCTTTTCATCAAACGATAGTAGCAAATTATACTGATTGACAGAGAGGACGCATTTCTCTTGCATGCAGAGGAAATGTTTCAAGAGGAAATCATCACATTTGCCGCGTGAGACTGGGACCTGTACTGTCTGGTCCTGAAATGCACCTTTGTTGGTATAAGCGGTCGTGGAGCCTTATGCCCTGCTCTTATTGGTTGTCTCTCGGTACGACACTGCACATGATGTCAGGCTTTATCAGATATGGGGTCAACCTTTTTTCCGCCTCGTTTGCTAAAGTTGCCTCGCCTGTACTTTGTGTCTCATTTTGGCACTCGGACATACTGTATGCTCCCCATTTCAGGACTGTTTTGAAGTGTTTCAAATCCGAGCACGTGGACCCGTTCATATATTTCTTTTCCTCTTCACTTCTTCTTTCCCCCTCCGGTGCCTTTTATTTTCATCCCTCTCCGTCTTCCAGATCAGGCTGTTCTTGTTCTCCAGCATCATCGTCTTCTTACCGAGCAGGCGCTCCTCGCTCTCTCCAGGTTGCTACTAATTTTTCCTTATATTCTTTGCCCTATCCAATTTGCCCTTACACTATTTTACCGCTAGACCTTTTTTTTTTTTCCCCCGTTAGTGGATCTGTTGATTTCGATTCCTGGTAGTCACATTGCTTCTAGATGTGTTGATTTCCGTTCTTCTTCTTTTTACTCAACATTCCTTAATCCAATTAGTGCGATGTGGCTCGAATGAACTCTTTAGATCCAGGTAGTACCGTCATCCGTCCCCACTAATTCTAATTTAAATAAATGTTGTTGCCGCAGGTTCAGTACTATTTAGGTAGGAGAGTAGCAGTCTTTTTCTCGGGCTAATCATTTTCATTTCCTTATCTACCAGTATTCGAATTTGTTTTTTTATTTTATTTTCCTTTTTGTCTACTTCTGTCTCACACTGTTCCCCTCCTCTTAACTATCCAAGTCCTTAGCTTTCCAACTGTCTATTTGTTTTGCTAGTTTACCCCGAATTTTTGCACAGCTATTTTGTTTTATTTGTTAACTATGCAGTCTTGTAATTCCACCTTTTGTCTTTTTTTTTTATATCACATTTACTTATTATATGCTCTGATTGCTCCTTGTAGATTAGATGACGCTTGTAATCAATTTGTTTGGTCAGCTTGAGAAGCTTATTGCTTATCTTGGTGGCTCCGCACCTGAAGTTTGTTTGAAAGAATCAATATCTGGGAAGCACAATGTTGTCATCTCTTTTGATGCTAGGCAAATCCCTTTACCCCGTCTAGCTGATATCTCTGATGAGATATATCTTTTCTCTGGAGATGACCCTAGTAATTTATTATTTGCTCAACACAAAGCAATAATCACACCGAAGAAATTCCTTGAGGACACATTCTCCGTAGAAATATATGACCGGAGCCACTCCAAGATTCTCTCAATTGAAACCAAGATTGCCAATTTAGTATAAGGATAAAGTCATTAGCTATTCAGTGCCAGACTTATCTTTCTGGCTATGATCAATCCATAAATTGTCTTTCTCCAATTCTATCATCTGTCTCCCATAATCGTAGCCGTGTTTTCACTGTTATCTTCAAAACTGTGGACGATTTGCGCAATGCATCTCAAGGATGCATTGCGCAAATCATGGATCAGCTACTGGTTCCAGTACTGAAAATACTGCCGTAAAGGTGATGTTTCTCTATATTTCATTTCTCATTCTTTTTGTTCCGCCACTTATTATTCTTTATTTATGTTATTGAAATAAGCTTTGTATTTCAGTCTTCTCCAATGGTATGGAACTTCAGTGAGAAAGAATTGCTTTCAGAAATACTGGATCATTTACAACTCCCTGATGCAAAGTATACTTTTGAGGAAAACGTCAATGGTCAATTCATTGGTACTTGCAGTTTTTGTTTTGGGAGTTCTTGTGGCAAGTATTCTGTTGTTGAAACCAACCTTCTAGGTGAACCGAAGGGTACTTCTTCTGATTCTGAAGCAAGTGCAGCATCTTATTCTATCAATTATTTAGAGCGTAAAAATGGTACTGAAGTTATTGACTTCAACTATGACTGCCTTGTTGTCGAGCGTCAAAAGTATGACAATCTTCTTCAGCTTTGTACCAAGTACCAGTCCTTGGTTTCTAAGGCCCATAGGTCCTGGTGTGACTTAGCTAGTTCTCTGCAGTCTCTGGTCAATAATCAACTAGCCATCTGTGGAGATGTTTTCTTCTCAGAAGAGGAATGTGAAGAATATGAACCCTTAATGAGGACTGTGTCTGAGTTGCAGGATGTTGTCTACGAGATATATCATCTTCAAGGAAATGCAACTTCGGAAACTTGAAATCATGTTTGTTTGAAGACCTGTATGTGTTAACTATTTTTATAATCTGTTGTAATGCTTACCTCTAAGCACACATTGTATGGATTTCTTGCGGTTATATTTCGCATCTAGAACCACGATGAACCATCCCTTTATATTTTCTCCCATGTGTCCATGTATTTTATTATTATGTATTTGAGATTCAGTATTCGTCTCTGTAAGTCTATTGTTTTGTTGATGTTTTTTTCCCGAATTCTTGTATCTACGAAGTACCAGTAGTTGATTACCATTTTTGTAGTATAAAATTTTGATTACAAGAATCTAAATAACTATCTCTTCTCATTATTCTTGCATAGATGTCATAGTTCATGTTCTTCTATCTGAATAAGCTCTGATTCGTCACACAGCCTCAGAACATTTATAGCCGCATGACACAAGTAGCAATTCGTTCAACCGTTAATACAGTTTAACAGCTTACAATTTCCAAAATATGTTTTTTGGAGTGACTGTTTCACCGGCATTCCCATTAATATTTCGTTACATAGATGTAGGTGTTGAACCAATCATTAGGTACCAAATCCTAATACAAAATATCTACCTGACACCTCTTAAAATAATTTTTCACCAAAAGCAACCTTCCACTGTCTCCACTGTCTTATTCTGAAAGGTACATTGCATTTTCCATCGATTCTGGGGGGTTGCCAACGTTTCGTTCCATTGTCAATAACTGGCATATCAGGTTGGCCCTCTGCAGATGTGTTGCCTCCTGATCATTTTTTTTATTCATTACATCAGTTTTACAGTTCCTCATATTGTTTGATTTGAAACAATTTTTCTTAAGATACCTTAGTTAGCAGTCTTGTAATGTACTCTCCGTCGAAGTATCTTGCATAGAACATAGTATATAGACCAGTATTTTCTCTGTTTGCATGTTGATGTCACTTATCAACATTATTTTCATTAAAAATGAAATTTTGATATGAATGAAATAGTCAAAGAAAGTACCTCTTAACTTCTCCTCCACTAGTAATAGTGTATTCAGTTTCCCATTCTTCAATTTTGTTGTCTTGGTCACTGAAAAACACTTCCCAGCACTGTTGCATGCCTGCATTAGCCTAACTGAATTGTGGTGTTTATCTTCCATTGTTGTTCTCCCTGTCTGCATTCCTTCTGGATCCACCACAACTATTTTCTTCCTCTCGATATCCTAGATATATAGGCACCAATACCAATGCATTAGTAGTGGCACCATCACCTGTATTTATTGTAATTAGTTTTTCCAATCCTTTTTATTTTGGTTTTGGTTTTGGTTTGCATTTGTACCAATTCACTTATCTACGTTACTAGCTAAGTAGTAAGATCATTATGCAGACTTACCAGTCTGCAGTCTTCCACTTTGTATGGTATTTTTTCTCCCAAGAAAAGCTCATGAAGCAATATTGTTGGACTTTGCTTTTCTGGATCCAGCGCCCAAACCTGCTAGGTTTGACATAATTCATATATTAAGACATATTCTTGTCACTGGATCTGGTCCAATTCTCATTGCCTTTTCAATTGTACCAATGTCCCTAGGAGCACGGAACTCAGGCACAATATATCCTCTTGGAAATCTTCGCCTGAAATAGAGCTTTCCTATTAGAAACAAAAAAATTTACTAGAATTTGTACTAAAAATTGAGCAATTTAATTAATTTATTTATTTGTTCTTAAAACTAATATACATAAATGCGAAACAATAACATTTTATGGCTTAGAAAAGAGAAACTTTATTCCATATAACTACCATATAACTACAGGTTGAATTTCTGTAGTACAAGAATCAGTAAAGTACTGTAAAGTACCTTTTATTCCCTAACAACTTCCCATCTTTGTTTACTTGAACAACCTCCAGTTCAAATGACTCCCCTTGATTGGCTTTCAATTTTGTTAAATCTGGCATCACATATTCTTCCGCCTCATCGTCTGCAGTGCAGTCTTCATCAGGACCATGTTAGTCCTCATCATCCCCAGAATCTTCTACATTCTCAACTTGTACACTTCTAAGACCATTGTCCTCTGCTATTTATTAACAAAGTCAGATAAAGAAAAACGTTAGACCATCTCTAACAACCATTTAGCATAAGAATTTTCAATAAACACTGGATTGACTATTATTTTTTGTAAAAGTTGTACCCTCTGATTTATAGTAACAAATACATGTAAACATAAGCTACATACATTTATAAAACTACCTTAACCAATAAATACTCTTGTAAGCATCTGTATCACCTATTCAGTATAACAGTTTTTCAGTTTTCATTGTGGAAACCATTTATTTATAACAATTTATTTATAATTGCTATGCATAGAAACACTTATAAGCAATTCTTGCATGGACCCTGCACACAGAGTTCTTTATAAGTTTTTTGAAATATTAGAACGCAACCAAAAAGACCTGGAACAGACCTCCAGATGCCTGTATTGGCGATTTGTTGGAATTCTGCATGTAGTATCCATTAACTGAGACTGAGTTGAGCACTTGACCAAATTCAGTCCCTGGCTGCATGAAATGCATATGCTGCTGAAGTGTGGGGTAATAAACAACAACAACAACAACAACAACATAGCCTTTTGTCCCAAGCAAGTTGGGGTAGGCTATAGATGAAACCCAAAAGAAGCATAAAAACAAAGATCACATAAATGGTACAAGAAAAAGATTACGGTTCAGGCACGTTAATTGCTAGTCTCCAAGCGCTCCTATCCATAGCTAAATCCTTAGGGATATTCCACTCCTTAAGGTCTCTCTTAACCGACTCGTCCCAAGTCAGTTTAGGTCGACCTCTACCTCTCTTTACATTATCGACCCGCTTTAGAACCCCACTACGCACCGGTGCCTCAGGAGGCCTCCGTTGGACATGGCCAAACCATCTCAACCGGTGTTGAATCAATTTTTCGTCAATTGGTGCCACCCCAACCCTATCCCGAATATCGTCGTTCCGGACTCTATCCCTCCTTGTGTGCCCACAACACCATCGTAACATACGCATCTCTGCTACACTCAATTGCTGGATATGTCGCCTTTTTGTAGGCCAACATTCAGCACCGTATAACATCGTCGGACGAATCGATGTCCTATAAAACTTACCTTTTAACTTCTGAGGCACCCTTCTGTCACAGAGGACGCCTGAAACTTGACGCCATTTCACCAACCGGCTGAAATTCTATGCCTAACATCTTCATCAATGTCACCATCCTTTTGTAGCATCGATCCTAAATACCGAAAAGTATCCTTCTTGGCCACCACTTGCCCATCGAGGCTAACGTCTCCCTCCTCATTCCTAGTCGTGCTGAAATCGCACCTCATGTACTCGGTCTTGGTCCTACTAAGTCTAAACCCTTTCGACTCTAACGTGTGCCTCCATAGTTCTAACTTCCTATTAACCCCTGCCCTAGTCTCATCCACTAGCACCACATCATCAGCAAAGAGCATACACCAAGGGATATCACCTTGTATGTCCCTTGTGACCTCATCCATCACCAAAGCAAATAAATAAGGGCTCAATGCCGACCCTTGATGTAGTCCTATTTTAATTGGAAAGTCATCGGTGTCGCCATCACATGTTCGGACACACGTCACCACATCCCTGTACATATCCTTGATGAGGGTGATGTACTTAGTTGGGACTTTGTGTTTTTCCAAGGCCCACCACATGACATTTCTCGGTACTTTGTCATATGCTTTCTCGAGGTCAATAAAGACCATGTGCAAGTCCTTCTTCTGCTCCCTATACCTCTCCATCAACTGTCGTAATAAGAAAATTGCCTCCATGGTCGACCTACCAGGCATAAACCCAAATTAGTTTTGGGTCACACTTGTCACTCTTCTTAGGCGATGCTCGATAACCCTCTCACAAAGCTTCATCGTATGACTCATCAACTTAATCCCACGGTAATTAATACAACTTTGAACATCTCCCTTGTTCTTGAAGATCGGTACTAATATACTTCTCCTCCATTCTTCAGGCATCTTGTTTGGCCGGAAAATGAGGTTAAAAAGCTTAGTTAACCATACTATCGCTCTGACACCTAGGCATCTCCACACCTCAATGGGATACCGTCAGGGCCCATCGCTTTACCTCCCTTCATCCTCTTCAAAGCCTCCCCGATCTCTGCCTCCTGAAATCTTCTCACGAAACGTCTGTTGGTATCGTCAAATGAGTCATCGAACTCCAAGGTAGGACCCTCATTCTCCCCATTAAACAACTTGTTAAAGTACTCTCTCCACCTGTCCTTGATCTCCTCATCCCTCACCAAAAGTTGATCCGTCCCATCCTTGATGCATTTGATTTGGTTGATGTCCCTCGTCTTCCTCTCGCGGATCCTAGCCATCCTATAAATGTCCTTCTCCCTTTCCTTCGTGCCTAGTCGCTGATAAAGGTCATCATACGCCTGACCTTTTGCTACACTCACCGCTCGTTTTGCAGCCCTCTTCGCTATTTTATTACCCCTCAATGTGGGGTAATAAAAAGTGCTTAAATTATGCGGTCCCTAAGTTGGCCTGGACTGACCTACATGAACATTCAATATAACAAAAGTTATAGTGCTTGCCACATGAGAATTAAGATGAAATTCACAATACTAAGTTTAAACCATGGAATTAATATTTCTTGAACCAATTTCTTATTTATCTATATATATTATTAAAAAAAAATAACATTGTATGTATACCTACCAACCAATATGACTTCCATGTATTAACCCTGAATAGTTCATAGGAGGCTGTATCAGGTATGAGTAACCATTTGATTGTGCAAAATAAGCCGCCTGTGGATCACATGTCATTCCAATCCAACGCTGCATTGGTCCTATAGTTGTTTGAGCATTTGAATGACCAATTCCATAAACTTGGGCCTGAGGGTGCCGTGGTAACAAGCAACGCTGGGAACATTAGAAGAAGTTAAATCGAAGCATATGGTTTTCGGTATAATAGCAGCTACAAATATAAACAAAATGAATTCATTCACAATAGAAGCTACTAATATGTCTAATTATAACTATTACACAAGAAACTCCTTTATGTTAAAGACATATTAATATTAATGAGCAAAAACTTTGCCAAAACCTTGTCAAAACATAATAATAGATTTATTTTAGAGCTAACCACCCAAGATAAAAATATCAGACAATGGTTTTTTTTTTAATGTTCTATATGTTTTAGTTATTTTTAACAGTAATGATATATTTTTATTGTGATATCCACAGAGAAATTGTGCTACTGATTTTTTTTTATTGTGATATCCACAAATTTAACCATAGATACGAAATTCTAAAGTAAGGCATTATAAACATCACAATTTTTATTGTGATATCCACAGAGAAATTGTTAAAAATATAGCAGCACACCTGGACCAGTTTATTAAATATATATATATATAGGTTTGATACAAACGGTTCGAAATAGACAGATAATTATAAACTTACGTAGCCTGCAGGATGGTGAGAGACAGAGGATTTGAATACATAATAAAAGAATGCAAAAGGTAGATCAGGTCAAGAAATATATATTTCAACTAATCGTTTATGGGCATAGTAGCACCAAATCAATATATAATCTTAGAATACAAGAAAGACGGCTTACTCTTTGCCCTGCTGGGAGGACTGCGTCGTTCATGCTCGGCGATCTCCAATCAGATTCGGTGTCGCGTTTCCGTAGGGTGGATTGGGGAAAGGCGGATCTAAACGAACTGGAATCGAGCTGCCAGCGGGAATTGGTGGAGCTTGCATTCCTCCGGGTTGAAGTACAGGATTTGGGGATTTAGGGTTTGATATCGAGCATGGGAAGAGATGGCGGCCGTGGGCAGGAATTGGTGGAGGTTGCATCCCTCCGGGTTGAAATACATACAGGATTTGGGGATTTAGGGTTTGCTATCGAGCTTTGGAAGAGATGGCGGCCGTCGGCAGGTAACATTTCGAAAGTTGCTGGATTGCGCTCCTGAAAGATGAGGCACTAAACCAGGCAAAACAATGAGGCAATACTTACGAGTGATGTGCAGTACTGAAAGATGAGACACTAAACCAGGCAAAACAATGAGGCAATAAATACTTCAGGCAGAAAAACGAGGTAAGGCGAGCGCTGACCGAAAACAAATATAAACCGGCGTGCAGCTCTAGTACAGGCCCGAATCTCTAGAAAGTACTGGCCGTCCAGATAGGCTCCGCGACCGCTTGTATCAACGAAATTTCCGGTCTGCTGTCTGGTCTGTATATGTGCGGGTGCGATGAAGCTCTACGGAACGGCATGGACGACGGATCCGGCGAGCCGGTAAGGTTGGGTGGGTGTCTCACTAAGATCTAGACGCATGCATGAAGGAAGATGACAGAGCACAGGTCATGTGCTTTCTGCTGTTCTGAATCTGAGCCCTTCTCTGCGATCACTAGCCACGTCGTTGGAGGCTGACGACGCCGCACAACAAAAACTGCACTGCACTGCACTGCACTGCACTGCACTGCACTGCACTCTATGGTGTCGGTGGTTGGGACGGAAGAGGAGGACGCCGATCGTCGTTTGGAAAAGTTGGCAGGTCTCTGTGGGTAATGCTGCTTGAAAGGCAAACGACGAGGGCGTACTGTGGCTGACGAGGGTACGGGAGCCGCACATGCATGCCATCATATATGACCGCGTCTCCATTCTCCAACAATGGTGGACCGCCACTATCCGCGTGCAAATGTCAAACAAAACGCACTCCACCATTCTCCAACAGTGGTGGACTTTGAAATAGAGGTTAGAGGCAAGACACATTACCAGTCACTTGCATACCTGTCACTAAAAATTGTTGGTTTCAATACAAGATTGGTTAAGCCGTAACAAAAACCACCTCTAGCAAACACACCCTCCATTCCAAATGTAAATCTCTCTGATATTTGCCAAAGGGTAGGAGTAACTTATATTTTCAAAGGGTGGGAGTAATTTTTTTACCTCCCTAGAAAAGCAGTGCCAGATAAATGACTTACCCCCAAAATTTGAAACTGTGTATCATTTCTGGGGAGTAGTTCGACGGCACAAGTATTCGAAGCGACAATAATCTCACCATTGCCCACACGGCCACACTGCCAAGCACAATACGAATCTGTAACAAAAAGCACCTCTAGCAAGCACTTCCTCCGGTCCAAATCGTAAATCCTTCTGCAATTTGGCAAGAACTGCGTATAAAAAAAAGCTAGAATAACTCATATTTTGAAATAGTGGAAGCAATTTTTTTACCTCCTTAGAAAAGTAGTGTAACACCCCAGTATTATGCTTGCTTAATTGCATTGCATTACATACGCATAAGCACCATGCATTCATTTTTGTCATTGCATAATGGTTGTGGTAAAGTTTGAAATTTAAATTCAAATTCAAATCGCCGCCACCGTGATTTCACCACTATCGCTCGCTCATTCTTCAATCAACCGCTTCTACAGCGTCGCCACGAGCCTCTCTTCCGTTTCAACTTAGTTGCACCGCGCGACATCGCGAGGTGAGCCTCCCGTGCCTTGCGCCGCCGCCATGGACGCCATGGATGCAAGCTCGTTGTCAGTGCGTTCCCATCTCCCTCCTTCCATATGCTTGCTCTGAGTTAGTAATAGGGCATAGAAGCTTCTCCGGTGCCCCATCCGCACTCACGGTAGTGAACACGACGTCGTACGTACGTCGTACGTACGAACAGCGCCGCCGGAGCCGTCCTTTCCTTTGCCGCTGCCCAAACGTTAGAAATATTTTACGGTAACCTATCCCGATGGATGCGTCTCGTCGAGAGGAGTCTAATGGTGCCAATCCCGTCACCAGAAAGTTCGCCACCGGTGAACTACGGCCAGTCAAACGTCGCCCCTGCTCTGTGTGTATGACGTGTGGGGTCGGTTTGACCCTGAGCAGGCCGCTTGGGCTGGCCTGTTCGCTCTGTTGGGCTGAGTTGCCCAGGCCGCGTTGCTGGGCCGACCTGCATCGAGCTGGGCTGCCGCTCGTGCGCTGCCGCTGCCGCTGCTGGCCCGCTCGCCGTGCTGGGCCACACGCCCGCGCCGCGGACCAGGCTGGGCCGAGCCAGCCAAATCGGCCTGCGAGCCTGTTTTTCTTTTTGAAAATGATTTTCAATTTTGTTTTGAATTTAAACTTTGAGAATTTATAACTTAAGCTAGAAAAGTATAAAAATAGTGAAACTAGTTTTGTTAGTTTTATATTATTGTGGTCTACGTGATGAAGTCATAAAAATTTCAGTTTGATAAATTTTTATATATAGCTTTTAATTATCAAAATAAAAACCTTTTTAATTTATAAAATTAATAACTAGAGTTGTGTTTATCCAAAAAATTATGAAACCAACTTTATTAATTTCGTTTTGATGTTCTTTAGTTAATAAGAAGGTTAACTTTGCTGTTTAATCAATTTTTCTATATATATTATATTCTTTATAGTGGTTCGAATAAGACTGGATAACTCGGTAAACGAGTGTCCAATGATATGGTCTGATCAACTTGTCATCATAAGCATCATGCCCTCATAATTATCATCACTTATGCATTGCATTCATGCATATCATCTAGGAGCGATGAATGGATCGACGAAAGGCCATTGAAGCCGAACCAAGAGACGGCGTCCTGGTGACCATCTTGAAGATGATGGGTGATCGTCCACTGAAGTTGAAACCTACTAACTTAATGTGATATTAAGTTATCTAGGCAAGCCCCGGAGCATTTTAAGTCTCCTACTTTATTAACCAATCACTATATATATGTTATATATGTATTGTTGCATTAAGTATATAAATTTGGTAAAACCCTTGCTGCATACATCCCTCCTTGTCCAGTAACATATACCTGGAATCCTATCGAGATGCAGAATCGTTGTAGATGCTTAGCACTGCTATAAACGGTAGAAGTCGGGCGATTACTTGTCACCCGTGAGATGTAGGAGATACCGGATCACGGGTGGCTATATTTTGCTATCGTGGAAGTTAACCATGTGTATGTAAATCGACGGTAAGGCGAAGCGTGTAAGCTACAAGGCCGGCCAACCTTGTTAGTGAAGCGAATCGTCGTGCTGATTAATCACCTACAAGGAATGGAGCCTTTCTTGGTCATGTTGAACAGTGCCTAGCACTTAGCTGGCTGGATCCGAGGTTATCCGCCGCAAAGCCTAGTAGCTCAACTCAGGCCGAAAATTGAGGAGTATCAAGTGCTCACTATGGAGGTAGTAAGTATGGGTGGGAAGTCATGTCCGTAAGTCCAGTGGCAGGTGTTATAATTTCTGGCCCTCCTGGCCTGGTGGTGACCCTGGTAGTGAGGCGCTGCTTGGATCCGTGATTCCTGAGTTGTACCAACGGTGTTCTACGGCTACCCTTAGCAGGGCTTGCCAGGAGAGTGTTAGAAATAATTCTCCAGTTGGATAGTAATCGATTCGAATCGTCATCGTCTCCTGGATAGTGAGAAGCTTGACGGGATTATCTCCATACTTGAAAATATTAAATTGCTTGGATGGTTAATGATGCTTCACAAGATAGCTAATGATGAACCTGATATGGATATATAATTCTCTACTCTATTGCTTATTTAGCATAGATGCAAACATAGATGATAGGTTAATGATAATTAACTTGATGCTAAGAAATAAAATGGTTACTCTTATTCACTTAAGGCTTTTTATGCAAAATGAGTTAAGCCAGCTCCACCAAAGATAGCCTTACATGATCCTTGGTGTCTATTTATTTTTGGTTTATGACAGATAAGTCTCGCTGAGTACATTCTCGTACTCAGGATTTTATTTCCACTTATTGCAGATCATGAGCCTGTTTTGCTGTGGCAACAAGATGGACTTGTATCCCACTACGGGAGAATTAGACCATGGGTAAGGTCATCTCTTATAGCTTATCTCAGATGCTTTTGTTGGATTTGACTTAAACTGGCACTGTATTTAAATGAAATGTAAAGTGTGGGTGTTTTTAAAATATCTTGTTTTCACTATTCTTTTATTAAAAAGGTGTTAAAATAATTTTTTGTAAACTCTGATAAATTAAATTTATGTGCGAACTTTATGTAATATGTGGACTGTGGTTACTGAATCAGTACGATCTTGGTTGTACGTTAAAAAAGTTTGAGATCCCTCAAAATTTTTTGAACTACCTCAAGTATGCAAATTAACGTTTATTAGTTGATTTCGTACTTGAGCTCTTATAAATTGAGTGGTTCTGCCAAGCAGTGCCAGGTAAATTTGACTCACCCAAAATTTGAAACTTTCTAGGGAGTATTTGCTAAAAGCAGGTGAACCTTTTTTTTTAATAAGTATTAGAGGGAAGACGGGACAATAATCTCTCTTTTGCCCATACTGCCAAGCACAACGCCAATCCTCCTGTATGTATTTCCAGGCTGCAGTAATTAACATTCATTTGTACAACACATGCATATTTTGATCTAGAACGGGGCGCGGTCACATCGGCCTGACTGTGATCTTTGTATATGATATCCAATCCAATTTCTGAACAATTATAACCAATCCAATTCCTATGTTTTTTATCAGCCTTTTCTCTATGGGCGTTGGATCCTGGTCGTGAGGGACGGCCTCATCTTGACGATCTGCTCGCCGTCGACGCCCATCCGCCTGGCGGACGCGCCGGCCTCGAAGTAGCGCTTGACGGCGGCCTTCATGTAGTCGATGCCTTCCCTGACGTTCATCTGGTCCCTGATCCTGTCCTGCAGGCTGGCGAGCTGGTGGTCCCCGTTGAGCACGGACGCGAGCTGGATGATCTCCTGCTGGAACTCGCTGAGCTTGGCCTCCTCGTCGGCCTCCGTCTGCCTGACCCTCGTCGGCGTCGGCAGCTGCTCGGGGCAGTCCGTCCGGGGCTCGGTCCTCCCCTGCACCACGCCCTCGAAGGTCCCAGCCCACGCGTCCCGCTTCGTGAGGAAGTCCTGCGGCAGGTTGAAGATCTTCTTCACCGTGGCCGGGATCGACGAGTGCTCGTACTGCGACGTCGGCGTCGGTCCGTTAGGCGCGTGGACGACCGTCCCCTTGTCGATCCACGGGGACACGAGGATGGCCGGGACGCGGACGCCGAGTCGGTCGAACGTGAAGTTGTATGGCGGCGGTCCCACGATGCCGTCGGGGCTGGGCACGCCGGCGACGGGCGTGGGGACGTGGTCGAAGAAGCCGCCGTGCTCGTCGTAGGTGATGACGAGCAGCGTCTGGTTCCACTGCGGGGACGCCCGCAGCGTCTCGTAGACGTATTTCACCAGCATCTGGCCCTGGTACACGTCGTGCGACGGGTGGTCGTCGTTGGCCGGGTCCAGCTTCGAGTCCAGGTAGTGCTGCTCGACCACGGCGTAGTTGGGGAGTTTCCCCCGGCGGGCGTGGTCGGAGAAGGTAGGGTGGAGCGGGTGGAAGTCGAGGAGGTACTTGAGCTTGCGGAGGTTCCGGTAGAAGAGCACCGCCGGCACGTCCTGGAAGTAGACGCCGAACGAGAGCCCGGCGTCGTGGATGTTGTCGAAGATGGTCCGTTGCGGGTATCCCTCCGCCAGCAGCCTGCGGAGCAGAGGAAAAAAAAGGGAGCTGACGTCAGGGCCCATCCGAGACAATATGGGTTGATTTTGATGGGCCGTTGTTGTGTCGTTTCTGTAACGGCCCATGTAGAATACATATGTCTGGTTGGGCCTTTTCGTTTACGTTTTTTTTTTGTTGAGGAAATTTCCTTTACGAATATGGATGATAGATTGTGCTGAAAACGATCGAAGCTGTACCAGTGGGCTCCGATCCGATGCTTACTTACCTGCTAAGCTTTGGCTTCAGCGATTCAGACACAGATGGAATGGAATCTAGAAAGCAGAAGCCCTGTTTTCTTATTCTATATATATCGATTAGTCAGGCCTTTTTTTGGACTCGGGGAAGCAACCTCTAGTTGAATCTATATACTTTAAATGAAGAGTAGTAGTATGTGGCGTTTTTGCCGAGCAGAACGGGAACAGAGGTACAGCCACTACGACATCCTGTAAAGCAGCACGGACTAATGACTATGACTGCTCTCCTATGGCAATGTTACTAACAGTATTTATTTCAACACTAGCAGGAGCAGTACGGAACACACTAGTCCTGAATCCTCTCAGCAGCAAGCAGACAAATGGTGGCTTGAGCCGACGCACCGACCGACACACCAACCTGCTCGATCAGCTCATCGTCATGTGCATCCATCCACTGACGAGAGTGAGATCACAGTGCTATGCTACACTCTGCAGTGGAGAAAAGCCAAAGGGAATTGCGTTTGCGTGCGTGCCACCCACTCTGCCGCCGCCTTTGGAATGAAAGAATTGGCCTACTTTAATTTGTTGCTTTCACATGGACATGATCACATGATGGCTTGGTCTGATTCTGGATGGTGGACAAGGACATCCCTAATCACCGGACTATTTTGTTGCTTGGTGCTGCTAGTAATCATTATCATTCCTTCGCATGGCTAGGGCCTAGGGCACTAATTAACCTCGTCTCCATCTCTGTGTGTGTGGATGGGGGGTGCCAAAAGGCAAAGCCTCCCCTGGCCCACAAAAAAGAGACTTTGGACCGGCTGATCACAGCCGGACGCGTGGGTTACCTTTTTTTTTTCACCGAAGGAGAAACATGCCTATTTTTTTTGATTTTTTTTATAATGTAGGCACGGAAGTCGAACTCAGGTCTGCTGAGTGTTACTCAGATGCTCTTATCAGTAGGCTAGAACCTGTGTTACCTTCACTAGGATCAATGAATTTTTCTATTAAAAAAAAAGGGTTCAGTCATCAGTGGTACGTGCACTGTGGCTCACACTCTGGCCGTGTGAGCTCGAGAGCTTCACACTCGTCGCAAACGGCGGAGGAGCCAGCAAGCCAAGAAATGAGCTTGGTCCACCAATTTTGCGGTGCAGTGCAGTGCAGGGTTGGCAAGGCCGATCAATAGGGTGGTGAACTGGTGATCAGGGATCAGATCATGCAGACCAAACAATTGTGCTTCGTCGCCCGAGTATTGGCGACTGCTCGTCCCGAACGGGCCCGAAAATGACGGCAACTCTATTTATTAATTAACTGGTACTACAATAAGGATTTTCCAGCACTTGGCAGTAATAAGCAGAGAATAAATAACTTGCGCCGGCTAATGCGAAATCGTCGACCCTGAGGTGTGCTCGCACACCTTCCAAAGTAAACGCACAGCTCATCATTTTCTAACAAGTCAGAACTTTTCAAATGTAGCCAAATATATAACAAAAATACTGGTTTTATGATATATCAGTACATTAATCATGACACAATATACTTTCACAAAGAACTTATTTAGGTACATTAAAATTGATCCTAGTTTCTAAAAAATAGTTATTTTTTTAGAATTTGAGAAAACGATATGTACGATTATTTTGAGACATACTCCGTACTGATTAACTTATGATTTGACCACTATGCAAAGCAAGGACACTAAACAGGTCGCACCTAGCTAGTAGGACATTATTTCAGGCGTTGCTAGTATTATAGTACTGGTTTAATAAACAGTTATAGATAGGCCATGTTAACTCTAGGGACTAGTGAGCATGCAACAGATTTGAGTATTTGACACCCATACCAAAGCCACCACCTCCACTGCACTAGCGTCCATTTATCCATCTATCAATAATTCCAATGCTATCAAGGTTGGCAACCAACCCGTCCCGTTGCAAATTTCCAACGGTGGTCGATCGTCCACACGCACTGCGCCCAGTCAGAACGCATCAATATTGCCGGCTCCAAGAAATCGGCTCATCGGTAGATATGAATTGAATTGAAAGAATTAAAAGATCGAGCAGAAGACAGGCAGTGGACAGAGATGGAATAATAAATGTAAACGGATAAAACAAAGAATTAAATTAAAAATGTAAAAAAGGAAGGAAATGCAGGAGCACGTATAGTATAGTGTATACGAGGCACGTACGTCGGGTTGTTGCTGGTGGCGCCGCCGGACGTTCCGGAGTGGACGAACAGCCGGTTGGGCTGCGTGGACGACGGCACGGACGCGAACCAGCGGTCGCAGACGGCGAACTGCGACACGAGCTCGCGGTACACGGCGACGCTGTCGAGGGCGAAGCCGTGCATGACGGCGGTCGTCATGTTGCCGCCGCCGATGGAGCTCGCCTGCTGCACGAAGCCGTTCATCTTCGCCGGCCCGGACGAGTCGTCGGAGCCGAAGATCTGCTGCCGGATCTCCTGGAACGAGTGGCCGGGGTCCGGGTCCACGTACGCCGCGCCGTCGCCGAAGTAGACCCGCCCCGCTGCGGGGTCCGACGTGTTGGCCGGGTTCCACTCCCGCCCCGTCACGCCGTCGATTTCTGGGTTCAGGCGCTTCATCCACCCCAGCATGTGGTCGAAGGAACGGTTCTCCATCACCAGCACCACCACCGTCTTGATGGGGCTCGTCGACGATCCTGCGGCGCCGGACAGGAGGAGGAGGAGCACGGCGACGGGCGGCGCCAGGCTCCGCGGCCGCGGGCGGGCGCGAGCCGCCGCCATTGTTGTTCCTTCCTCGTTCCCGCGGACGGGAGGAGGATTGGGGAAGAAGGGAGTGTGACTGTGTGAGAGGCCCGGCCTCTGGTGAGCTGGTTCTGGCGCTCGTGAGTGATGGACCCCGCACCGGCGACCGGTGGTGGTGGCGTGGCGTTTTATTGGTGCGGACTGGGGAGGTGACGGTTGTCCGGTTGCGGATGGAATGGACAGATGCACACGCATGGACGCGGTCCACTGTACCCAGCATTGGTGCCGGTGCAGTAGCATGACCAAATCCTAGCTCGGTGCATAGGCGTAGCACAAAGGATTCCTCCTCGATTCAATTCCTACCTAGGAGTATATTGCAATTGCAATTCAGCAGATAGCCGTGACAAAAATAATAATGGAGCTCATAAGTCGCAATATTTTTTATCACATAATCTTTGCTACTAGCATCGTCAACGGGTTTTCATTCCACGCATTAACCATTGACAATTGCTCTGACTCTTGTTCATGTGCATTATTAGCGCATCATTATGACCTCTTAGGAGTTCTCTGGTTGTTGTGCATTAGCATTACTGCTGAGGATAATTTTAGGACATATTAAGACCCCATTTGATATACCACCTTCCTACCTCGACCTCATATATGGATATCAAAATCATACCCATCTATTCATTTGAAGCAAAACTATTTTTCTTAGATCTGACCGTTAATATCTAAAATATTTTATAGTTAATTGACTTGACATGGATGTCATTTATAGTCATTGCATAAATAAACTTCATCTCTGCAATTCCATAATATAATATATATTACGTACATTTTCCTAGACAAGAAAAAGAAGGGAACAACTCATATCTAATTGTAGTTCTATATTTTGGCATATTTGTATATTTATGAATACGCAACTCTAAGAATATATGCAAAACCTTTTTTCTTTAAATCTGTATCTACCTTTGCCAGACATGGCCTAATCCTAAAGGGAAAAGTTTTTCATGAGACTTATACTTTGTTCAAGATCGGATACTTCTAAAAAATTTACATATGAATAAAAACATCAGGAATTCTAAAGGACATTTATTTGTTTCCACTTCTTTAGAGCATGATTAAAAAGAAAAGCCAATTATTTCGTGTCAAAATAATTAGTTACAACATATGATAAATAATTAACACTACTGCATTATTTTTAACCGTGACGGACGTTTTGGGTTTACCGCAGTGGGCAAACACGTCCGCCACGAATTGAAGGTCACGGTTAATCATGGCCTCCACCGTGGCGGGCGCCTTTGCCCGCTGCAGAAGTTCCATTTACCGCAACGGGCAACATAAACGCCCGCCGCGGTAAACAATTTCAGAAAAATAAAAAAAAGCACTCGAGCCCGGTAGCCCACAGAGCTCGAGCCCGAAGCCCACGCCGCTGGCGCCATGGATCTACTTCACCCCGCCATGGATCTGATGCGGCACCGGGCCAAAGCGCCGGGAGCCGCCGGAGGCAGGATCGACGCCGACGTCGCCAGTCCCTCCACACGCCATCGAAGGAAGGGAGGGAGGCCGCAGCTCCATGGCCGGACCCGTACCACTGTGGACCCGCACCGCCGTGGATCCGCACCGTCATGGACCCGCACCGCCGTGGATCCGCAGCTCCATGGCCGGATCCGCACCGCCGTGGATCCTGCTCCAGATGTGCAAAGAGGCCAGAGTGAGGGAGACGAAGAGGGAAGAGAGGCAGAGATGAAGAGGGGGAGAATGTGCCTACTCCTGCTCGACCGTGAGTGGATCCTTGAGCACCAACACCGGCCGCCGCCCGCCGCCACCGGCCGGATCCGGCCCCAGCGCGCCGCCATCGGCGGGATCTAGCCCCCGCGTGCCTCCACCGGCCGGATCCGGCCACCGCGCGCCGCCACCGGTCGGGAGATGGAGCTCCTTGACAAACCGCTGCAGAGGAGCCGGGACAGGGACTGCCGCCGCCGCTGTGGGACTTGTGGGGGTGCAGGTCGTGGGAAGGGAAGGGAAGGAGGGAAGGGAGGGGAAAGAGGAGGGGGCGGCGCATGGGCGGCACATGGGCGGAGGAGGGGATTTGTGCGCGTCGGTGTGCGCGAGGGAAAGAATTGCGCGTCGGTGTGCGCGAGGGAGGGAGTTGGGGGTTGCGGCTGAGAGAGTGGAGTGGGTGGGATGTGGAGCACCTATACCCTAACTGTTGTTTATATACGTGAGAGGTAATCAGGCCTCGTCTTGGGCCTATTGGGCCTGTGTATTTACCGTGGCGGGCTTTTAACATTACCCGTTGCGGTAAATAGATTTACCGCAACGGGCATCTTAAGATGTCCGCCACGGTAAATAGGCATTTTCCGTGACGGGAATATTAAAATGTCCGCTGCGGTAAATCAATTTACCGCAACGGGCAAAAGTGACCGTCACGGTTAATTAGGTAAATCATGGGATTTACCGTAACGGAAAAAAAAAACCCGTCACGGAGTAAACAATAGCGTCATCACAGAAGTTCTTTTGTACAGTAGCGTAAAATGTAGTATATACATCGGTGAGACACACGCACTATATGGTCCGTGTGCTGGGTTCAGCTGGTTTGTGGAGACTTGTACTCGAGGTCACGAGCAAAGATAAGCGGTGCGGTGGGAACCAGGAACCGTAGGGGAGGAGAGGAGTCAGCGGATGGTAGGGTAGGTTGATCGATCCGGTGCTGTGGACCATGTTCAGTCACGTTCCGGTGGGAGCAGCGCATTTGCACTAGCTAGTGGGAACATGCATGCGTGCCGCTTTCGTTTCGCCGTGTCTAGCCAAACAAAGCAGAAAGCAGAGAGCATTTGCATGCGTGCCGCTGCCGCCCCTGCTCGATCTGCTGGTTTATTTATTTCTGGTGTGTTGTTGAAAGGACCAGCCGGAGCCATGTACGGCCGTGAAAGAACATGCACGCACGTGTCGGTCTCAGGTAGTCAGGTATCGTAGATTCGTAATGTGATATTTACAGGTGTACATACGTACTCAGTCCTGCGTATCAGCGTATGTATAGATATGGTAATCTGTGTATATATGTTTATCCAGAACAGGAATGAGTTTACGTGCGACGATCTTATAGTTGTAGTGTTCAAATAAACGAGAGAGAGAAAAAGAGAGGAATATAATGTCCATTTCAGCTGCGCGCTGGCTCGAGCAAGACAGAAGAAGAATGATCGAAGAAGTGCGTACATTATTGGTAGCTTCCATTGCGTGTGCGTGGAGCAGCTCCTGATGCGTACACTACACAGAATGACTAAATTAGTTAGTTAGATTCTGGGCCTTTTGTCACGATCATCTATCGCATATATATCGGATCCTTTTCTGATCGATGCTTTAATTGATTCCAGATATGTAATAATCATTCATGAGCGACGCGTGGAGCTATCAGCACAAAATAAACGGCATGGCACGTACGTCCTGGCGATGTGATGCGATGCGCCGCGCCCCATCAATAAATCTCATCGTCACATGTGTATCCTTCCACCTCACCGTGCATAGAACAAAATCAGATTAGAATCCATTTGTAAAGATAAACACGTACTACGTCTATGAGTTCCGAATGGTAGCAGCAGAGTCGGAGGCAGACAGGCACAGTGATGCATGGGTGATGGCCCAAGTTTGTAGCTTTCCATCTTTCCAAGAGCGCTCAGCTAGCTTAGCGTGTGTACAATATTTCCGTTTTCCAGAATGGCAGCTGCCTCCATCCCCACATCTTCCCATCATCGTTCTCTAGCAGGAGTAATATCATGTATCTACTCCCTCCGTTACTCAAAAAGATGACGTTTAGGACAGCATTTAGCATACCAAGGAGTGATTAATTAGGGTAGAGTTTTCCCTGTTTTCCCCTAATAAATAACCTGCGGGTGCATGCTATACAAGGACATTCATGAGCTCAAACGGTTAGCGCAGGTTAGCGCAGGCTGTGCTATTCCTAAGAAGGTCCTCGGATCGAAGCCTGGCGGGCGTAAGTAATTTTGCTAGTGAACGCATTTTTGCATGACCCTGTTCACGCTGCATGGCGCGCGTAGCAGCGTTCGGGTCGCCTATATTTGGCCTGGCGCGCATGGTAACGTTTTTGGCCGCAATTTTTGCCGTGCCACGTTATTTTCTCGCCGCTGAGTTTGTTAGCGTCGTTTGGGTTGCCAGGCTTCTATTAAAGCGCCACTCTCTTCTGCTCCATTCTTCACAGCACTTCTTGACTCCACTGCAGCTCTAGTTCATTCAGTACTGAGCCACCTCTTGTAGATACGCGCATGGCTGATGTTCAGTTCGATCTCAACGTTCGATTAGAAGAAGATGATGACGGCGACGCTGCGGTTGATCTCAATGAGCCTCCGTGTTGGAGCATGACAACGGTATTACTACTTGTTCTTCTCTTGTCCATTTGAGACCATTCTATCTATCTGTCTGTCTGTCTGTCTATCTATATCTTGATCTCTTTAAATCTAACAGTGGATATTAATCTAACCGTAGGCCACGCAAGAAGGCGTAAGATTTCTTATGCGTTCATGGGAAGCCATCAATGAGGCGCGTTTTTCCCACCTTGCTTCACCGTACCCGCATGCTACGTAAAACCCACGCCGCCGTACGAAAGGCCTCTCCGTATCCAGCCCGGAACCACCTGTCCACGCAAGAGGTGAAGATAATCGATCGACCTTAACTTTTGTATATGTAGCAATTGCATGGCCACGGCCGCGCTTGTCTGTACGTTGATGCATGCACGGCGGCGCAATCGGCATGGAACACTAATTTTTGATCTGACATACTTCTTTCTATATATTCATTTGACCTTTTGTCATCTTCCAATGCAATATATATTTTCCCATATGCTTGCAGGCAATGGATATTTTTAAAGTAACATTGCACTGTGCTGACGGATACGTTTCTGGAGAGTAAGAAAGGGCGCATTGTCTCCTGCAATAGAAACAGGTCTGGAACAGACCATAAGAGCCGGTTTTGTCCAATTTGGGTAAAGTACATCATAAAACTATCACTGAAGTCCATAGCGCCCTTCGGTTATTTTCTAGAAAGAATGAAACAAAATGCCCTGCAAGAAGTACCATTTATGCAGAACACTTGCATATATCTGAATAACTCCTTTTGTCACAAAGATCACACACTTTAGCATGATGACGTGGGACATCCACCTCGAACACCACATCATCCCAGCCTGTGCCACAAACAAGCCAGGCACAAACAGGCCTGGTGTTATGATCCCATTATTACTGCAGGTAAAAAATCACAGGCTGTAACACCAATCAGTTAGTCCAATCTGGAGGACGCCATCGGCAGCGTCCGTTCATCACCTGCTTGGCTTGGGGGCCGGCGATGATGGACGGCCACCGCCTCTTGCTCGTGCGTCGCAAAATGAGATACGGGTGGCCGCTGGCCACATCCTCTAATCTTTGCCTACCCAGTCAAAAACAGTATGGGATGGTGTCGCAGTCCGCCTGCCGTGCCCACGTTGATCCATCGGCCACGGCCACGTTGAGCCTGCGGTTCCCTTCTCCTGCAGTTAGGATCTCGTCCTTCACCGTCTTCTCTGGCATTGGTCATGGCCGCGGATCCCATTTGTTTGCTGCATGCTGTGACGTCAGTTCCATGCCGAGCCATCAAGCACCGTGCACAACTACGCCGATCGACACGCGACGACGATGATGAGGCTTGCGGCGGGGCTAGGGTTTAGAGGGTACGGGGTAGGCAATTATACAGAATTGATCGGGTGCCTTGGGTACGTGCGGGCAGGTACAAAACTCTCGGTGATAAACAAAGGCAAGCCTTCCCGCATGAGGCAGGAACGTAAGATTTTTAGATGGGGCTCACTTATTACAAAGTAAGAATGTTTAATATCTCTTGGATCAAAATCTTAAGTTACATCTAATGGCTAAAACGTAGGATGAGTATAAATTCTCATGTAAGGTATATTATTCAATTTCTTTGTTTTTTTATAGCATAGAATAGATTAGGCAAGCCGTGTTTACTTGGAACGCGATGAAAAAGGCCCAATGGTGGTGGGCCGTTTTACACCACCGCCTCTCGAGACCACGTACACGGGCCCGGCCTACTGTCGACCATTAACGCACGGGGAATCCGGGGCTGCGTCGTGGAAACGGAGAACGGACACACATCCTCCCGTCCCGTCACAGGCCGCCGAACTGGGCCATTAATTGGTTTCCGTTTGGGCAGCGTTTCCTCGTCATAAATGACGCCCCCCGTTGCCGCGTTGGCTGGCTGAACAAGCGGGTCACCTTCCTAGCAACAGTAGCTCTCTTCAGGTTTCAGACGGTTGACCGCAGCGTGTTCTAGACCCCATATCGTTCAACCACCACTGTTGTAAACACGACGAGCGCCATGGTCTGCTGGTACACACTTTGAATTATTGGCCTTTCAATGCTACAAATTGAAATTTCTTTTAGATAGTGACACGTCAAATAAACAATAGGCAATTCAGCTTCACAAGGGAACTGCCACTGTATACGCATGTATTGAGCACACCACTGAAGACATCAACGACTAACAAGTATGTACATCACATCACATCACATAGCTACTCCTAGCAGCAACCTGCAACTAATAACTCATATTTTCATACACAAACAACGAATGAACCAAAGAATGATTGAATGAATGAAGCAACCACATATGAACAGCGACCAAGCTCCACCACTGTCAGCATAATCATCAGGCGGCGTTCATCATGATCTTGAACTCGTCGAAGCTGAGCACTCCATCACCATCGAGATCAAACCTGCAGATCATGGCGCGGCACTCGTCCACATCCTGGTGCTCCCCAAGCCTCGCGAGCATCCGCCGGAGGCTAGCAGGGGTGATGCAGCCCTCCACATTCTCCGACTCGGAGTACATCCCGAACGCCTGGCGCAGGCCGCGGTGCCGGTCCTCCTCGCCGGCGTCCTGCTGCAGGCGCGCCACGAGCCCCGCGAACTCGGCGGCGTCCAGCAGCCCGTCGCCGTCCGCGTCCGCGTCCGCCACCAGCGCCTCCGCTTCCTCCGCCGACACCGCCGCCTCTGGGCCTAGCGTCGAACGCATGCACTCGCGCAGCTCGGACGCGGAGATCCGACCTTCAGCGTCCGCGTCGAACGCCGCGAATAGCGAACCCAGCTCTCTGTTGAGGCTGATGCTGAGGCTGGAAGACGACGATGGGGTGGCGATAACCATCCTCGATGACGGTGGTGGTCAAGTAGTCGAGCGGTGCTGCTGGATGGGCTAGCTTTGCTCCCTTCTTCTTCCTCGCCGGCCGGCTTCCGATCCGGTATTGTTAAGTACTTAGAGGATTGACTGCTATAAGCTAGAGCTAGGTGCTGCGAACCATGGTGTTGCGAGGTGAGGAGTATATATAGAACAGTCCATGGATAGAGAGCAAGTAATTAATGAAGCGACGCGCACAGACGCGCATTTGGAAGCTTCACGGCATGGCGGGAGAACGCCAGAAGGGAGACGATGCCGTGTGGCAGCGTGGACCGACCGAGGAAGGAAGAAGGGGATATATTGGAGGCGGCGGTCGACCTCAATAGATATAGATAGGAGTGCCGATCGAGTACGTACGTATGCCCGGACGGACCAGATAGTGGACTGGCGCCAAAAGAAAAAAGGCAGAAAGTGAGGTGGAAATGGGCATGGAACCTTGGAAATTCCGTGGCGTATACGACGACGTTTCAGCGTGCGCGCAGCGGTAGCGCGGGTGGCTGGTTTGGGTTTGGGTTTGGGCTGCAGGAGAAAAACAAAGGCGGCAACCCACGCGCTACGCCGCAGACAGAAGGAAGAAGCGCCGGATGTTCCGAGCTTGACGTCGTTGGCGTGTTCTCCGGTGCGACTTGTCCAGTCGATTCGCTGGTACGGAATGGAACTCCGCGTCTTTCCAGTTCCAAGCCGCCGCCCGTCGTCCTCCTACCGACTCTCCCAGACTCAGGGAGCCAGGCCGGACTCTCTACTTGATACGGTCGTTTATTTTTGTTCTAGTCCACGTTTCCACGCATTTGTTTTAGTTCTATAAACTCATTCACACACTACTACTCATTTTGTTCAAAATTGTAACACATTTTCACTTCTCCAGAAATGCACATTACTAGTTCTATAAACTTATTCACAGATTGTTGTCATGCATTTAATGTGTTCTACAAAACAAGTTATGCAAGTTTTTTTTCGTGCTATTACAACATCTTCTGGTGAAACCTGTATCCAAATATTTTTTTTCTCAATCACACAAAAAATTTGCGCGTTTTTTTATTAAGAAGAGAAGTTTAGTACAACCGGTGCGCTTTACAAGATTGATTTTATAATAAGCGTGATTTTACAATAAGCACACCCCACAAAAATCTCTCTACCTTATCCTAATACTCGCTAAACTAGACAACCGAGGCGCATGGCTGTATCCATGGCTAGCTCAAGCCCGCGCGCGTGGCGCACGACGGCGCCTCTTGCGTGCACCGACATTGCATCCATCAGGGAAGAGTTCCCTGAGAGCCTCGTCATCCTTCGGGTTGCCACCGAATAAGGCGTCGAACTTGTTTGCCGCCGTGGACTCAGACATTGGCGAGATCTGGCCGAGGCGCTTGAGGATCAGGTACTCTCTACGCCTAGACACCGGTAGACGGGAATTGCTCTGGGCAGCAATCCGTCGGCTCCGTAGCGGCCTCTGCCAGGGTGTAACGGCCTTGATGGGAGAGGGCCGCCGCATAATGGCAGCGGGTTTGGACTTCTTGACCTTGCCGACAAACACTTGGAAACGCCGCTCTGCAGATGCGGTGTTTTCCGGTGGTGGCGGCGATCCATTGCTCCGCCAACACCCGCCATGGGGTGGTGGCGTGCACTGCTATGCCGGCGGGTCAACCTCCGTTGCGGCCGGTACGCCCTGGAGGTTGTCGGCGGCCTCCACGACCGGCGTGGCCTCCGCAACGACCAAGACCTCCTCCGTGGCATACTCCTCTCCGGTAGGTTGGTTAGCCTCCGTATCAGCTGGCGACGTGTTGAGGGCAGCGCACTCCTCCACCGGAGGGGTGGCTACTGGCTCCGGGGCTGGCCTTCCGGAGGTGGCCAGGGGCGTGTTGCCGAGCGGAGGCAGCGGGCCTTCGAGGATGACTGCCCAGGTGACGTCCTTCCAAGTGGCCATCGGATCTACAGAGTATGATCCAAATAATTTTACAGTATGCATGCTATTGAAAAAAGAGAAAAAAGAAGGGGAAAGTGCAATAAACAATGAGAAGCCGTTGTCACAGAGTGAATTTTCTCGTGCCGTTCATCTCCCTCATGTTGCGCGAATCTTGACACATGGGGCATGGTTCTTCTAGAACCACGCACGTACGACTCTTTCCATCTGACTCGTGCATCACGAAACCCGGCACACGTTTTTTATCCGTTTACGTTATCATGCCCGTGCGTTGCTACGGAATGACTAAATTTTATATAAAAATACACAGATCGTATAATAAGATGACAATATTATGAAATTAAATATTAATATTAAAGTGGTACTTAATATAAACAAAGTTTATAAAATTAACACGGTCACAGATATGAGTGTCGCATGCCCATAAACTCTATTGTATAGACTTTTTCGTGAGTCGTCTAAAATAATATTTTATATCGACAGAAAGATGTCCCTGATGTCCATTTATTTCGTGCGCCAATAAATTTATAAATAAGTTCCGACACATCTTCATACCATCCTATACACACGAATCATATGATAAGATAACATTATATGAAATTACGTAGCGACGTGCAAATATCGCACGATTCTCGATGTTTTCTCTCTCTCTGACATGCCGACGCAATGCTGCTGCTGCTAGTTTTTTGATCCAGCTAGCTAGCGACTCCATAGTCCTCATTGCGGACGCGATGTCGAGTTATTGCCGATGCTGAGTTCATATCGCAACTTGATGATAAGCAAAGGAAAACCGTTTGCGTTGACAAACAATTCAGTTTCGATCACGGCCTCCTAGACAACTTCTGGACCAGGCAGGCCATTCTGGGCCCATCGGCCCATCGAGCTTCTGGCAACGCTGCGTGGCCCACCACAATGCTTAACGCACTTCCGGCGTGTGTTGTGCATTTGATGATTTGATCATTCCAAAAAAAATGACGAATTTAGATGAATTTTCAGGAGAAAATAAAAAAACGGATGAATTTACAATGACCAGGAAGCACTTCAATCTAATCCTAGTAGTTTTTCGTCCTCATCAGCTAACCAGTCATCATGGCCCTGAACTCGTCGAAGCTGAGCACGCCATCGCCGTCCATGTCGAACCGGCAGATGATGGCCTGGCAGTCGGCGATGTCCCGCTGCGCGCCGAGCCTGGCCAGCACCAGCTTCAGGCTCAGCGGCGTGACGCACCCGGCGCCCTCCATCTCGTACATCGCGAACGCCTCCCTCAGCCACCTGCTCTCGGCATCGTCGTCGTCCTCCTCCTCGCTGGCGGCCTCCGCCTGCTGCCCCGCCAGCTCCTCCTCCTCCTCGTCCAGCAGCCCGCTGTAGGCACCCGTGTTCGGTGCCGAAGCCACCAGCGCGCTGGCGTCCCCGTCCGACGCGTCCCACACGCAGAGCCCCCGCAGCTCGGACGCCGCCGAGACCTCGCCGTCGCCGGCGTGGCCGGACGAGGCCAGCATTGTGTGGTGTTTGGTTGGGCTCTTCACCTGGATCGGCAGCTCGATCGCGTCGCGCCTGGTGACTTACTGAGAGATCATGCACCAGCGTCAGGATTTATAGTCAGGCTCAGCTACTAGTAACTGGGACTGATTGGAAGGATCATGCATGTTCAGTGGTAATCTGATACTTAGTAGCATCGTGTACTTTTTTAGGGAATAATAAAAGTAAGTAAACATTTTTTGACCGGCGGTTTTCAATTACTGAGCCGCGTTGAACGGATTGGACCCAACTAGTACTTGTTTGGTCAAACAGCTTACTGACAGTGGCTGGAGTTCGCACGCCGGCCGGCCGGCCGGCCGGCCGTATCAGACTGGCTGGCGTCCCAATTTCAAATCCGGCTGTGGCGTTCGCCGTTCGTCGTACGGCCAGCTGGCAGCTGCCCAGCTCCTCTTCTCTTCCTCTCTAGTGTGAAGTGAAGTGCAGTAATGTCTGCTTGTCTGTAAACAAATGGCATTGCATAGAGCAGCTTTGGCCAGGCATTCTGAATTTCTGATAGCATGATCAACTGGAATTAATATAACAGTTCTAATGGTATGATCAACTGCACGTAATATAACCAAGCATTCCACCTAATCATTCCATGAATAATTGGTCATTTGGATCACAGAACATTCTGTGTCAATCCCAAAAAAACACGAGCAAAAGACCAAACAGAGCGAGCGAAGCAGCCCAAGCTCAAAACAAGATCAGGACTTCATCAACGCAGGCCGGCTAGCATTATATGCACCATTCTAGAGACGTCAGACTCTCTGAAGATAGTATATAAAAATCACCAGCTCGGAGCAGCTGACGAGGTCCCTATCTGTCCTTGAATCGGCTGCATCTCTTCTACACTCAACAATTGACTATTGCAAAGAAAGACCCAACCCATTGTGCTACACGCCTAAGAAAATTTCTTGGCTCTGTCAGGTAGTGACCTGTTCCTCTCCATCAGGGATTTGTTTATGCCTTGAATGCATCAACACGAACTCGCCATTGGCACGCCACGCATGCATGATTGCTGCTCATACAGCTATATATATACACATGCAAGACCGAGCGCCAGAGCGTGCGATTTCAGAGTTGAGAGTTCAGACAGATCAACACAAGCAAAGCGCGTGGCTCCGGCAGGGATTCATTAGCATAGCTTTGCCTGACAAAGAAAACCTATCGCTGAATCGCAATTGCAGTTTCAGACAGATCAACACAGGCCAAGTGCGCGTCTCCGGCAGGGATTCGTTCACATAGCTTGCCTGACAAAGAGAACCAATCGCTGAATCTTGCTAACAAGGTTGAGGTTGAAGAAGACCCATCAATGGCGGTGTACGCATCATCCGAGTTCAGCCGCGTGTTCTCAGCGCTGGACCGGGACGGCGACGGCAAGCTGTCGGCGGCCGAGCTGCGCCTCTGCATGAAGGCGGCGCTGGGCGAGGACGTGTCGGCGGAGGAGGCGGACCGCCTGGTGGCGTCGGCGGACACCGACGGCGACGGGCTGCTGAGCCAGGAGGAGCTCCTGGCACTGGTGCTGGCGGGGACGGCGGCGGCGGCGGAGGAGGAGAGCGAGAGCGAGCGGCGTCGGGAGCTCATGGAGGCGTTTGGGATGTACGCCATGGAAGGCGAAGGGCGCATCACGCCGATGAGCCTGAAGCGGATGCTCAGCAGGCTCGGCTCTCACCAGGACATTGACGAGTGCAGGGCCATGATCTGCAGGTTTGATCTCGATGGCGATGGCGTGCTCAGCTTTGAGGAATTCAAGGTCATGATGGACGCATAGCGTACTAGCTTAATTAGCAGATTGTATTGAGTGTGTGCGATTTATTTATTTTAGTGCTTGTTTTGATTTGTTCATTAGTGTGTCATTCAAATGTTCATTTATACCAGTTTCTGTGTCAGATCATGTATGAAAAACGAAATTGTTTGTATGTGTATGGCCATTGTTCTTTAATTCTGTTTCTTCTTTTCCACTAAAAAATTTAATCAGTAGTAATCACCTATGAAAAACCAAACGAAATTGTTTGTATGAAAAAGTAACCATCATCTTAATCGCTGCTTCTCACGCGCAAAGAGAGAGTGGAGGCGATGTGTATCTCTTCTCGGTTCCTTGAAAAATAACTGGCAATTCAGATTTTATTTGCCATTATCTTCTGCAAACCAGATCAATGGTAGAGTTATGCAGATGTAAATTTGGCTCACGATATTATTGGTGTCGGCTTCAACTTTTACCTGGTTTATTTATAGAAAAATGCACAAGCATCTATAATATATATAGCAGATTAGTTTGATCCGTTAACTCTACCATAAGATACGTCTTGATTGTATATCGTCTGTTTGGTATCTCAAGATCTGTCTATATCACACCTTGGGTGAAATTTTTCCTCCCTGGTCGATTTCTTTTCAAACGCCATATCTCGATACGACGATGGATGACAATTCTTCCTTTATTTTGGATCAGCTGAACCTGTTTTCTATGCATATTGTCTTATGCTCGGCCCAGCATGTGCATTGTAATGCTTGATTGGTCCATTTATTTGCCACCTCTTGCCTCTCTGAAACCCCATGGGCAAATCTTTTGCGCGTCTGAAAAAAGGAGAAAAAAAATCTTAGTCGATCCACGGTTCCATCTGTCACTTTCATCCACAATTGTAGTCGCAGCATGAACTACAGTCTACAGAGCATCAGAGCACGGTAAGTAACGGCAGCATGCGAAGCTTGACCTCGCAAGCAGCGTATATGAAATGGATAATGATAGTTTCCGGCTGTTGCAAGTTGCAACCTTTACTAAAATAACCTCGTTCGGCTGCCTAAACAAGACATTTTTTTTTTTTTTTTTTTTTTTTTGTGAATACCTAAACAAGACAAATAACAGAAGAACATGATACTCCTATAAGGATCAAACTCGCGTATCACTCAGAAAGGTGGTGCCATTTTAAAGCGGAATCCACCTGTTTTGGCCTACAGGTAGCAGGCTAGTTTGACCAATGACATTTCGTCCTCCAAAAGGAGCCTGCCTGTTCCATACTTCCATGACTGTCAACAGGCAACCGATGAACAACAAGTTCAGTCCTTTTTTTTAGGCTAACGGACCGATGAACAACAAGTTCACTCCTTTTTTTAGGCTAACGGCAACAAGTTCAGCCGTCCTTGCGTCAACACTCGACAGTCGCAGTTACAAAACATCTATAGCTTACTAGCAGTAGAGGTCCCCGATATCGATCTCTATCTATTTTGTTTCGCTTAACTACATTACAGTAACTTATAAGCAAAACTAAACCCTATGGCGGTCTGACATAGGCGGTCGCGTTTCTCGCACATATTATTGTAAACTCTGCTTCTTCTTATTAATATTATGCCGGGTAACCGGATCTTTCAAAGACAAAATCATAAGCAAAGCACTGCTCTATAAGGCTCATGCTTGAGGAACTCGATCTAGCCAGCTAGTTGGATTCGTATTCTGTTGAAATGGCTTTGCAGATTCAAATCAAAATCAAAACTGAAAGAATAATCTGCCGATCGAGCAGAACGACGCAAGACGAGCATCATGCAGCAGCGAGTGAGTTTTCTTCTCCCCTGTTTCAGCAGCAGCTATATATGGATCATCAGGCAGCGTCGGGGGAGTAGCGCGCACGTCACGTATCACGTACAGTATGTATTGGATTCAATTCAAATATGGCAATGGCAAGAGGCCGATCTCGAACACGAATGGCAGCGGATCGCAGCAACAAATCCACAAGATTGCATGCTGATGCATGGGAGGCCTCTGGTGTGTGCAAGATTTGGCAGGGCATTTACTCTGCATGGAAAGCAGATTTAGGGGGACGCCGCGTCGAGAGCGCGGCCGATGATAGCGAGCGGATTTAATCGGTTTCGGCTCCCCGCATAATCCCCTGCTCCCCGGCCGGCCGCTTGATTTGCTCCCTCCCTCCCTCTACAAAAGCCATTCCTCCTTCCTACACACCCAACCCCGGCAAAAATATCCACCCATCCAGCACAACAGAACGCATCCGATCGAGCACCAGTTGAGTCATCGGCGGCGACGGCGAGCGGAGCAATGGCGCCGGTCGTACTGAGGATGGACGTGCACTGCGTCCGATGCGCGCGCAAGATCCGCAAGGCTGTCCAGAACATGCACGGTACGCGTGTGCTCCTAGCTGCTGGCCTGCCGCCGTTGTTCTGCAATCTGCATGCGCACGCTCACGTCTCGCTCGTCTGACATGCAAGGATGGCTTGGTTCGTGTGCATATATGCAGGGGTGGACGACGTGTGGGTGTCCGTGGACCTGGGGCGGGTGGAGATCACCGGCGCGTCGCTCGACGCGTCGCTGCTCAGGCGCCGTATCCAGTCCAGGACGGGGAGGCCCGTGGCCGTCGTCAGCGACGGCGGCGAGGAGCCGCCTGCCGGGCAGATGGTGCACTTGGGTCCGACGCCGCCGCCGCTGGGGTACTCGTACTCGTACCCGTACGGCGGCGGCGGCTGGCCGGCGCCCGCGCTCCAGTACGGCGGCGGCAACGCGTTCCCGTACGACGCGCGCCAGTACGGGATGATGATGGCGAACGACGCGCCGCCGTGCTACCGCGACGACGGGCCCAGCGGCTGCTGCACCATGCAGTGATAACGACGGAACGGGTGCAGCGTCGGCGGTGTACGTTTGGGCGGAGCCAGTTTTTGTCATGCTCATCACGTCACGTACTGCAACTGCAATAGACTATCCTTCCAGTTACATTACCTGCTGTTTCAAGTTTCCAGTGGATTTGTCTAGGAGTCGTGCCTTTTTCTGTCATTGTGTTTAGGATGAGTTCGAACAGGAGGTGCTCTCGTGCCTTTTGTCAGTGTGCTTTTACTGGAATACAAAATCACACCACATGTATTGAACCATTTTATTACGCAAAACATATGATATCTCTTTCCATTAAATACAATCACACTATTTCTAAATGGGTCAAATTAGACGGTTTTAAAATTTGTACTTACTAAATTTACAATGAACAATGTATACACAGAAAACTATGATAGGATAACTACATATAGATCATATACGCATCAATCTAGGATGGGATCACTGTGCATAGATCTATACGGAGATCAACGTGCTCGAATATCCATGTCACACCTATATGGGAGAGGGGGGGGGGGGGGGGGGCTCATGCCCCTATTATGTCTATGTCTACTATGTGAGACAACACAGGAGAGGGAGGGAGACCAACCCATGAGGACGACGACCTACTCATCCGCCAGCTTGGCACAAAAATCTGGCACTTTTTGAAAACGGCGAAGTGAGCACCACGAGCATTAGCTTTTTTACACAAATCTGAGAGGCGCTTCTTGAAAGCGGCCACACGAGCGCCACGGGAGCAGCAACACGATGCGCTTCTTGAAAGCAGCCATGTGAGCGCCATGGGAGCAATAGCACAGTGGCCGATGAGGACGACGACATACTCATCCGCCAGCTTGGCACAAAAATATGGTGCTTTTTGAAAGCGGCGATGTGAGCACCACGACAGCATCAGCTTTCCCACACAAATCTGAGAGGCGCTTCGGCCGTGTGAGCGCCACGGGAGCAGTAGCAGTGCGGACACATGGTTTTTCCATATCATTGTGTAGCGTCTTTATAATGAGCGATTGTCAACGTGCCAACGCTTTGGTGCGTGGTTGGTTTGGTGGTTCTGCTAATCCCTGGCACAAGTTTATGTGTTGAAACATGTCTCTTGGCTTGTGTTGTGCAGGTGTGGAGTCCGAAGTTGGTGGCAACAGTCAGGAGAAGGTCAAGTAGGGCGTGTCATGCCAACGGACCGGTGTGTTGAAGGGCGGACGCGAGAGTTGGACCGACGGACCAGACAGCCGGGTGGCCAGCCGTGGTGGCTGACACTTGGGACATCGACAAGCGCAAGTGTACATGGCGAGGGATGCGTGTAACATCCACAAGTATTATGCTTAACAAATCTAGCATTACATTGCATAAGCATCTCATGAGCATCTCATTGGCATTTTGAATTGGGTTTGATGTTTGCTTAATCTATTTCACCAAAATGTTAAGTAGTGTTTTCAAAACCTTTTTAAAAAGTGCTTGTTGCATTGCTTATCTCAAGTTGGACCTTAAATATGTTTTATAGAGAAAATAATTTTCAACAAAAAGTATATTTTCACCAAATCTTGAAAATGATTTTTAGCCCTTCAAAAATGGCAAAAACAGTGTATATATATTAAAAAATATTAATTTTATAATTTGAAATTGAGTCAAATTTGTATTTTCAAAAATATGCTGAATCTGTGAAAACTTTCTATATATAAAATGTTCCTCTCTTTAAATGGAGCAACTTTCATATTTTGAGTTTTTCCAAATTCAAAATATTTTGAAAGTTACAGGGCAGTCAAAATTCAGGTCAAATCTTTAAAGGGGTGGGAGCCACTTGGCCCCACCTGTCATTATCTCTCTTCCTCCCCTGTCTTCTTCCTCTCGCTGAGCTGCACAGGGCCGCAGCGCTGCGCCGTGACGCTGCCGCTGCCCGTCTGCCGCGCGCCTGCATCGAGCCCGCGGGAGCACTCGATGGCGCACGCCGGGGCTCGCACCCGGTCGCTCGCCCGCGCGCAGCTTTGCCGCTGGGCCGATGCGTCGTGCTGCCTCGCCCGCCGGCCGCCATCGTTGCGCCTCGCCCCGCGCCAAGCACTACGCAACACGGCCACTCGAGTGCACGAACGCACTCAAGCACCCACGCGCGCGCCTGCCGTCCGCCCTTCGCTTCCCCGCTGCAAGCACTGCGACGCTGCACCACGCGCCATCGCCGCTGTTCGGTCGACCTCGCCGCTTGGGCCCGGCCGCGCATGCCACGGCTCGAATTGAAGAGCCCGGGCTGCCCTTTATCTACCCCTTCACCTGCCTCACTCTCTCCCCCCACTCCATTTCCTTCTTCTCCCCTCGCAAGAGCCACCGCAGTCGCCGAGCTCGCCATGGCCACCGCCGAGCCCGCCGCCGCCTAGCTACCTCCTCATCCCACTATTTCCCAATCCAAGAGCACCATCGGGTTCGCTATCATCTCCTTCATCACCATGACATCATCTCGAGCCCGATTGCGCAAGGTGAGGGCCGAATTCGGCCGTTCCCCTTCCTCTGCGCACCATGGCCACCGGAGCGGTTCGCCGTGGCCGTGCTCCCTTCGACCCTCTCTGCTCCACTTCGTGCATGATACGAGTTCGCTAGGTTGTGTAGGAGCTCCCAAGGGAGTCAATGGCGTCGGCTGAGGCTTCGTCTCGCCGGACTCCGGCCGCCCGCCGCCATGCTCGCCGCCGTGCGCCACCGTCATTGCTTCGCGCCGCTAGAGCCTGCACTTCATGCACCATTAGACTCGCCTCATCGTGTTGAGTCCGTAGGTCCCAGCCGCTTCGCCGGAGATGCTCGTCGCCGGCAAGAAGCCGCCGGCCATCGGTCGTCCCCTGTCCCAGTACGGCTGACTGGTTGGCCCGGGCTGACGTCAGCGGATAACGTCAGCAGGGTGCCCGCCTGGGTACATAAGCCGGGTGAATTTAGTGTAGGAACAGCACTGTGTACACCACGGGGTACGCGTAGTGTTTTTGGGTTGATTTTTCAGAAAAGCATATATTTACAGATTTTGGGTTAAATCTTTAGAAAATCATAACTTGCTCATTTTAAATCCAAATGAGGTGGTTCAATTTACAATATTTTATTATGAGGAGCATATGCATGAAAAATATAAGTTTAGCTTTTTGAAATACTTTTATGTATAGATTTATTTATTCCTTATAAATGCTTTTATCTTTAGAAATGCATAACTAATTCTAGGTTTGTCCTAAAATTATGATTCTTGTTTTGTTACTCTAGTTATGAGATGCTGGATCTATGAAAAATATTAGTTGGCCATGTCCTGTGTAAATATTGCTCTATCTTTTTAGGGTGCTAGTTTTATTAAGGAACGAAGAAAGTCATAATTAAATAATTAAGTTAGATAATTGCTTGATAATTTTTTGTAGGTTGTTTTAGGGCTAAATAGGAGCTAGTTAAGCCATGAAATCTACTGTTTGATAGGTTTCATAGTATAAAGTATTGTATGTCCAATTATTGTTACTACCTTGTGGTTTTTTGTGTAGGATAAAATACTTACTCTTTTGACCTAAAAATTTTATAGTAGACTTTGATTAGCATATTTAAGCTCCTGTAATTTTTTTGTAGATTTTTCTGAGTAGTATAAATACATGTTCTAGTTATACCCTAGTTTAATTTAATGCCGGATTAGGTTTTTGTGATGTCATTTCATATAGTGGTGATATTCCTTTTGTTTTACCTAAGATAATTGCTGGTGGGTTGCTGAAAAACTAGTTGAGGTTTTCTAAGTAGTATGGACACATCGCGTGCATCCTATCATCTTCCACGTGATCATGCATTCATTCATAATCATACATCATGTCCGCTATAATGCATATATGGTATTCATGTGCATCGACGTATCATACAGGTTTATCGACGGACCTTACGCCAGTAGTTCCAGAGAAACCAGAAGGGGAACCACAGCAGGGAGTAGAGCTGCAGGATGCAGCCGAGGGCGAGGAACCAGACACTGACGTGCCAGAGTGCCCTAACCATCCACCCAGTTGCTTCGAGAAAGGCAAGCCCCGAAGCATTTTCTTCCTACAGTTTTATAAATAACTTAATTTGCGTCCTTTACTATTTATGATGCATTAAGTTTATAGGCGTTGATCGATACCGTTGATGCATTATGATTACCCTTGACCACCTGAGTTAACCTAACACCCTATTAAATATAGGTTCCCTTATATGCTTAGCCCTGTTTAACTAGATCGGTAGAAGTCGGATGATTTCCTATCATCCGTGAGTTATAGGTAGCGACTTATAATGGTGAGCTATGTTGTTGCTTGGGAATAACCATGAGGAGTAATAAATCGAGACCATGCTGGATTGATGCTGTGGAAAGAACTGGAGATTCTGTGTTGTTTTATCCCGTCTGTGTCGAACTAGGGCCCCGTCTGATGTCTCGACCCTCTTGTCATATTGAACATCGCCCCACACTTAGTTGGCATTATGGAAACCACGAAGCCTAGTAGCATGTTTGGGCCGGGTTTTGACCTACTAAACGCATCGTATTGGAGATGGCGCGGGTGATTACAAGGGCGCGAAGAGTAAGCCTGAGGTCGGCGCCCGACTAGTATGTAGCTGATCGGCCTCTGGGTACGATGGTTACTGTTGATCCCGCGACTATCTTTTACCCAAACAGTGCGAACGGTGACCTAAGGTGCCGTTGTACAAGCATGTCTAGGTTTGTGTGGGGAATATTTCACCAGCTGGTTAGGAATCGATTCGAATCGCCATCACTCCTGGATAGTGAGTACTTGACTTGAGCACCGGCATCGCAGTAACAACTTAAACAAAGAGATGAGATGGTTATGATGTTGATGCTAAAAAATGCTCAACTGGAAATCGTTACTAATCTTGCTTGATTATCACACCATGATTATTTAGTTCAGGTGCTAATCTAGTATGATCAGGATAATGACTCTAAAATGCAAAGCTAGAAGGTTACATTAATTGTTCTTAATAAGCTCAAGCTTTTATGCAAAGAACTGAGTCAGCTAGCCTCCTTATAAAACCTGCATACTCCTTGGAGTCATTTTATTTTAAGTTTATGACGGGTAAGTCTAGCTGAGTACATCCTCGTACTCAGGGTTTATTCCCATGTTGTTGCAGATGGAGAAATGTTCTATGGCTATTGCCAGACTTTCTTCTACCCAGCTATGGGAGATGAATAGACCTCGGGCAAGGTCGCTCCATATTACCGTGTCTACATGCTTTTGTTGGATTCCGATGTAGACCTGGCACTATGTTTAAAACTATGTGTGTGTTTATGAACTAAAACTATATTTGCTTTCGCTATTTGAACTTGATCTTGGTATTGTAATAACTCTATTATGACTCCGATGTAATCCACTATGTGCGAACTTTATGTAATATTATGAATGGTGTATGTTGAACCTCATTCGATCTAGGTTACAAGATGAGATGTTTGAAATCCTTTGAGATTTCATGGGCTACTGGGTTAATATGGGCATAATGTGCTAACTAAATTGCCTCGGCGGTTTATTTAGTACCTTGGGTTTATATTAATTGGGCGGTTCCGTTACAATGCGTACGGGGTATGCTACTCGCGGGAGATTTGGTGGTTTGTCCTCAAAACCATCAGCGACGGTTTGGTGGTATTGCCTTAAAACCATCGGCGGTGGGTTTCGCAGGTTTGGGCCTCAAAACCCGGGCGTGAGGTGTCACAGAACTGACCAATTTATTAGCGCACAAGCACGTAATTCACCATTAAGATACAACTATGTGATTGAGACCTAATAAACCTGGTAGTCATCCTGAAATCTCGAAGGATTTCAAACTTTTTGGCAAAGCCAAGATCGTAATAAGTTTAGCCATCACCATTCACAGCATACATAGTTGCACATAGTTTTACACATCGGAGTACGAATAAAGTTATTACAAGCCAAGTTTGAATTTGAAATAGTGAAAGTGATTAAGTTCAAATACACACACACTTAGTTCAAATACTGTGCCAGGTCCTCAGTCAATATCTAGCAAAAGCATAAGGTAGAGTAGAGTGACCATGCCCAAGGTCTAGTCATCACCCAACGCGGGATAGAAGCAGTGCTGGCAATAGCCATAGTACATCTCACCATCTGCAACAACATGGGAAATAAAACCCTGAGTACGAGAATGTACTCAGCTAGACTTACCCGTCATAAACTAAAAATAAATTGACTCCAAGGAGTATGCAAGGCTATATAAGTGGAATATCTGACTTATTTATTTACGAAAAAGCTTGCATTAAAGAAATATTTATTATAACCTTCTAGCATTGTATTTTAGCTGGATTAACCTTATCATGCTAGATTAGCACCTGTACTAAACATGCATGGTGATAATTATTCAATAAGAATAGTAACCAATTCCGGTTGAGTGCCTTTCAACATCACGACTCAACCATCTCATCTCTTTGTTCAAGTTATTACTACGATGCTGCTGCTCAAGTTAAGTGTTCACTGTCCAGGAACAATGGCGATTATAGTCGATTACTAACCAGCTGGCGGGTATTCCTCACACAAACCACACTCACCCGCTAAAGTGAGCTACAGATCACCAAAAATTCGATTCGTAAAATCGCAGCATCAACAGGTACCATCGTATCCGGGAACCGCCCGACTGCCTTATTCAGGGCGACCCTGACCTCGAACTTACTCTCCGCGTAACTTGTGGTCCCCCATCTTCTCCAATACGATGCGTACAGCAGGTCGACTCCCGACCAAACCAAACCCAGGCTTCGCGGTCGACTTATCCTTCCAGCTAAATGTGAGGCATGCGTTCAATATGACTGGAGGACGTACAACGGACGGGGTCCTAGTTCGACACAGATGGGATAACCTCACCGAACCTCCAGTTCAGTCCCAACACCAATCCCGTCCGGTCTCGATTTATTACCTCCATATGATTATCCAAGATAACAATGTATTCAACCATTCCGAGTCACCACCTATAACTCGCGGATGACAGAAAATCACCCGACTTCTATCGATCTAGTTAAGCAAGGCTAAGCAGATAATCGCACCTGAACCTAACAGGGTAGAATTATATCAAGTGGGCAAGGAATATAAGTAATGCAACAACGGTATAAAACAACGCCTATAACTTAATGCATCAAACAAGTAAAGGACTCAAGTTAGATATTTTTTTTACAAACCACAGGGAGAATGCTCCGGGGCTTGCCTTTCAGGAAAGAGCTTGGCTGATGGTCGGGACACTCGGGAAGATCAACCTTGGGATCCTCTTCTGCTGCTATCCCCTGTACCAAGGCTTCCTGCTGGCCTTCCTCTCCTTGTACTCCGAAAACTACCGTTTCGAGCTCTGATGATCCTGTATGATGCATGGTGTCTATGAATACCACGAATACATAGTAAATACAAAGGTACATGCTGATGGTGAATGAATGCTCAGTTAAAGATAATGGACATGATTTTAAAACATGTATGATAAGCACATGTCATCTGCATTCTCTTCTACAATAAATCGTATACAAGCATCACAATACATTTTACTTACACATTAAAAGGAATTATAAATGACAAATATTTTGCACACTACCCTCTACTGAACCAAAAGCAATAAAAGATTACACACATCACAAACATCAGAAAAAGCATTATTATTAACATGAAATAATAACTTAAAATACTATTAAGACATAAAAATTACAGAAGCTTAAGCATGTTTAATATAGACTACCATAAAATTTTTAGGTCAAAACAATAAGTACTTTCTCCTACATAAAAATGACAAGACAGCATAATTTAATGGACATAAAATACTTTGTACATAGAAAAGTGTTACAACAGATCTCAGAATATTCTTAGCTATAGATTAGCATAAAAACATTCTCCAAAAAGTTTCATGCATGAATCACTTATATATTATTTATTATGAATTATTTATCATCTAATTAAAATAAGTACCATAATTAAACAGTGCAATATTTACACATGACATAGCCTTTCAAAATTTTTCACAGATTTTTCTGAGCAACAGAGAATTACTTATGTATTTTCAAAGATAAAGCATTTAATAGGGATAAATAAATCTATACAGAAAAGTATTACAAAAATCATATTTTATATTTTTCATGCATAGATCTACTCATAAGAAAAATACTGCAACTTGAACCAACTCATTTGGACTAAAAATGAGCAAGATATGAATTTAGGAAGATTTAACCAAAATCTGGAAAACAAATTCTTTAAATCGAAATAGAAAACAATTTTGCACCAAGAACCCTGGACTTTTTAGTAATTAACCGAGCCCTATAAAGAAACTCTCTATGTCTGGCCGTTTTGCACTTAAGTCCGAAAAAGAACATAAATGATGCACGTGGTCCACACCGTAGGGGGAAAGGTCGCCGGCGGTCGGCAATCTCGCCGGCGGCGAGGTCACCGGCCGAACTACGGCCACTACTAGACTCAACACATTAGCACGAACTCATTGATGTGAAATATGAAACCTATCGCGGAGGAAAATGACGGCGGCGACGAGTGGCGGCGAGCGGCGGCTCTGCATGTCGGCGGTTCGACTGCTGCCGACCAAATCCGACCGAAACGAGGCTCACGAGCTACCCTACGAGCTAAAGGAAGCCTAGGTGACTCGATTATGACAGAGAAAGAAAGGAATGGTCGACTGGAGTGACCTCCGTGCGAGCGGCCGGCGAGCGGCGGCGCGACCCGCGACGGCGGTCGGCCAAAATCCAACGAACACAAACCCTAATCGATCCCATGAACTACACCAACCTTTTCTACTCATGCAGGCGACCACGATGCGCAAGATAAAGGAGGGAGAAAGGAAAGCCTGGCCACGGCGGACCGCACGACGGTCGGGGCGGCCATGGCCGGCGAAGGAGGAAATGGTCGATTCGACCTCTACCTTGGGTCTCGAGGGCAGGGAGCGTGCGCAGGGTGTCTCTCACACCACGGCGGAGCTGTACGTGTGATCTGGGAAGAAAATGACAAGGCTAGGCGCAACGGTGGCGGTGCGAGCTCGGAGCGGCGGCAATGGCGGCTTTTGAGCTCGCTCGAGCTCTGGCGAAGGAAAATGAGGCAAGGAGGGGGCGTCTGGTGGTGGTGGGTGGAGAGTGAAGGCGAGAGGCGTGCGCATTGAAGCGGCCGCTGGCCTTGGACAGCTGGGCCATGGCATCGGGGCGCACCGAGCGCGTGGCGTGCATGCAGGGCTGGCCGAGGTCGCGTGGAGCGGCAGTGGGGTCCGGTCGGGCGTGGAGCAGGATCGGCGTGCGGCGCACGAGTGCGCGGGGCGAACAGCAGACACCGGCGAACGCCCGGCGTACAGCTGCCATGCGGTCGGCGTTGGCACGGACACCGTCGACGCGAGGAAGAAGAAGAGAGGGAAGAAGGAGGCCGACGGGTGGGTCCTACTACACCAAGATTCGTGCAGAACTTGATTAACTCCATATTTTCCAAAATAATCCAAATTTGAAGAAACTTGTAAAAGATGAAATGTTGCTCTCGATGAGTAGAACATTTCACTTTTAAACATCAAAGCCTAATTCTGCCTAGAATTTGAAATTCAAAAATGGGGATTTAAAATCCTTTTAAAATTAAAAGAAAAACATTTTTATAAACTGTTTTTGACATTTTTGACCCACTTCCAAGCCTTTTCATGAAATGACCCAAAAATAAGTTTTGCTCTAAATAATTTTCTCTACAAACTGCATTTAACACTCAACCCCAAACAAGCAACCTATCACATAGCTCTAGATCAAATCAAAGCAAACACATTTTTTATTTTATCATTTCATGTAAACAATGACTATGCAAAGAGATGGTTATCATGCAAGATAATGCATGCTTAATGTAACACTCTGGTGTTAAGCATGCATAATCACTTGCATTCTTAAGCATAAGCATCATTATGCATGGCATTGATGAAAAGATTAATTGTTATTTTATGTGGATGTTTGAATTATTCGAATTATGCTTGCATTTCACATGAATTGGATAAGTGGTATGAGTGTTTGGTGTTTGATGACCTCTAAAGTAACCTAGACATGATTAGGACACCAAATGAACCTAGGTTTATGTTCATGGTTTTGGTTAATTAAGCTTTGATGTCATGGTTGACCAAGGTGGACCATGAAAGTGATTTTGTTTGACTGATTTGAAAGTGGTAGCTAGATTGCTTGCATGTGTGTGCACCCTAAATAAAGTTTGTATATAATTTCATAAGGAACAAAAGTTGTTATTACCACTTTTCATAAAAATGCCTGTAAGACGTTCAAAAATGTTGAAAAAGGGCAGATTTGGGGGCTGTTTTTCCATTTTTAGGGATTTGAGGGGTATTTTCTTTGGATTTTTGTATTTCAAAATCTATGTAGAATCTGGCATACTTTGTATAGATGAAATGTTCTAATCTTCTAGAGCTACATTTTTTTCAATATAAGTTTTGACTAATTCGGCTTGGTTTGGGAGTTATAGGGCAGAAAATTTGTATTAGAGATCATGGAAATAGCATTTCAGTGACGGTTGGTCAAAGCCGTCAGGGAAATGGCCGGCCACCGCCCATCGCGCCCAGCCCGCGCGCTCCGCGTGGCGCGCGTCCACCGACGGTCCGGGGCGGTCACGACCGTCCTGACCGCGTTAAACCGAGCGCGGCAGCTCCCTCCTTTCTGTCCCCGCTCCATTTTCCCCCTCTCCCCACCTCTCTCCTCCCCGCAGCGCAGCTCGCCGGCGTCGCCATCGTCCGCCGCCGCCATTTTTGCCCGCCACTGTGCCATTTTCTTCCTAGAACCTGCCATCGGGCTTGTCCACGTGTGCTCCATCCTCTGCTGCTCTCACCTCCTCAAGCCGAGCCCGAGGTATGGCCCAATCGGGCGTGTTGCCGTCCGCCACCATGACCGTGGCTCCGCGAGCTCGCGGTCCGCCGTGGCCCCGGCGATTAGGCTATCATTTCCTTTCCCTTCCTCTAGCATTAGGTGCGTCTCATCGAGTAGCAGCTGTATCCCTAGCTAATGGAGCCAATGCGGGTCACCTCTCGCCGAATTTGGCCCCGCAGTCGGCCGGGGAGCCGCCGCTGCGGCGTGCGCGTGGCCGAAGCCGCCTCGGCCTTGCTCCGCCCATAATAGAACCCTCAAATCGAAGCGCATAGTCCCCCTCCTGCTTTCTCTCTGCTCAGTTTCGCCGGAGAGCCCCGGCAACGGCCGGCGATGCCGCGGCGACGCCGTCCTTCTGCCCCTCTCCCACGCAGGGACCTTGTCCTTGAATTCAACCTATGTCAAGGGTCTTCGTGTATAACTGCCAGACACAGAGAACTTCTTTTTAGGGCTTGGTGGATTTCTGGTTAAGTCAGGGTCTCCGGTGCAAAAGTGTTTTTCCTTTTTATTTTTCAGAACTGATTCCAGATTTTGTTTAAAACTTTGAAAATTCATAACTTCTTCATTTTTCATCTAAATGAGTTGGTTCAACTTGCAGTATTTTTCTTATGAGAAGTTATATGCATGAAAAATATGAAATATTAATTTTGTGATACTTTTCTTTATAGATTTATTTATCCCTATTAATTGCTTTTATCTTGGAAAATGCATAAGTAATTCTCTGTTGCTCAGAAAAATGTGAGACCAAGTTTGTTAGTCTTCTTATGTTATGCTCTATCTGTAAAAAATGTTGTGAGGCTATATCATGTGGAAAGCTTGCTCTGTCTATTTATGGTGCCTATTTTCATTAGATGATAAATAATTCATAATAAAATATATATTAGGAATTTGTGCATGAAACTTTTTAGAGAGTGTTTTTATGCTAATCTAGAGCTAATGATATTCTGAGATCTGTTGTTTGACATATTTTTATGTACAAAGTATTTTATGCCTGGTGAATTGTGCTGCCTTGTCATTTTTGTGTAGGATAAATTACTTACTGTTTTGACCTAAAATTTTTATAGTAGTCTTTATTGGGTATTATGAAGCTTTTATAATTTTTACAGAATTTTATGAGTAGTATAAAGTCATATTGTAGTTATACCCTAATTTCTTTTAATAATTAATAATGCTTTAAAGCTATCATTTCATGTGTGTAAAAATGCTTTTTAGGATATTTATGATGTGTGTGACCTGTTATTGGTTTTAGTTCAGTAGAGGATAGTATGCAAAATAATGGTTGTTTATAATTCCTTATAGTGTGTAAGTAAATTATGATGCGAGGCTTGTTTAAGATTTGTTGGTAGAAGAGAATGCAGATGACTTGTGCTTATCTTATATGTTTTAAAATCATATCATTTATCTTAGCTGAGCATTCATTCACCATCAGCATTAGCATTGTATTTCTATGTATACACGGTATTCATACGCACTATGCATCATATAGGATCGTCAGAGCTCGAAACGGTAGTTTCCGAAGTATAAGAAGAGGGAGGCCAGCAGGAAGCTTTGGTGCGGGAAGTAGCAGCAGAAGAGGATCCCGAAGCTGATCTTTCGGAGTGTCCCGACCACCAGCCCAGCTCTTTCCTGAAAGGCAAGCCCCGGAGCATTCTCCCTGTGGTTTACAAAATATCTAACTTGAGTCCTTTACTTGTTTGATGCATTAAGTTATAGGCGTTGTTTTATACCGTTGCTGCATTACTTATATTCCTTGCCACTGTTTATACTTCAACCCTGTTAGGTTCAGGTGCGATTATCTCCTTAGCCCTGCTTAACTAGATCGGTAGAAGTCCGGTGATTTCCTGTCATCCGCGAGTTATAGGTGGTGACTCAGAATGGTTGAATACATTATTATCTTGGATAACCATGTGGAGATAATAAATCGAGACCGGGCGGGATTGGTGTTGAGACTGAACTGGAGGTTCGGTGAGGTTATCCCGTCTGTGTCGAACTAGGACCCCGTCCGTTGTACGTCCTCAAGTCATATTGAATTTATGCCTCATATTTAGCTGGAAGGATAAGTCGTTCCGACTGCGAAGCCTAATTTTGATTTGGGCCGGGAGTCGACCTGCTGTACGCATCGTATTGGTGAAGATGGGGGACCACAGGTTACGCGGAGAGTAAGTCCGAGGTCAGGGTCGCCCTGACTAAGGCAGCCGGGCGGTTCCTGGATACGATGGTACCTGTTGATCCCGCGCTTTTCCCGAATTGAATGTCGGTGATCTGTAGCTCACCGTGGCTGGTGAGTGTGGTTTGTGTGAGGAATACCCGCCAGCTGGTTAGTAATCGATTATAATTGCCATCGTTTCTGGACAGTGAACACTTGACTTGAGCAGCGGCATCGTAGTAAAAACTTGAACAAGAGATGAGATGGTTGAGCTGTTTAGATTAAAAGATACTCAACCGGAATTGGTTACTATTCTTGTTGAATAATTATTACCATGCTTATTTAGTACAGGTGCTAATGTAGCATGATAAGGATAATCAGATTAAAATACATTGCTAGAAGGTTTTTAATAATTATTTCTTTAATACCAGCTTTTTCACAATTAAATGAGTCAGCTATCCTACTTATACAGCCTTGCATACTCCTTGGAGTCAATTTATTTTAGTTTATGACGGGTAAGTCTAGCTGAGTACATCCTTGTACTCAGGATTTTATTTCCCATGTTTTTGCAGATGGTGAGATGTTTTATGACTATTGTCAGAACTGCTTCTATCCCGCCTTGGGAGATGACTAGACCTTGGGCATGGTCACTCTTCTCTACTTAATGCTTTTGTTGGATGTTGATCAAGAACCTGGCACTGTATTTGAACTAAGTGTGTGTGTGGATTTGAACTAAACCGCTTCCGCTTTATTTTCGAAATTGAACTTGGTTTGTAATAACTTTATTTTGAACTCCGATGTTTTAACTATGTGCGAACTATGTACGTTGTGAATGGTGAACGCTAAACTCATTACGATCTTGGTCGTGCTGGAAATGTTTGAAATCCTTCGAGATTTTGGTATGACTACCAGTTTTATTAAGTCTCAATCTTGTAGTTTGGCGTTCTAATGGCGAATTATGTGCTTATGCTCTAATAAATTGGTCGGTTCTATTACAGCTGGCATCGGAGCAGGTTTAGCGTGTTACTGTTCACAAGTATTTAAAATAAAAGAGTTTTTAGTTTGCAAAAAGTATTACAAAAAGTATAGGTGTATATAGGCATTCAAATCTATGGTTTTGAAAACTAGAGTGTGCCAGTGGTCATAACCTTTATGCCCAATAGGAATTCAGGTGGCCTAATTAAGTACTAACTTGGGGGAAATTGCATCATATTTCTGTTTTGTCGTTGCCTATACAATGACGGAGTCGTATGGGTGCCATTCACTTGAGTGGTAATGTATGGATCAAATTGCCTCTACGCCCTGGTAAGTGTGAGTCGTGAGAGCATGATTGGATGCAATGCCAGTCTAGGGGAGTGCTTATTGATGCCGGATTATTCACATGTTGCACACATGTTTATATGAAGGTATCCCATGTTGGGACCGTCTTCTGGCAGTGTCGTCTTCTGCGCGACTTGTTGGGGTAGTAAGTAATCGGTGTTTTCACCTTGTTCGGAAGGTGCGTGAATTTTTACGTCGAATTGCATTCATATGGGATATGGGCTGAAATGAATTTTCTGCAGGTACACTAACCGCGAACGATAGAACGAAGTAGTTACGTATAAATGAGAGAACGATGTATGCCACCGCATAGAGTGTTAGATTATTAGTTCATGAGGACGTATGTAACGTGCATGCATCATGGGTAAAATTGCTCATTCATACATTCATGGTTCCTTCCCTTATAAATAAATTGTCTCATTTCTTTAAAATTTTAAACTTATGGGATATACAACTTTTGGACAGATGCCGAGAACGAAGTAGACTGCTCGCAAGTCCACTGGAGGAGGAGTGCCCCGTGGTCCTTTGGCTGTCCGTGAGTTGGCACCAAGGGAGGTGGACACTTTTCTTGAGGAGCACGCCATGCCTAGTCTTCTTTGGAGGATTCTCTCCAATGCTGGGTACACGGTAGGCATGGAGCCTCACTGGGATAAGGATGACTTGGTGAACTATGGAGAGGCTCGGGTGGAGGTAGTTGTCCCACCTTTGGACGGTGACCCCCACTGGGTTGGGTGGCGCTGTTTTGGTGCGGGCAGGACTGCCAAGACGGGTGCCACGTTTGCAGCTTCTGACGTGGTTGAGCACCTGATGGAGGAGATACCTCACCAGCTTGCCCAGGCTTTTCCTGGTGTGTTCCCCTTTGCTCACCGCCTTTTTAGGTGGCCACATGCTGAGGGAAACCCACTGGAGGCAGGTCCTGAGGAGGCGCAGGGTAGCAGCACGCCTGCCATGAGTGCTATGTTTGCAGTGATGAGGGCCTATATCAACATGGAGACTAAGGCACTTCGTCTGAGTGAGGAGTTCAAGGAGGCTCAAGCTGATGCACGCAAGGAGAAGCATGAGTTGACATGTGAGCTTTAGCGCTCACGAGAGGAGGTAACTCGTGTGTCTCAGCATCGAGACAAGGTTGTGTTGGAGAGCCAGAAGATGGCTCAGGCTAGGGATGAAGCCTGGTCTGAGTTTCGTCGTCTTAGCATTCGTCAGCAGCAGGTGCTAGAGGATGTGGAGGACGTTCGTGCTTACAATGCTAGTCTTCACGAGGAGGTGCACAGGAAGCAGGAGATCTGTCAGCTGAGAGCAGCCTTAGCAGCAGCTAGGAGGTCCTTGGACGGTGCTTCTAGTGAGAGTAGCAACAATGGAGAGTAGCCTTGTTGATGATCACTAGTCTCTAGTTGTTCTTTTGCGTTCCTGTCGGGTGGTCATGTAATCCTTTTGCACGCTATTGAGACTTTGATGTAATGTGGAACATGGTGTTTGATGTGGCGATATCCGTACAACTTTAAAAGTCCAGTGTATGTATGCTGGCAAAATTACGGATGTTGTAAGACGCTTTGTGATGGTTCGAAGTAATATTAGTAGTGATGTTGTGATGTGAAAAATTAGAATTATTGTGCCTCTATTTATTGTGTGAAATTATTTCCCTCGATAAATTCAGTTTGGCATGATTTTTACATTCACTTCTCATTATGACAACATTCACCTAATAAATACTTATTGCTGAAATATGCAGATGCCGGTTACTCGTAGTGGTTTGGGTGGTAATGGTAGTGGTGGTGCTGAAGAGGGTGCCAATAACACTGCACGTGGTGTGCCACCCCCACCTCTGACCAATGCGGAGCAGCTGTTTGCTCAATTCTTGGGCAGCCAGCGCAATGTGGAACAGCTTCTTCGTGAGAGCTTGGCCCGTGATGTTCGTCAGGGTCCTCAGCAAAATCAGTATAGCAGCTTCAAGGAATTTCAGGACACTAAACCTCCTATGTTTAAAGATACTCCTGAGCCACTTAAAGCAGATGAATGGCTCAACACCATGGAAGATAAATTTCGTCTTCTAAGGTTAACAGAAGAGCTGAAAACGGAGTATGCAGCCTATCAACTTGAGGGACAAGCAGGGACGTGGTGGAAGCAACATCGCACCACCTTTCCGCAGGGTGTTCCTATTACTTGGGACCGCTTTGCACGTGCTTTCTGGGGAAATTTCATTCCTCCCAGTTTGATGGCTATGAAGAAGACTGAATTTATGTCGCTCACTATGGGAACTCGTAATGTGAAGGAGTATCTGCACGCCTTCAATACCTTGAGTCGGTATGCTCCTAAGTTTGTCAACACTGATGAGAACAAGATAGCTAGTTTCAAGAGAGGCTTGAGTTCCAAGTTGATGAAGACCATGAGCACTTCTGCCCGTGTTACTTTCAATGATTTCCTGAATGATTGTATTATGCAAAAAAATAGTAACAACATTCATGCTGCCGCCAAGAATCGCAAGAGAGCCCATGATGGAGGTGGTTCTTCTCAGGCAAGAGCCCCAATTGCTTTCCGTACTCCGTTTCGTCCACCGATGTCTGGTGCGAGATTCAGGCCCCCGCAGCAGAAAAGGCATAATAATTATCTAGCTCAGAATCCGCAGAAGCATCACAGAGCATTCAAAGTTCCTGCTCCACAGGGGAAACCAGGACAGAGCAGCTTGACCGGTGCTAACAAGACACTTGTCAATGGACCTTGCTTCAACTGCAACCAGACAGGACACTTTTCTCGTTATTGCCCTTTTCCCAAGAAGCAGCAGGCCCCGTACCAAGCTCGTGTGCACAACACCTCGATTGAGAAAATTCTTGCTGGTGAACCAGTGACTGCGGGTATGTTTTCTGTGAATCAAATCCCTACCGCTGTTTTGTTTGATTTTGGATCATCGCATTCTTTCATGAGTCAAGCATTTGCACAGAAGCATGATCAAAAGATACTTGAATTGAGCATTGAATTCAAGGTTAGTTCAGCTGGGGCTGATATAACTACTAAGCAGCTAGTTCAGGGTGCAACCCTAGACCTAGATAAGTGGAGGTTTCGATTGAACTTGATAGTTCTACCTGGCTTAGGAGTGGACGTGATCGTGGGGATGAGTTGGATGAAATTCTGGGGTGTTGTGATTGATACAGGTAATAGGATGCTACCTTTCAAGTGCCGTTACCCCGAAAGTTTAAGCTGGAGAGCGTATCTTATTCTACTCGTGTGACCCCTCTTCCCGAAATTCCTGTCGTGTGTGAGTTTTTGAATGTTTTTCCTGAAGAGCTTCCGGGTCTTCCACCAGATAGGGATGTTGAGTTTCGCATTGAGTTACTGCCTGGCACCGCCCCAATTTCTAGGAGGCCATATCGGATGCCGCCAAATGAATTGGCAGAGCTCAAAAATTAGTTGAAAGAATTGTTGGACAAGGGTCTTATTCGTCCTAGTGTGTCAGAATGGGGTTGTCCTGCTATCTTTGTGAAGAAGAAGGACAAATCTCTACGGATGTGCATGGATTATCGTCCACTCAATGCAGTGACCGTTAAGAACAAGTATCCGTTACCCCGAATTAACATTCTTTTTGACCAGTTGTCCAAGGCAAAAGTGTTTTCCAAGATTGATCTTAGGTCTAGTTACCATCAGATCAAGATTAGACCAGAAGATGTGCCTAAAACCGCTTTTTCTACCAGATATGGATTGTATGAGTATCTTGTTATGTCCTTTGGCTTAACAAATGCTCCTGCATACTTCAAGTATCTGATGAATTTGGTCATTATGCCGGAGTTAGACAAGTTTGTGGTGGTGTTTATTGATGACATCTTGGTGTACTCAGAAAATGAAGAAGATCATGCCGAGCATCTGAGGATTGTTTTAGAAAGGCTTAGGAAACATAAACTGTATGCCAAGTTTAGCAAGTGTGAGTTTTGGCTCAAGAAAGTTCAATTCCTTGGCCATGTTCTATCTGATGAGGGAATCTCAGTAGATCCGAGCAAAGTACAAGAGGTTATGAATTGGAAAGCACCAACTTCTGTGCATGAAGTTTAGAGTTTTCTTGGTCTAGCCGGATATTATCGTCGTTTCATTCTAAATTTCTCAAAGATTGCCAAACCTATGATAAATCTGTTGCAGAAAGAGAAGAAGTTGGTCTGGACAGAGGAGTGTGAAACAGCTTTTCGTACCTTGCGGGAATTGTTGACCACTGCTTCTGTTCTTGCGCAACCAGATTTAGGGAAACCTTTTGATGTATATTGTGATGCATCGAAACAGGCTTAGGATGTGTGCTTATGCAAGAAGGGAGAGTCATAGCTTATGCCTCACGCCAGTTAAAGAAGCATGAAGTGAATTATCCAACACATGATTTAGAACTAGTAGCTGTTGTGCATGCTCTAAAAATCTGGAGGCATTACTTGTTGGGTAACTTCTGCAAAGTCTACACTGATCACAAGAGTCTGAAGTATATCTTCACTCAACTCGAGTTGAACATGAGACAACATCGATGGATGGAGTTTATTAAGGACTTCAATATGGAGATCTTGTATCATCCAGGCAAGGCAAACGTAGTCGCAGATGCGTTGAGTCGAAAATCACATTGCCATGCTATTCAACCTTTGTTAGCAGATGGTTTTAGCCTCATGCATCCTGTTGTGCTGCGTAACATCCAAATTAGTTGCTCGCTTGAAAGCAAGATCATCGAAGGTCAGAAAACTGACAAGGGTATAGGTCATATCAAGGAGAAGATGTTGAAACAGCCGCTCAAGCATTTCTAAGTGGATGAGAATGGAATCTTATGGTTTGACGATCGTCTGGTCGTACCAAAAGATAGAGAACTCAGAAATCAAATCATGGATGAAGCTCACTTATCAAAGTTATCTATTCATCCTGGCGGTAGTAAAATGTTTCATGATCTGAAGGCTCGTTATTGGTGGACCAAAATGAGAAAAGAGATTGCAGCTTATGTCGCACGTTGTGACATTTGTTGTCGCATAAAGGCTGTTCATTTGAAGCCAGCCAGAATGCTTCAACTGTTGCCGATTCCTGAATAGAAATGGGAAGATATCAGTATGGATTTCATTACCGGACTTTCCACCACTCAAAAACGGCATGACTCTATTTGGGTAATCGTTGATCAACTTACCAAGAGTGCACACTTTATTTTAGTTCGTACAGATTATCGACCGTCTTAATATGCTGATATTTATCTCAGGGAGATCATTCGTTTGCATGGAATTCCTAAGACAATTGTATCTGATCGAGGATCTTAGTTTACTGCTCATTTCTGGGAACACTTGCAGAAGGATTTGGGGACAAAGCTGAATCATAGTACAACTTATCATCCTCAGACTTCAGGTCAAACAGAAAGAGTGAATCAAGCTCTTGAGGATCTTCTGAGGGCTTGTGTTTTATCATCCAAGGGTTCATGGAAGAAATGGTTACCTTTGGCAGAATTCTCTTATAACAATAGTTACCAAGAGAGTATACAGATGGCTCCTTTTGAGGCACTGTATGGCCGAAAGTGTAGAACGCCTGTGAATTGGGTAGGACCTGGAGAAAGAAGATATTATGGTATTGACTTTGTTAAAGAAGCTGAAGAGCAGATTTGAAGAATTCAACAACACATAGCAGCAGCACAATCCCGTCAGAAAAGTTATGCTGAAAAGAGAAGAAGACCTCTAATTTTTAATGTTGGTGATTATGTGTATCTGAAGGTCTCTCCTATGAAGAAAGTGTAATATTTTAGTGTTAAAAGGAAACTAGCACCTCATTATGTCGGTCCATATCAGATAGTAGAAACAAAAGGATTGTGGGCCTGTAAGCTCAAACTGCCCAAAGAGATGAGTGCAGTGTTTCCTGTTTTCCATGTATCCCAACTCAAGAAATGTCTGCGTGTTCCAACCGAAGAAGCCGTTAAAGTTAAAGACATTAAGCTGAGTTTAGATTTAACTTATGAAGAGAAACCTATGAGACTCCTGGATGTCAAAGACAAAGTGACCAGAAATCGTGTGGTCAGGCAATACAAGGTTTCTTGGAGCAATCATGATGATAGCGATGCCACTTGGAAAACCGAGGACTATTTAAAAGAAGTATATCCCGATTTTCATAAAGAATGGTTAGTCTACTTAAATCTCGAGACGAGATTTCTTTAGGGGGGAAGGGCTGTAACACTCTGGTGTTAAGCATGCATAATCACTTGCATTCTTAAGCATAAGCATCATTATGCATGGCATTGATGAAAAGATTAATTGTTATTTTATGTGGATGTTTGAATTATTCGAATTATGCTTGCATTTCACATGAATTGGATAAGTGGTATGAGTTTTTGGTGTTTGATGACCTCTAAATTAACCTAGAAATGATTAGGACACCAAATGAACCTAGGTTTATGTTCATGGTTTTGGTTAATTAAGTTTTGATGTCATGGTTGACCAAGGTGGACCATGAAAGTGATTTTGTTTGACTGATTTGAAAGTGGTATCTAGAGTGCTTGCATGTGTGTGCACCCTAAATAGAGTTTGTAGAGAATTTCATAAGGAACAAAAGTTGTTATTACCACTTTTCATGAAAATGCTTGGAAGATGTTCAAAAATATTGAAAAAGGGCAGATTTGGGGGCTGTTTTTCCATTTTTAGGGATTTAAGGGGTATTTTCTTTGGATTTTTGTATTTCAAAATCTATATAGAATCTGGCCATACTTTGTATAGATGAAATGTTCTACTCTTCTAGAGCTACATTTTCTTCAATATAAGTTTTAGCTAATTCGGCTTGGTTTGGGAGTTATAGGGCAGAAAATTTTGTATTAGAGATCATGGAAATAGCATTTCAGTGACGGTTGGTCAAAGCCGTCAGGAAAATGGCCGGCCACCGCCCATCACGCCCAGCCCGCGCGCTCCGTGTGGTGCGTGTCCACCGGCGGTCCGGGGCGGCCGCGACCGTCCCGACAGTGTTAAACCGAGCGCGGCAGCTCCCTCCTTTCTGTCCCCGCTCCATTTTCCCCCTCTCCCCACCTCTCTCCTCCCCGCAGCGCAGCTCGCCGGCGTCGCCATCGTCCGCCGCTGTCATTTTTGCCCGCCACCGCGCCATTTTCTTCCTGGAACCCGCCATCGGGCTCGTCCGCGTGTGCTCCATCCTCTGCTGCTCTCACCTCGTCAAGCCGAGCCCGAGGTATGGCCCAATCGGGCATGTTGCCGTCCGCCGCCATGACCGTGGCTCCGCGAGCTCGCGGCCCGCTGTGGCCCTGGCAATTGGGCTGCCATTTCCTTTCCCTTCCTCCAGCATTAGGTGCGCCTCATCGAGTAGCAGCTGTATCCCTAGCTAATGGAGCCAATGCGGGTCACCTATCGCCGAATTTGGCCCCGCCGTCGGCCGGGGAGCCGCCGCTCCGGCGTGCGCGTGGCCGAAGCCGCCTCGGCCTTGCTCCGCCCACAATAGAACCCTCAAATCAACGCGCGTAGTCCCCCTCGTGCTTCCCCTCTGCTCAGTTTTGCCGGAGAGTCCCAACAACGGCCGGCGACGCCGCGCCGACGCCGTCCTTCTGCCCCTCTCCCACGCAGGGACCTTGTCCTTGAATTCAACCTATGTCAAGGGTCTTTGTGTATAACTGCCAGACACAGAGAACTTCTTTTTAGGGCTTGGCGGATTTCTGGTTAACTCAGGGTCTCTGGTGCAAAAGTGTTTTTCTTTTTCTTTTTCAGAACTGATTCTAGATTTTGTTTAAAACTTTCAAAATTCATAACTTCTTCATTTTTCATCCAAATGAGTTGGTTCAACTTGAAGTATTTTTCTTATGAGAAGATCTATGCATGAAAAATATGAAATATTGATTTTGTGATACTTCTCTGTATAGATTTATTTATCTCTATTAATTGCTTTTATCTTGGAAAATACATAAGTAATTCTCTGTTGCTCAGAAAAATATGAGACCAAGTTTGTTAGTCTTCTTATGTCATGCTCTATCTGTGAAAAATATTGTGAGGCTATGTCCTATGAAAAGTTTGCTCTGTCTAGTTATAGTGCCTATTTCCATTAGATGATAAATAATTCATAATAAAATATATATAAGGAATTTGTGCATGAAACTTTTTGGAGAGTGTTTTTATGCTAATCTGGAGCTAATAATATTCTGAGATCTATTGTTTGACATATTTTTATGTACAAAATATTTTATGCCCGGTGAATTGTGCTGCCTTGTCATTTTTGTGTAGGATAAATTACTTACTGTTTTGACCTGAAATTTTTATGATAGTCTTTACTGGGTATGCTTAAGCTTTTGTAATTTTTATTGAATTTTATGAGTAGTCTAAAGTCATGTTGTAGTTATACCCTAATTTCTTTTAATAAGTAATAATGCTTTAAAGCTATCATTTCATGTGTGTAAAAATGCTTTTTAGGATATTTGTGATGTGTGTGACCTGTTATTGGTTTTAGTTCAGTAGAGGATAGTATGCAAAACAATGGTTGTTTATAATTCCTTATAGTGTGTAAGTAAATTGTGATGCGAGGCTTGTTTAAGATTTGTCGGTAGAAGAGAATGCAGATGACTTGTGCTTATCTTATATGTTTCAAAATCATATCATTTATCTTAGCTGAGCATTCATTCACCATCAGCATTAGCATTGTATTTCTATGTATACACGGTATTCATACGCACTATGCATCATATAGGATCGTCAGAGCTCGAAACGGTAGTTTCCGGAGTACAAGAAGAGGGAGGCCAGCAGGAAGCTTTGGTGCGGGAAGTAGCAGCAGAAGAGGATCCCGAAGCTGATCTTCCGGAGTGTCCCGACCACCAGCCCAGCTCTTTCCTGAAAGGCAAGCCCCGGAGCATTCTCCCTGTGGCTTGTAAAATATCTAACTTGAGTCCTTTACTTGTTTGATGCATTAAGTTATAGACATTGTTTTATACCGTTGCTGCATTACTTATATTCCTTGCCACTGTTTATACTTCAACCCTGTTAGGTTCAGGTGCGATTATCTCCTTAGCCCTGCTTAACTAGATCGGTAGAAGTCGGGTGATTTCCTGTCATCCGTGAGTCATAGGTGGTGACTCAGAATGGTTGAATACATTGTTATCTTGGATAACCATGTGGAGATAATAAATCGAGACCAGGCGGGATTGGTGTTGAGACTGAACTGGAGGTTCGGTGAGGTTATCCCGTCTGTGTCGAACTAGGACCCCGTCCGTTGTACGTCCTCAAGTCATATTGAATTTATGCCTCATATTTAGCTGGAAGGATAAGTCGTTCCGACCGCGAAGCCTAATTTTGATTTGGGCCAGGAGTCGACCTGCTGTACGCATCGTATTGGTGAAGATGGGGGACCACAGGTTACGCGGAGAGTAAGTCCGAGGTCAGGGTCGCCCTGACTAAGGCAGCCGGGCGGTTCCTGGATACGATGGTACCTGTTGATCCCGCGCTTTTCCCGAATTGAATGTCGGTGATCTGTAGCTCACCGTGGCTGGTGAGTGTGGTTGGTATGAGGAATACCCGCCAGCTGGTTAGTAATTGATTATAATCGCCATCGTTCCTGGACAGTGAACACTTGACTTAAGCAGCGGCATCATAGTAAGAACTTGAACAAGAGATGAGATGGTTGAGCTGTTGAGATTGAAAGATACTCAACCGGAATTGGTTACTATTCTTGTTGAATAATTATTACCATGCTTATTTAGTACAGGTGCTAATGTAGCATAATAAGGATAATCAGATTAAAATACATTGCTAGAAGGGTCTTAATAATTATTTCTTTAATACTAGCTTTTTCGTAATTAAATGAGTCAGCTATCCTACTTATACAGCCTTGCATACTCCTTGGAGTCAATTTATTTTAGTTTATGATGGGTAAGTCTAGCTGAGTACATCCTTGTACTCAGGGTTTTATTTCCCATATTTTTGCAGATGGTGAGATGTTTTATGGCTATTGTCAGAACTGCTTCTATCCCGCCTTGAGAGATGACTAGACCTTGAGCATGGTCACTCTTCTCTACTTAATGCTTTTGTTGGATGTTGATCAAGAACCTGGCACTGTATTTGAACTAAGTGTGTGTGTGGATTTAAACTAAACCGCTTCCGCTTTATTTTTGAAATTGAACTTGGTTTGTAATAACTTTATTTTGAACTCCGATGTTTTAACTATGTGCGAACTATGTACGTTGTGAATGGTGAATGCTAAACTCATTACGATCTTGGTCGTGCTGGAAATGTTTGAAATTCTTCGAGATTTCAGTATGACTACCAGGTTTATTAGGTCTCAATCATGTAGTTTGCCGTCCTAATGGCGAATTATGTGCTTGTGCTCTAATAAATTGGTCGGTTCTGTCACACTTAACACCATGGTGTTACATGAGGTCTCGATGCGGACGGACGACACATGACAGTATAGGGGAGATTACGTCAAAACAAGGCTACCGGTGAGAAGGCGTGGTGGCCGTCGGATCAAGAAACCAAGGAGTCAGACCATAACGCCCTAGGGTTGAAGTGGTTTGACTCATGTATCCAAGGCAAAACTGGAATTGTGTAATAGCCCTGTTAAATAGGATGAGGGAGCACCCATCTCCCTCACCTCTTTCATTTGCAATTTTCTATTTCTTCCTTATAGGTTTTCCCCCCTCTGTGTTCTTGGTGAGAGGGAGGTCCATGAATTCGTAGAGCTCATGCTTGAACCAAGATCAAGGGAAGAGAGGCCCCTAATCCTCTCTGTTTACTCCGGGAGTCAAGATGAAGTTGTGTTTTTTGTGTTCTTGACTTGTTCTTCCCGAACGCCTTTTTCACCTCTATTTTCATGGCTTATTTCTTCGATTCGAGGGCATTTGAGTTTGTTTTTATTATCTTGATTCGTTCTATGATGTGAGAGGATTATTCTCACCGAATGGTTTGAGCTAACTCCTCACGAGTTCATAGATCGAGGCAAGAATTTGTGCAAGGTGAGGTTGTGGCGATTTTCTTTCCCCTATGTGATTGCTCTTGATTCTCTTCGAATCGGACGATGCTCTTCTAGAGATAGCTCACCAACTGTGTTGTGATCATCTATCCCAAGTTTGGTTGTAATTGGTTTTGATTCGAGAGAGATCGAGTTGATTTTGTAAAGGAGATGATTTTCGGGGTGCTCTGTTCGTGATCCTACGCGATTCGCGGACAGTCTGGGACCTCAACCTTGGACAGTCCAGGCCTCGAGTTTAAGCCGGTCAGTTTCTGGAGTTTTCGAAATGTTTTTCGATTTTGAAATGCGGACAGTTCGGCCAATTCGCAGACTGTCCGACGCCCATTTTTATTCGACTTTTAGTCTCTCATGCATTTTTGACGGTGTGCAGTCTTTAGCCTGCGGACTATCCGCGGTTACTATAGCAGTGCCCGAGTACTGTGGCAGTACTGTAGCAGACAGTCCATGATTACTGTAGCGTTATGTTGTCCGTTGCTTACCCGTTCGGTCTTCGATTTGCTTCCAGTTAGTTGCATTGGTTTTATGGTGTCCCGCTGTGTTACTAGAGAACATCCACCCTCTCAATATGGTTGTGGATATCATGTTTTGTGTATTGCTTCTTGGAATTGTTTGTCGAGCCGAAGACTTAAAGTTTCAAAAAAAATTGAGGCTCCCATTCACCTCTCCTCTGGTCACCATATTCAGTCCTTCAAGCACAATGACCGTGAGCAGCGGCATCGCCGACCGTGAGAAGCGGCATCACCAATTCAAAAGTCGAAAGGATTGTACATCCTCTTCCTTGGATGATTTTTCTCGAATACGCAAAAAATTTGCGCATCTTTGTATTTAAGAAGAAGAATTTTTACGTGTGTTTTCTCTATTCGGTATGCTCTAAGCGGACTACTCCCTAATTTGGAGCGGAGGGTACAAATAAGAACTTTTTATGGTGATTTAATTTCTTTGAAGCGATCAAAAAAATTTCTAGCCCGTAGCCCTGGATATATGTTCAGGACCTTGCGTCCGTGCATTATTCTTTGCCCTAATGCTTGGAGTGGAGTTATCAGATATGCAGGTTCTCGCAGAGGTTAGCAGATTCGTAGCCTTTTGGCTGCCTTGTGGGCTTCTCGTCTTGCTTACTGTATAGGCAATGCCATTGTCTATGTCCTACTCAAGGAACAAGTCAGGCAGCCTGACGTATATATAGATGTAACATATGTCCTATGAACATGATCACAAGTAGTAGTTTCATCAGGGATGGAACAAGAAAACATTGAGGCGAAGCAACAAGGTACCTGCGCTGAACTACTACCTGCATTTTGATCATGTTCGTTCTTGCAATCTTGCTTAGTACGTACTCAACATGTGTGCAAATGATGCTAGTTTTTTTTTTCTATTTGTAAATTTACCATCAGCATGATTGATCCATTGTCTTGTAAGCTGACATGGTAAAGAGAATTTCTGCGTTATATGCGTGACTCTGCATTTCGGTCGAGAAAAATACTGATGATCTTTCGTTGATCTGATTTGGTAGCTGGAGATGCCAGTGAGATCTCCCAGAAGGTCGCTGAAAAGGGTGTGTTAGAACCAGAAGGCCCAGACCGCCCAAATAAGCCTAGCGACGCAGACAAGCTTATTGCGTTCATGGAAGATCACTATGACGACGTGGTTGCCCGCGTGGAATCATTCGACGAGTTCTACCACGCCATTTTCGAGCTCATCGAGTAAGTATTGCGTCCGTGGAAAATCACTATGATACGATGTGTGTGTGCGCGCGTGTGTGGCTGTAACGGGTTCTAAAGCCATTTTTTTCTTTTTAATATAATGATACGCAGCTCTCCTGCGTGTTTGAGAAAAACGATGATTTAGCCCGCCGCCTGAACACATTTGTGCATGCAGAATGTTCTGCGAGGAGCGTGGGCAGCTGCAGTACAGGATAGCAGAGAAGAAAGCCCTCGAGGATGCGTATAACGTGAGCTGAATCAAACCATGCGTGTTCATCTTAGTTTTTTTTACCATCTCCCGTGGCTGGCCGTGCTGAATTTATACGTAAAAATGCAGAAGCACCACAGGTCTGATGGGAAGGTGACGAAGGAGGAGTTCGAGGCGATGAGCAGGGGGAGGTGGTGAAGGCGGGCAGCTTCAGGGTGGGCAAGGCGAGCGTGGAGCTGGGGATGCTGCTGTTCGGCGCCCCCGCGTGCGCGATGCTGGCCAAGAGGATCCTGCCGGGCCTGGGCTGGCTGTCGGACGACGTCGTCGTCCCTCTCGCCACCTCCGGCTCCGTCGCCTACCTCATCAAGTCCAACAGGCTGTGAAAAGAGGAGCTCTGTTCTGGGTTGGCTGGGTTCTCTTCTCTGTTTCTCTCTGTGTGTATCGGTTGCTTAGTTGGCAGCATCGAGTGCATAGATGGATGACTGAGCCAAATACTCGTCAAAGACAAGATGTGGAGAGATCAATAATTGGCAAGACAGACATGTGAGATACTTTGAACATGTGGAGTGGATAGGACTCTATAGCTGATCGAAACAAATAAAGAATCAGATGCCTGAATCGTAGCAGTTCCTTTTTTAATATAATAATAAAACTAATCGCCATCAAGCAGCCATCGCTGTGTTTGTGTTTGCTTTTGCCTCCATAGAAAAAAAGAGCTTTGTTATGGTGCTTGGGAGGAACCGTCGGTTCCTCTCGTTATAAAATTTTTCCAGCCGTGTGGCTATTTTAGTCATTTATTGTGCACACAAATTTTAAGCAACATCTACCATCTCGTCTCTTCTCTCCTACGCATGAATTAACAAACACGCCATCGATCGCCTCCACGGTTTACCCGGTGCCGGCAGCCTGTACGTTTCTTATTGATGCTCACCTCCATGGCCTCAACGAACGCAGATCTTCTACAAGAGCTCGCTGCGTACACTTGCAATTGCAGGGCTGCAAGTCAGTCAGCTGCAATGATCGCGGCAGCCACTCACCTATACGGGGCTCAACGCTGGCTGCCACTCTGCCAGCAAGGTACTACTTGAAGGGGCTTGCCGCCGACGACTATGCGCATGGATCGCAGCCGGCGTCGATTTATCAGTCGCCGGTGTTGATTCGTTAGCCATCGCAGATGAATAGAATCGTAATGGACTCCTGCGCCGGCGCGCCCAGGCTGCTGCTGCACGATCTGCTCTGCCCCTTTTCCTTCTCCACACGAACTACACCTGCTGCAGCGGCGGCGACGCCCGTGGCGTTGGAGGGGGCTTTCCGACCGGTTCAGCTCAGCGGGGGCCGGCGCCGGGGAAGACGAGGCATGAAGCTGATTTATCGACGCCGCACGTAGAAGTTACGAAGTTAAAGGATGCGGTTGGTCGAGCATAATACCCTTGTTAAGCGAAAGTACAATTTTTCCTAAAACAATTTAATTAGAGCTGGTTCCGGAGCCGCCCACAGCTTAAGTTCTTCCAAACAGGTTACTCATATTTCTTAATCGTCTGATTTGGCCAAACGAATGACTCTCATTATTTTCAAGCGTAGTAAATAAACATTCTTAAAAATTAAAAGGAAGGAAAGAATCGGAGGAAACAAGCTAGAGAGTGGCACGGATGAGGCAGGACAAATTCCGGATACGCGCAGGTAGGTAGCACTCGATCCGGCGCGCGGACGCGGTTGCCCTCTGCTGCAGCCCGACCGTGACCGATGAGTCCGCGGCCGTCCGGCCCCGGCCACCTCTCGCCGTCGCGGCCGTTGGCCAGTAGGGGACCGACCACGACCAGGCCACTGGCCGACGGGGCAGACGTAAGAGGTGACGGCACGAACGTCGAAACGGTGTCTCCTTGTGTCCTGGGCCCGGCGGAGCGGAAGATGGGCGGGTGCCGCCTCGTGCCCTCTCGCTGTCGACCAAAAGCAAAAGATGAGCGGAGCTGCGCCTCCCTCCCGGTTCTGGCTTGGCCGTGCTGCTGCTGCACCAAAAGCCAGGCCAAATCGCTGCAACGTGCTGGCCACCGGGGCTCGGTAGTTGCTACCAGTTCACTGTCACTCTCCGTGGATATTTTTCATCCTGTGGACTGGGTGGACATTTCAAGAGGCTGCGCAAATTTCGTGATTCTCTTGGCACCGACGCTGAAAACGAGACGACCGACCACCCATTTCTAATTTTCTATTCCCTCCGCTCTAAATAGACTGTCGCTGTAGTTTAACTCAATTTTTAAGAAATACGTGCAATATTTATATCTCTAAATAAATTTATTAAAAAACTAGATTCAAAGATATTTCTAATGATACTACTTATGTATTATAATATTAATATTTTTTTAATATAAAATTATCAGCAGTTTTTTCTCGGAAAACACAAGCGACAGAGAGGGAGTATGAAACAAATGATAGTGCTAGCACCAAATGGTATGTTGTGGTCTTGTGGATAGGGGTGACAACGGGTACAAATTTCCAACCATATTTGAGATTGAATCCGTTTAGATGAGTACCGATCCATATTCACATTCGATATTATATCTGTATTTGAATGCTCAAATCATATATTCATTATCTTGATACCTAATCTTATCATATCCGACACGACTGATGTTATTCGTATTCGAATCTATCCTAGCTGTTTTCGGTTTCCATCCCTAGATGTGGAAGTACGGAGTACATTGCTACTGTTCGTTGACTTCTTAAAAACAACCTTCACTAATCACCATCTCACGCGGCCACGTGTGGAAATAAAAAATATCCAAGGACCTATGCGCAAATATCGAAACTGCCAAAATTGAAACAGAACAAAGAAAATTCCCCCCCTCCAATAGGCTCGCGTGGCCGCGCCGCCCCCTCCACCCACCCCCCAGTCCACCAAAACCAAAAGTAAACGAGCACTAGAACGGGACAGTGTCCCACGGGACGCGACGCAAGCAGCAGCAGAGGCGAAGCACAACAGCACGACCCGCCTCCGCCCGGGAATCTTCCTCCTCCCTCCTTCCCCTCGCCGTTCCACTCGTTGCACAGTTCCGCCGCCACACCAGCGCACATATAAAACACCAGCAGCGATTGCGCCACTCCGTCGCGCAGGCAGGCGGTCCCGTCCCGGCTCCTCCCACCCACCCCGCGATCCCGACGACGATGGCGCCATCCCCCGTCACATGCCGCCCCTCCGCAGCGCGGCACCGCCCGCTGCTGCTCCGCGCCCCGGCGCCGCGTGCTGCCGACAGAGCGGCGCTGCCGCTGCCGCTGCGGAGGAGGGAGGCGCTGGCGCGGCCGCACGCGCGGGGGATCGCGGCGGACCCGTGGACATCGGCGCGCGCGTGGACGAGCCTGGGCCTGGGCAGCCGCAGCCGCAGCGGCAGCGGCAGGGGGGACGCTGCGAGGTGCGCGGCGGCGGGGCAGGTCGCGGGGAGCAGCAGCGCGGGCGTCGGGAGGAGCGCCGGGATCGACGTGGCCATCGCCGCCGCCGCGGTCGTCGCCATGGCCACGGGGAACCGCGTGCTCTACAAGCTCGCGCTCGTGCCGCTACGGCAGTACCCCTTCTTCCTGGCGCAGTTCGCCACGTTCGGGTGCGTCCGTGCGCCTTGTCTTCTCCTCTCTCTCGTCACTCTGTTTGCTGCGCCCGCATTGATCGGTCGTCGTCGTAGTAGATGGCGCACGCGCTGTTGCTGCGCTCGATCGGATCGAGCAGCAGTGTCGCTTGGACCTCGAAGCTTGAACAGTAGAGAGATTCGTCTTCTCCGTCAAGCCGTTCGCTGTCGTGGATGGTGAATCATTTTCTGGTTGCGGCCCCACGTGTCTCGTGGAATAAAATAACTTGGCCAGATTTTTTGGTTGTTGCTAGTATATCTGGATGCCTTCCTCCCACTGCAAGCTGCCGTGTTTTTTCCCCCCTGGTGCCAGATAGAGCTCATGAGCTGGACTCTTTATCTTGTCAAAACGGGGTATAAATATGAATATGGTACATAAATAGGAGCAGAAGCTATTGCTGTGCTCTTGTTGTTACCATGCATCAATGACTAGTGAGGCAGTGAGCACCACACCAGCATGCATCAGACAAGCACCATAGCTAATTTAGGCTAATTTTTAGCCCCAACTAGTAACTAGCCATGTGTATCTAAACAGGCCCTAACTACCAGTACTTCCTATGGTTTTCAGGCTGTTACTCTGCAATCTGATTCTATTGGAACCAAGTTACTTTCATATCAGAGAAAAAGACATCAGACCAATTACTGATTTGCTTTCCGATCCTGTTATAGTTCAACATCATGCATTTGACAAATTAGTTGAAATGATCTTTCTGTGAAATTCTGTTTGAACAATTTCTTGGTTTCTGATAAAATGCTCTGAATATTCTGATTTTGGCAGATATGTAATTGTCTATTTCTCGATCCTGTATCTTCGATATCAAGCGGGCATTGTCACCGATGAGATGCTGTCTCTACCACAGAAACCTTTTCTAGCTGTAGGACTCTTAGAGGCTTTGGGAGCAGCAGCAGGGATGGCAGCTGGAGGTAATTTTCTCAAGGACAGATTCATCTTCTGTTTTGTGGCCAAGTAATGACTGAAGCAATATCCGTCTACCAGTTAGTCACAATTAACTATATGCTCTTAGAGATTTTCTAATACCATATACCACTCAATGTGCATAAATAGCTAGGGAAATTGTTGGGGTCAATTTTTTGGTTGACACTTGACAGTTCCACACCTTCACTTGTACTTCTGTACTGATGATTTTGAGGTTGGTTAGGTAGTTTGTTCGTGAATGTAAGTGTACTTGACAGAACTATATGAACCTTCTCCTCACAGTTTTATTTGTTTTGTTTATATGTCGGAGTAGCTGTTCTTTCTGGGGCTTCAATACCAATACTGTCACAGGTTATGAGCACTATCAGTGTTATATCAGAATCTTTGTTAAATCAGATTTAATCACATGCCTTAATTTCTTTATTACTTCTTTGCAGACCTATCTTGTCTGGCAGCTTCTTCTATCTGCTATTTTCTTGAAGAGGCGCTATAGAATTAATCAGATAGCAGGATGCTTTCTAGTGGCCATTGGTGTCATAATAACTGTAGCAAGGTAAGTAATCTCTTGATGAGTTCATGTGGGTCTCTAAGCATCCTGTGAAGCTGCTGAGTGTATTTTCACAGCTATATTCCATGAAGTTGTGTTCTTCTTTCCGATTATGCCATCTTAAAGGGTGGTTGAACAAACCATCTGTTAAATCAGAAGATAATGTTTACAGTATTGTTTTTATGCTCCAGAAATTATCAATATCTCACAAACCATGCAGTGGGTATTCATGTGCCCCCATCTGGTGGCATGTGTGTTACAGGACAAAATACTTCATTAATTGCTACATTTCTGCTGCTGGAAAAATAAAACGTCTATATACAAATTATGGAAATCACACATGCTATAAAAAGAATCTTTCACCCATATCTCCTGCGCATGGAAGATTTGATACTATGCTTCAGCAAAGTATCATCTTTGACATATGCAACCCTTCTTTGTTGTTCTTTGCAATAAGGTTAGCATTTTGGGGTTAGGAATTGTGTTATGGCTTATAGTGTTTCAGTGAAGGATAATTTTGGAAACCTTAATTTGCCTGTCACTGCCATAGCCAGAGAATAGCATTTGGAATTAAGGAACTGTGTAGCAGCAGCATGAGCAAGTTGTGTCAAGTTATATTGTCGAATGTCAAACCAGAAGTCTTCCTTTTGATTCAGATATCTCCTACCTTCGACGTGAATACAATTTAACATGTATCTCTACTTTGGCATGTGCAGTGGATCTGGTACTAGTGCTTCATTTAAAAGTACTGGAATTTTATGGCCGCTGCTAATGATAATATCGTTCTTTCTCCAAGCTGCTGATACAGTATTAAAGGTAGCAAGTCTGTTTTAATAAATCAGTTACCTAACCACAGCGCTTTAGCTGCCAGTTTCACCTGATCCAACTAAAGTTTATTGTTGCAGGAAATAATATTTAGAGATGCTTCTAAGAAATTGAAGGTAATTACTTGGTTCCATTATTAATACAGGCCCATCCTGCTCGTGAAAAAAAAACTTCCATTATTTACCATGATATGTAGAGCTTTCATTAGTCAAATCTTCATTGCCATTCGTCTCTGTCAGACCCTTTTCTTAATTCAATACTCTTCTTTTGTTTCTAGTGTGGCTCAGTCGATCTTTTTGTTGTCAATTCATATGGCTCTGCTTATCAAGTAAGAATACGATCCTATTGTCTAATACTTCGGATGCAGTATATATACATCCATATTAACTAGCAAATTACAATTTCAGGCTCTTTTTATGTGTCTCTTGCTGCCTTTCCTGTCAAAGTTATGGGGAGTTCCATTCCATTTGTTACCAACATACATTAAAGATGGTGCCGCCTGCTTCTTAAATATGGGATCAATATCTGGTATTGCTATTTTTTCTATTCCCTTTTTAAATTCTTTGTCTTTGTATGGTATATTCAGATCATGATATTTCTTAAAATTGAATTAATCACTAATAATTCATTACCATTTATGTTCAGTTTCTGAAGTTTCCACCATTCTGTTAGTGCTTAATAACTATTCCCACCTGCTTGTTTGAGTTGAACTTTTTAAGTAGGTGAGAATTCATAGTTGTAGTTACAGTATGTCATAAAAATGTATTCACAGTAGCAATGTTCAGTAAGATGTTTCTTTACTACCATGTTGCCCTTTGCAATTCTGATTCATTTTGAACTTCCGCATTAGCATATAATTGTTAATAGGTATTTTTAATATATATAAAAAGCAATCATATAAGCATGCTGAGCAAGCATTTTACTTATTGTTGAACTTCTGAAATGTGCAGGTTGTGAAGGGGCGCCGCTACTACCACTACTATTTGTGTTGGTTAACATGGGATACAATATATCATTACTACACCTACTAAAGATCTCCTCAGCAGTTGTATCTTCCTTGGCTTCTACATTCTCAGGTTTTCACGCTGTCTTGAGGCACCATCCCATTTACTTACACCAACGGCTACCACATTAAGCTTTTCTAGTTTTGTGTTTTGGTTTCATTTTAACTTCACAATGTCTCAATTTTATGGTGAAGTGCACGTCGGAACGTTTTGACGAAGGAATTGCTGTGATACCACTGGCGAAAACACTTCACTAAAGTACCACTGCGCGTTTCATTGATATGTGGGATGGGTTCATTTTGAAACACCGATTCGAACAGCATTAATGTTTAGCAGAGGCTACCAAACAGACTAACCTTGCCAACAAATCATGGACCTCCTTATTCCTATCGATTCGATACTATCAAATAGTTTACACTCTTTTTCATTGTTGGGTATTTTCTGTTCATGATAGCAACATCCATTGAATTATTTATCTAAGTGTTTAAAACTGCTTTTATTCCTATCAGTCGGACACTAGCAAGTAGTTTGCCTTCTTCATTGTTGGGTGCTTACTGTTCATGCTGCCAGCAGTCAGTTGAATTATATCATTTAGGAACAAAATGAAAAACTTTTGAGCCTTGGAAAGTTCAGAAGCTGACTTAGAGCAGAATCAACATTCCTTTTATAGTTATGCTTTTGCTGCTACCACATACAGAGCAGTCGTTGAGTTCTATCATCTAGGAACAATGTGAAAATGGACGGTTCACAAGCTGGCCTAGAGCAGAAACTAACAATCCTTTTATAATTATGCTTTTGTTGTTGCTACCACATGCAGAGAAGACACTTAAGTAAGTTGTAGCATGATAACATATGTACTGATCAGGAATGATGGTTTTCTCATGCAGTTCCACTGTCCATCTACGCATTCACCCTACCACTGCCATATATTGGTGTGGCATCATCTCTGCCACCTGGCTTTGTTGCGGGTGCAGCCGTACTCACCGCCGGCTTACTACTATACAGCCTACCACAAGCACAACATTATGGAAATTCTTTCCACAACAAGAATGACTAGTTAGCATCCATTTCTTCATTGGTTTATCACCCTTCACTCCAAGATGGTGCGTCATCTGGGCTTGAAAGGTAGAACAGAAGTTCTCCTGAGGGCCACCTGACTGTTGTATGTTGTATGGTCTATATCATATATATACACCCACCTATAAAGGCGAGCAAATAGCATCCTATAAAGGCGAGCAATAGCATATGGATATATTGGGAATAAAGACTGAGAAGAGGAATAAGTACCCGGCTGTCAGACATTGTTGTTACTGAGTGCAGATCGGAGAAGAGCATGCACAGTGGTGAGACGGGAAGAGAACCAGGGAGAAGAGCAGGAGCATCATCACCACAGGGACGAAGAGAAGGAACAGAGGTGGTGGCGAAATCGGTGGCAGCACCAATGGCAGGCACAGGAGGATCACTGTTGCCGCTAGCAACATCATCAGTACTCCCTTGCTCATCGTCGCCACCCACCACTGCGGTGAGATGGAACTTGTGCTTCCTCCAATGGCTGCCTGGCTCCGGTCTTTTAATAGGCTTTCATGTTGTTGTGAGGAAGTTGTTGTACTATGTGTGAGAAAATCGTGTATCCAGTGAGGAACTGGGAAGCTGGTAAGCTATATATATTGGCCAGCTCGAAGCAGCAGGCCAGATGGGGTGTTTTGGCATGTGTTTCCATGTGACTGGGCATGTTTGATCCTTTCTGCTTCTAGTTCCAGTACGAAGACTGCACTGACTGGTTGGGGGACCCGGGACCGTTTCTTTCTGGGACGTCGAGGAATCCCTTGGGCAGCTAGGCCGGTGGGGGAGAGCGAGATGGGGGGCAGGCCTTTATGCCTACCTGCTGCCGACGGATTTGCAAAACCAGCGGTAGCCTGATTCGCAAATTCGAATTTGTTTTTCCCATCTGGCTCATAGTTGAAGTGATAGTGATTCTTTCTATAAGATGCTTTAGTACTACCTGAGTGTGTTGAATTAACCCTGTCCATCAAGACCAATTTTCGTTTCTGCTGACGGATTTGCAAAATCAGCGGTAGTCTGATGCGCAAAGTCAAATTTGCTTTTTCCCATCCAGCTCACGGTTCTAAAGTGCTAGTGATTCTTCTTTCTATATCATGCGCTACTACCTGAGTGTGTTGGTATCCTGTCCATCAAAACCAATTTTCGTTTTGATAAAAGAAGAAGTTTTTGTATGGTGGAAAAAATGTAGAGAACGGTTTTTATTAGAATGACTCTTGAAATGAGAATTTAGAGGATGAGACTCTTGAAAGTGCTCTAAGAGCATCTCTAAGAGATGGTCTAAATCGTTTTGCAAAGCTAAATTTAGCTATTCCTTGGAAAAAAAGCTCTCCAACAGATTATGCATGTGACTCTCTAAAATAGATAGCTTGCCATCTCTGGACTTCCGCTATCCAAATATAGATTGCCTGTGCCGCTCGCCAATCATCCTCCGCGCGCAAGGCCCCTCGTCAGTAGCTTCCGCCGTAGACCTTGCGTCACGTGGCAAGTTTAAATATAGAATGTCTCAATTTGGATAGACTGATGGAGTAGTCTATGTTTTTAAAGAGAGATTTATTTTACAAAATAGTACGATCACTAAATTTAGCTATTAATTTTAGATAATCTATTGGAGATGCTCTAAAGCACGAACTCAAATATTTGCATCTTCTAAATTGTGGAAGTAGTATGACTCTTTGATCAGTAATTAATTTATCAATGTATGATTTTTATATAAACTAGTGCCAGTTGATTCGTACGGAAAAGTATTTACTTATGACTATGATTATTTTATTTTAGTTACGAAAATGAAATGGTACTGGGTAGAAGACTCAAACTGCAATGGGTGCTGTTTTTGTTTCCTCCTGGCGCGAGGCATGCATACGGACACGTGCAGCCCGATTCTCCGGCACCAAACATGGGGTGCGCCCGCAGGCCCCTCCTGTCAACTAATGAAGTACTGAATTGCCTGGTCATTTTCCAGGCAAACCATGCATCCGTTTGTGCGCAATTATCTGGCGGCACTTGTTCTTGGCCGGGAGTTCTCCAGGCAGGGGCACGGCACGTACTGCTAGCTGCTAATCCAGTCGGTTGCACCCACAGCCTCGGAAGCAATCCGTAAAACATGTGATTAGCATGGTGTCTGGACGCTGGAACTGGAAGTACCCCAATGTCAGCGAATCTGGTCCGGTATGAGTAATTGAGTATGACAGCCAAGCCACATCCACTTCACCTGCTAGCCTGGTATAGTTGTACTGCAACGCATGTACTGTACTAGTGATTGCACGGCGTGTACGTGCTGTCGGCACGACCACCTACTGCTACTGAAATTCTGGATACAATGAGGAACGGAGGAACCCATATGTGCATTGCGTATCCAACAGCCGGGAGCTACGAGAAGTTCGTTGGTTCGCCCACCGTCCCGGCCTTTGGTGACAAAGCGCCTACGATACGAGGTCACGCAACGGGGCCGTACTAGTACGAGGTACTCCCTCCGTCTCATTAAGAATGTCGTTCGAAAAACGTATTTGTGAGAGAGACACGGATTTTCAACGACATCTTTTGGTAAGACGGAGGAAGTAGGACGCTTGTGGCCACTGGGTAGACAAGTTCGGCGATCCTGTCCCGCCCCGCGTCGTGACGGGGGGATCTTGTCCTGTCGCCTGTCGGTCGGTGCCTTTCGCGATCGACGCGCACGGCCACCGGCCCACACTGGCCCCTCCTCCTTCCCTCCTCTCCGGACTTCGGCTAGCCGACAGAGGGTCTTTGGGCTTTTTGGCTACGGTGAAACAGGCCTCCTCTGGAACGCAGATTTTGACCATGCGTCGGAGTCGATCCGATGAACGACACTTTTGGAAAACATAGCTTTTTTTTTTTGAAAATGAACATAGCTTTGTTTATGCCACGTTATCTCAACCTGTTTGAAATGTTTATGTACGCCGATACGCGTTTCGGTAGGCCTCGCAAATCAAGCTTGACTTCGATGCCGCAACCGCACAGTTGTACTTATTTGACATTGTATATACTAATACTAGTCTAAATCGGCATGCATGTGTCATCTTGTATGTGTGTGCGTACACACAGACACACGCGCGTGTGTTTCCAGAGCAGGGGCAGTGCCCTGCCAATGCAAGCTAGCTAGGATGATCCTAAACGATCCTTGAGATCAACCACTCCAAGATACGATTTGTACACGCACGCTTGCAATGAGTAGTGGGTGAAGAGCAAGACTTGCACTTAGACCCCTGGTCTGATCCGCTTGAATTATGTTTGTTGATGTTGGGCGCAAAAGCAAGATTATTCGGTCTTTACCTTAAAGAGATATGGAAATCTGAAGTAGCTTACATTCGTTACCCACACCCTATAATCATGTCCTTGACCCTGCGGATTTCTATGATTCAATCAATATCTTGCATAAGATGTGTGTAGCTTATTTGTCATATATATGTACATGCTCGTGCATGTTTGCACATTATTGAAGTAATTATTCCTCTCTTTTAAAAAACAAAAAAATAAAAATAGGAGTATGCTTGTTCATATTTTGTTTTGAAGAAAAATGCTTGTTCATAATTATGTTTGTTATCTTACCACTACAAAATCAATTCTCATAAGATGCATTAAAAAATGAATCCCAAAAATACTTACAAAAGAAGAAAATACCTAGACATGAATTCTACTGAGTAATCACCATTCAAAAAAAAAATCCACTGGATCTATTTTGTTTTCTAAAAAGATAACCCTCCTTAGTCATTATGAAAAATGACATATAGTAATTTCTACATCTAAGCATCTAAGTTACACATATGTCACTGTGAAACATAATCTAATGTACTCCCTCCATAAATAGGAAAAGAAAGTTGTTTTGAACAAGGTTTAGGTCAAACATTGGGAACATAATCATGAATAACTTCTAAGGTGTTGAATTTGGAAATATGAAAACCATATGAATAGATTTATCTTAAAAATAATTTCATAAGACTATAAATATATCACTTGTGATGAGTAGTTTTACAAAAATATGGAGTCAAAGTTATTACTTTGGAGACCATATCACTGTCTTAAACGACTTCTAAATCATATACGAAAGGAGTAACTCACTAAATTTGCATCTACTCACCTTGTTACCATGATACATCATCTAAGTTACCTCCTTAAATGTGCATCAAAATTACCCACCTCTGCTCTTATTAAAAAACTAAAATACGCATGAATTATGCCTATATATGTTTCTAAATACATGCTCCTATCAATATTAACAATTGAGAAGATAAAATATTAAAGTTAAAATCTAGATTTATGACATCACAAAACGTGGTTGCAATAAGAACTACCTCCATTCTAAATTACAAAACATTTTAACATCTCTAGATACATTGCTTTTACCATGTATCTAAGCACGTACATAGTGTATATCTAAGTGAGAAGTAAAAAGTATGTATCTTAAAAGGCTAAGATATCTTATAATTTGAATGGAGGGAGTAGAAAATTGGCCAAAGGATGCTTGGCCTAGTGGTCAAGTCATTCCGGCGGCATCCCTCAGGTCCTGAGTTCGACTCCCGGTGGGAGCGAATTTCAGGCCCTGGGTGTAAAAAAATCCCCTCGCTGGCCCTGTGTGCCAAAGCACTGTGGAACGCCTGACTGACCTGTGGAGAGGTTTCCAAGAGGTGTATGGACATCCCAGGGACGGTCTCCCTCGAGGTCTGTTCACAGTATCTGGGCAGGGTCAGGGTTCGAGGGTTTTCTAGCACGGGGGAAGCTAGCTTCTTCTTAATGCAATGCGAGTGGGGGTATCACCCCCACCCGTGCTAGTTTTTTTTTGGAGTAGAAAATTGGATATGAGTAGGATCTGCGTGTAAATGATAAGGAACAAATTTAGTAAATATAGCTGACATGGTTTGGAAGAACGGATCACATGCATCACACATAATTTTCCCCTATCAATGCTTGGATATGCGCTCCCACCACTCCACAACCACAAGGCAGGCTCGCAAGGTCTCACTCTAGGATCAACGCAAAGACCTACAACATGGGAGAAGTCGTGAGTTACATATGAATATATGTGACTTCTGAGAATGCATGCATGCACTAGCTAGGTAATAAAGTCTCATCCTGAGCTTTTGGAGGATTCATTAACCTGCTTTTGTGTGAGCTTCGTCGTCGGAGGGTTATCGATGATGATCTCAGCTGGTAAGAAGAAGGGCGAAGAGGAGAAGCAGCATGAGCATCGGGATCCAGACGAAGAGCGCCGGCGGAGACGGCGGCAGCGCTGGCAGAACGAGAGGGTACCAGAGGAGGATGACGACCAGCGCAAGCAACAGCAGCACCGCCGCCGTGTCCATCTCAGGCTGATATGATGAATGGCTGTGTGACCCACCGCCGGCCACTCTCAGCAGGAAGGCAGCTATATAAACATCATGTTGAAAAAAGCCAAGATTTCTTGTGACGACTGGCACATGCTAGTATACAGCTAGCTAGCCGGCCACACCCCACCGCGCCATGTTATATATCTGGGAAGATGCGTGTTACCTAATGGCTAGCTGATTGGATAGCGTTTTAACTGGAATTAGCCGTACTATAGTACACATCTGAAGATCTGATCGACTCTTGTCTGGATTATATCTCCCAGGTAATGGCTAGCATGCACACAGTACGTTTCATTTGCACGCTCTTTGTTGGCTTTGCATGCGCAGAATCTTTTGCATTGCAGGCAGAAGTGACGCAAATAAATGGGAGCAAGTAAACAGAACTCGATCAGGGTGACCATGTCCATAGCTCAAACTTTGAACGAAGTGCAACCGCAAGCGCTAAATATAAATGGGTCCACAAGCAAACAGCCGAAGGTTTCTTCAGCTGATAAGCTAGTTGTGAGAGAAAAATATAGTATAATGACTGATAAATTGGGCTGATAAGTTCAAACGAATAGGGTAACCTACATTATTGTGTAACATAGGTCGATCACAACAGCAGTTTACTGAACTGCTAAAATTAGCATATATGTATATAAGACCAAAGTTCACCGCGCTCCATGTTTGCTACTTATCATTGATCACTTGGTTATGTATATAAATATATACTTATTTATTTTCCATTCAAAGTTGTAAGTCGTTGTTTTATTTTCCAAATACATAGTTTTTCACTATATTATTAGATATAATGTATACCTATATAAGTTATGTATATATATATCTAGATAAGACAAATAAAACAAGTTAGAATTTCAAATGAAAAGTGCTGTTCAACGTCTATAATGCATCCAGTTGCCATCAGCATTATTGTACATACCCAACCAGATGTATATACTTGTAGATCTACTAGTAGATACTTCGGCCAATGCAAAGTGGAAGTGTAGTGGCTGCATCATATCATGCGAGCATGCGTGGAGGATTACCAATAACTTATAGGCCTGCTTGGTTTGGATTTGTATCCAGATTCATGTCACCTGATGCATGCCAGCTGATTACACACTAAAGATGGACAGGAAGGAGGTACAAGTTGGTTAAAGGCATCGATCCATGTAGCATAAAGCAACAGAGAAATGCTGGGAAGTCTGTGTCCTCTGCAGTCTGGTGCCATTCATGCCAAGCAGTACTAGTTTATAGTTTAACCCCTGGGCTGGGTGCAATGTACCTGAGCTAGTTGCATGCAATAGGGCTTAGGCGCCACACTAAACTACTCCTGACGATCGTCGTATCTAGCTACAACACGTATATTCTGGCTAGGGTTGGCATCCCTTGGGTTGGGCTATTTTAGTTCCACATGGAGGACATCTAATAAGCAATCTAGGATTTCAATTCTCTAAGAAAAAGGGCAATCTAGGATGAAATTAATGATCTTCCTTTTTGTTTTATTTTCTTTGATAAACAAAAAGCAAAAAGGGCCGTGGAGGAGAGATGGCTGGTCTATCACCCATGCGCGTCTCGTCATCCAAAGCCCAGCTTTGTACAACCCTCGCACCACCGGCTGCTCATTAATCAAGACGGTTTGCGGTGCTTCTACCAGATTCAATCTAGTAGAGATTTGAAGAGAGAACGGTTGCAGCAAGTTGCAACTTGCAAGATAGTAGTGGGCTTGGCCGGTGTCCATCCTTGATCCATCGGCTATGGACGGACCAACAGGCAGAAAAGCTATCATGCGTGTGCAGGCTATATCCGTATAGAGGGCTGCTCGACCAGATCATTGTATAGCCAGGTTCGTTGCATTGCATCACATCCCTTTTTGGCCAAATAGATATATAGCGACCAATATGCGCAAGTGGCCACTCTGGTGTCTCTCTGGACTGTTGTAGTCTTGCTTACTGATCAAGGTCGGGGTATGTGCAGCCATGCATGAAACAACAAAGTTGTCTCCAATGCTTTGAGTACTCAACTTGCATGCATCCCTCTTTATTTCTTGGCCATATCCTTCCTTAAATAGTTTCGGGCCCACTTAGATAGGTTCGATGAGTGTACATGAATAGGAGATCATAACGAATCTCCAAGTAAAATTTGAATATTTTTCAATCGTGAATTCGAGATATTTAATTTTCTAGATACAATAATATACATATATGAACATGCTAGATATATATGTATGGCCACCCAGGATTTTTAAACTACTACTCCAATCCTATCTGTTTCTATTTTCAAGCGGCTAGCGGTTTGTGGTGTCTTAAAACGTATCCAAACACCATGATAAATAAACTGGTTAATTTGTTGGAGGCGATGTCTATATTGCTATTGGTTCATTATTATTATCAGGGAAAGATGTACAGGTAAAGCACTACAGCACAGAAGAACTACCGCAGCGGACCAAAAAGGTTTCCCGCAGCGGCCAAAGGCGCCCGCTTGCGGTGCCACGCCACGGTAAATCGGACGGCACCACAGCGGGCGCTGGTGGCCACTGCGGTTAGGATGCCCGCTGCGGAAAAAAATTTCAGAAAAACAAAAAAAAAAGAAAAAAGCCCGTATGGGCTTGGATCTGGGTCTGGATCCCGCCGCCGCCGCGCGAAACCCTAGCGCCGCCGGGTTGTGGCTGGCCACCGGATCCAGTTGTCGTCGTCAATCCTCGCCGGATCCATCGCCAGGAGCACCGGATCCGCCAGGAGCTGCACGCCACCAGGTCGGCCACCCCGCCGTCGGATCCGGTCGATCCACCACCGGATCCGCGCCATGGGGGCTGGATCTGCGACGTGGAAGCCAACCTCGCCGTGGATCCGCGCCGGCCTCGCCTCCTTGCGCTGGTCTTGCAAAGGGATAGTAAAAGAGGGAGATGAAGAGAGAGGCAGAGGGAGACGAGTAGTGGATGAGAGAGGTGTGTGGTGTACCTGGATCTGCCATAGGAGAGGCCGCCATGCTGCTGGAAGTGGCAGCAGCCGCCGTTGGGGGAGAGAGGGCGCACCACCCTGCGTCGGAGCTGATGGAGCGGGTCGCCGCCGTCGTTGGGGGAGGGAGGGGGCCGCGCCACCCCACGCCGAATCTGATGGAGGGGGCGCCGCTGCCGTTGGGGGAGGGGGCCGGGACACCTCGCGCCGGAGCTGATGGAGGGGGCGCCCCGCCACTCCTCTACGTGTCGCTGCGCCACCCCCGCCGTCGCGGCACCACCGAGCCAAAGGAGGGGCCGCCGCCGAGCCGTCGCCGAGGAGAGGGGCCACTGTCGCGCGCTGAGAGGGAGGAGGAGTGGGAGAAGGAGTGGAGCCGGTGAGAGAGGGCGGAGGAGTGGCGCTGGAGTGCGTCACGCTCGCGTGCGGCCGGCCCATCTCCGACTACGTGACGGAGGAGTGGAGAGTGGAGATGCGCGACTCCGCGCGTGAGGGGGCGGCGCGGTGCTGTGATAGAGTGAGAGAATGAAGCTGAAACCATAAGGAGTCTGTAATATATACATGTGCTCGGTTCTGGGCTTTCGGGCTTCGCCAACTGGGCCGGCCTTTACCGTAGCGGGCCGTATTATCTGTCCGCTGCGGTAAATCTATTTACCGCAGCGGACAATAACGTCCGACACAAAAAATAAAAAAATTGCCCGCTGCGTAAATCCCATGATTTATCGCAGCGGGCATCTTAAGTGCCCGTCACGGAGTGCTACAGTGCAACGCTGCGGTTAATCTTTTTTGACGTAGTGAAGTAGCGAAATTAGCGAAAACATGGCAAAAATGACTTCATTTGTTTCAAAATGTATACATGTTCGCACCCACCATTTTGACCAGACTAAGGAAACTCAATGTGAATAATTACTGGTGTAATAAATCAACCTAAAACTAGGACTGCACACCTTTTGCTGAAACTCGCAAATCTCCATTTTAGTGATCTAAATGGATTTGTTGTTCTTCTCTACAATTACTTTTGACTTCAAATTTTTCTTTTTTTCTCAAATACGCAATACCATTACGTATTTGTATTAGGAAGATAGACGTTTTTATAAAAATCGCACACACTTGCATTGTGAAATGGATACTTTTTTTTAGGGAACTGGAGGGGCCTTGGCCCCTGCGGGAACTTTATTGAAATTTAAACAAGAACAAGGGATTAGGGATTACAAAGAAAGTAGGGAGCAGGAAGCAGAAGAGAAAGGGAATTAGGATACAAAAAAGAGTGAAATGGATACTCTCGAGGATATGCACATACATTGCAAAACTTAGGAGTACAGACTAAAAAAAGTATATGTAGGTGAAAAGTGACAAACAAATTAGAAAAAAGTACTCACAAAAGTGTCGTTGTTGTCGCCATTGCTTCCTCGAGCGCGCCACCCTCCACGGCCTCACCCCTGACCGTACTATATCTGGCCACGAACGAGATAGGGGTTGCCTCGCCCCTGACCGTACTATATCTAGCCACGAACGAGATAGGGGTTGGTGTTCTCGCCGCCTCTGTGTCGGGATAGGGAGGGAAGTGTTAGACAAATAATCTGTTGTCATCCTATCTCTTTTGTCATAGCATAGTCGAGGCTATGCTTTTGTTTTTCTGTAGCAGTATGACAGTAGGTCGTGCAAACAGTAGAGGTACATCAGTCACGTCCTGGTTGATTTTAGCATAGTACTAGGAGTAGTTGAGTACTGTAGCCATGTCTCTCTTGTCCCCGGTAGAGGGTGGAGGTTCGTATATAAATTCTATACAATGCAATGGAAAGAGTAGTTTCTTTGCGACCATTCACTTGTGTACTCAGTTTTGGCCAACGCTGAAATCAGAGCGCGGTGTGTGTGTGTTCAGGAGCTCGACTCGTCTTCTTCCTTGATTCAAGGAGGGTCTCAAGGATAGGGTCGAGTAGGCACTACTCGCCCCGTCGGTGCTAGGTTCTAACATCAACACGTGGTATCAGAGTCGTACATCGTTGCTAGGCCCAACGGCTGGCGATGGCGGACGTGGTTCTGCAAGATGCAGGCGCTGAGGGGCAACTCCAGCCAGTGGCGCAGCCGCAGCAGGTGGAGGTGCGCGTGATCAAGGAGTATGGTGAGACCAACTCCTGCCGATGCTCACCCGCACCAACTACGGCAAGTGGGCTGTGCAGATGAAGTGGAAGCTGAGCGTCCGGAGGTGGTGGACGGCCGTCGAGATTGGGAACGCTGGCGAGGAGGTGGAGGTGGGCGTCATGGAGGCGCTCATGGCTTCCACGCCCGGCGAGTTCCATGAGGCGCTCGGCCAGAAGGCCACGGCGAAGGAGGCTTGGGAGATGCTGGCCTCATTCCGTGTTGGCTCGGATCGAGCCAAGCACGCCAAGGTCCAGCAGCTCAAACGCGAGTTCAACAACATCCGGTTCAAGTCTGGGGAGATGGTGGAGGACTTCATGCTGCGTCTCCAGTCGTTGGCCAGCCAGCTGGCCACTTATGGCAAGCCGCTGGAGGACGAGGATCTTGTCAGCAAGTTGCTCTGCGTGGTGCCTCTCAAGTACTCGCAGCTCGCCATGTCCATCGAGACAATGCTGGACATATCTACTTTGTCCCTCGAGGATGTGGCAGGGAGGCTGCAGGTGGTGGAGAGCCACGGACCTGCGCCGCCGAAGAAAGAAAAGCCCAAGCTGATGCTAATTGAGGAGGAGTAGACGGCGCAGATGAAGGAGAAGCACCGGTCCGAGGAAGGCTCTAGCCATGGCGGTGGTGACCGTGGTGGCAATGGCGGCAAGAAGCAGGGGAAGGCACCGGCGGACAAGAAAAAGGACAGAAAGAAGTTCATTGCCCCCAACGCCTATCATAAGTGCGGCAAGGTGGGGTATTAGGCTCATGAGTGCCCAGAGAGGAAGGAGAAGAAGGAGGAGGCACACCTGGCTCAGGACGACAGCGACGACGAGCAAGCGCTCTTGATGGGTGAGTACTGCGCTCTGCAGGAAGGCAAAACATGGGAGACAGAGGCGGAACAGAGGACTGCACCGCAAGACGTTGAACTTGACGAGCCGTGGGCGCAGGCACATCTGGGCGCAGTCGGCGACGAGAAGGAGCAGCGGTGGTACCTCGACTCCGACGCGAGCAACCATATGACTGGTTGCCGCACCGCCTTCATCGACCTCGACACGAACAAGACCGGCATGGTCAAGTTTGGGGATGGCTCGAGGGTGCACATCCGAGGCCAAGGCACGGTCATTTTCCATTGCCGGAATGGGGAGCAACGCGCGCTAACGGATGTGTACTTCATCCCACAGCTCCACTTGAGCATCGTTAGTCTGGGTCAGCTTGACGAGCGCGGGGCGGAGGTGCTGATTTGAGATGGCGTGCTGTGCATCAGGGACAAGGAGTGGCGTCTTCTCACCAAGGTAACGCGCTCCAAGAACTGCCTCTATCTTCTTGATTTGAAGGTGGAACATCCTGTATGCTTGGCAGCGGCGTGCACGTAGGAGCCGTGGCTGTGGCATGGCCGGTTTGGCCATCTGAGCTTCGACGCTCTTGGCCGGCTCGGCAAGATGGTTACCGGGCTTCTAGAGATCAAGCACGCCGGCGAGCTCTGCGACAGCTGCCTGGCGAGGAAGCAGAGGCGGCTGCCGTTCCCGAAGACGGCAAGGTACCGTGCGACGGACCCCCTCGAGCTGGTCCACGGGGACCTCTGCGGGCCAATCACACCAGCGACGCACGGAGGGCGGAGATATTTCCTCCTGCTCATGGATGACTGCAGTCGCTACATGTGGCTGCAGCTCCTGACGAGCAAGAGTGATGCAGCGGATGCCATCAAGCGCTTCAAGGCATGGGCGGAGGCGGAGTGCGGCAAGCAGCTGCGGGTGCTCCGGACCGACCACGGCGGCGAGTTCATGGTGCTCGAGTTCTCTGAGTACTACGTCAAGGAGGGGGTGGGTCGACACCTCATAGCACCCTACTCACCGCAGCAGAATAGCGTCGTGGAGCATCAGAATCAGACCATCGTTGGCATGGCACGATCGATGATGAAGGCCAAGGGGATGCTAGCGGCGTTTCAGGGAGAGGCAGTCGCGACCGCCGTGCACATCCTCAATCGGTCACCGACCAAAGCCTTCGAGGGAAAGACGCCATACGAGGCATGGCACGGGCGCAAGCCCAATGTCTCGTACCTGCGCATGTTCGGCTGCATCGGTCATGTGAAGACCATCAAGCCGGGCCTCAGGAAGCTGGAGGACAGGAGCACGGGCATGGTGTTCCTCGGCTACGAGGAGGGGTCAAAAGCCTATCGGCTATACTATCTAGTCAGAGGCAAGGTCATGTTGTCCCGGGATGTGGTCTTCAATAAGGCTGCGTCGTGGACCTGGGACAGGCCAGAAGCAGGAAGCCTCGAGCAAGATGGCGGGCTCTGTGACACATTTGTCATGGAAAGGATGGTAATCCTTAGCCATGGCGAACCTGAGGAGGCATCAGGACCGGGGAAGCCAGAGCAGTGGACCCTGCGGGGGCTGGGGTGGAGGAGCCACCCAATCTGTCTAGAGCAGAGTCCCCTGCCTTGGGCCGTTCTTTGTTCCATTGGGCCACCCCTCGACTGGGGGCCTCGGCCGCGAACACAGGTCGGAGGGGCGTGGCCACGACTGTGACTGCAAAACCGGAGGCGTCGAGCAGGGCGTGGGGGGCCTCGAACCTGACTGAGTCACGCGCATGGGTCGAGCCGGCCTCGACCGCGGAGGCCCAGACGACGCTGACCGCGGAGGCGTGGACTGGCCTCTACCACGTATCGGTGCGGGAGGCCTCGACCGCACTGGCAAGCGGGGTCTCGACCGCGGACTCGTTCGCTGGAGGCCTCAAACCACTCGAGCCAATCGAGGGAGGCCTCGAGCATAGGACCATGGGCTACAGTCACACAGGGGACCCTTGACCGGGGGGCCTCGACCCAGAGGCAGGCAGTCTCGACCATGGGTCAGCAGGACCGAGTACGGGCCGGGGTGCCTTGACTGCTAGAGGGGCCTTGATCGCTGATCAGGAAGCCTCGAGTGCAGGCCGTGGGACCTTGACCGCGGAGGGGGGGTCGAGCATGGAACTTCTCCGCTATGAATGACTCCACCTCGAGGAACTGCGGTTGCAACCATCGAGTATGCAACGCCACCGTTGGACATCACGGAATTTCTAGACGCATACCACGAGGGTGAGGAGGTCCGGTTCGGTCGCTTGGACGATGTCGTGGCAGATGCGACGGTACCCGATCTGGCGGCGCGGACCCTCGATGATGACCATACTCTGCTTCTGATGAGTGCAGAGGAGTCGACCATGTTCGCTGTTGCGGAGCACGACATGACGTGGCGGAAGGCGATGCTGGAAGAGATGAAGGCTATCGAGGAGAACAAGACCTAGGAGCTTGTCGATCTGCCGACGGGCTGCCGGCCGATTGGACTCAAGTGGGTCTTCAAGGTGAAGCGGGACAAGCACGGGGTCGTGGTGAAACACAAGGCACGTCTCGTCGCTCGAGGGTTCGTGCATCGCGAGGAAGTCGACTTCGAGGAGGTATTTGCCCCCGTTGCAGCATGGAGTTGGTGCGACTCCTGCTCGCCCTCGCTGCTGCCAAGGAGTGGCAGGTTCACCACTACGACGTCAAGTCAGCGTTCCTCAATGGGGACCTAGCGGAGATGGTCTACGTCAAGCAGGCGCCGGGGTTCATCATCAAGGGCGCGGAGAAGAAGGTGTTGTGCCTGTGCAAGTCCCTTTACGGCCTGCGTCGGGCACCGCGGGCATGGAACGCCAAGCTTGATGCCACCATGGCTGAGCTTGGGTTCGGGAGATGCGCCATGGAGCATGCACTGTACACCCGTCGATGGGGGAAGGAGCATCTCATCGTCGGGGTGTACGTGGACGTCCTCATCGTCACCGGCGTGCGGGCTCAGGACATCGTAAATTTCAAGGAGGGGATGGCCACGCGGTTCCGGATGAGCGATTTGGCACGCGGGGTCTCGACCGCGGACTCGTTCGCTGGAGGCCTCAAACCACTCGAGCCAATCGAGGGAGGCCTCGAGCATAGGACCATGGGCTACAGTCACACAGGGGACCCTCGACCGGGGGGCCTCGACCCAGAGGCAGGCAGTCTCGACCATGGGTCAGCAGGACCGAGTACGGGCCGGGGTGCCTTGACTGCTAGAGGGGCCTTGATTGCTGATCAGGAAGCCTCGAGTGCAGGCCGTGGGACCTTGACCGCGGAGGGGGGGTCGAGCATGGAACTTCTCCGCTATGAATGACTCCACCTCGAGGAACTGCGGTTGCAACCATCGAGTATGCAACGCCACCGTTGGACATCACGGAATTTCTAGACGCATACCACGAGGGTGAGGAGGTCACTCTGCTTCTGATGAGTGCAGAGGAGTCAACCATGTTCGCCATTGCGGAGCGCGACACGACGTGGCGGAAGGCGATGCTGGAAGAGATGAAGGCTATCGAGGAGAACAAGACCTAGGAGCTTGTCGATCTGCCGATGGGCTGCCGGCCGATTGGACTCAAGTGGGTCTTCAAGGTGAAGCGGGACAAGCACGGGGTCGTGGTGAAACACAAGGCACGTCTCGTCGCTCGAGGGTTCGTGCATCGCGAGGAAGTCGACTTCGAGGAGGTATTTGCCCCCGTTGCACGCATGGAGTTGGTGCGACTCCTGCTCGCCCTCGCTGCTGCCAAGGAGTGGCAGGTTCACCACTACGACGTCAAGTCAGCGTTCCTCAATGGGGACCTAGCGGAGATGGTCTACGTCAAGCAGGCGCCGGGGTTCATCATCAAGGGCGCGGAGAAGAAGGTGTTGTGCCTGTGCAAGTCCCTTTACGGCCTGCGTCGGGCACCGCGGGCATGGAACGCCAAGCTTGATGCCACCATGGCTGAGCTTGGGTTCGGGAGATGCGCCATGGAGCATGCACTGTACACTCGTCGATGGGGGAAGGAGCATCTCATCGTCGGGGTGTACGTGGACGTCCTCATCGTCACCGGCGTGCGGGCTCAGGACATCATAAATTTCAAGGAGGGGATGGCCACGCGGTTCCGGATGAGCGATTTGGGTGCCCTGTCTTACTACCTTGGCATCGAGGTGAAGTAGGGGGAGGACGCCATCAGGCTGGGGCAGCGCGCCTACGCACAGAAGCTGCTCGAGCGGGCGGCATGGCAAGCTGCAAGGCTGTGGCCACGCCAATGGAGGAGTGCATTAAGCTCTCGAGGCAGAGCACCACGGCGACGATGGACACTACGCTCTACCGGAGCATCGTCGACGGGTTGCGCTGGCTGACTCACACGCAGCCGGACATCGCTTTTGTGGTGGGCTATGTGAGCCGGTTCATGGAGGATCCGCGGGAGGATCACTGGACAGCGGTCAAGCGCTTGTTGCGCTTCATCCAGGGCACAGTGGAGTTAGGATTGTCTTCCCCAAGCGCGGCGGGCTTCAGCTGAAGGTGTTAAGTGAAGCACCGCCCGAGGCCAAGGAGGGCACGCCGGGACTCACGGCGTTTAGCGACGCGGACATGGTGGGTGATATGGACGGGCGGCGGAGCACTTCCGGCGTACTTGTCTTTCTTGGCGAAACGCCGATCGCCTGGCAGTCGCTGAAGCAGAAGATGGTGGCCCTGTCCTCCTGTGAGGCGGAGTATGTGGCTGCGGCCACGGCGGCGTGCCAGGTGGTCTGGCTGTGATGGTTGTTGAGCGAGCTCACTGGTGTCGAGGCTCAGCCACCGGCGCTCAAGGTGGACAACCAGCCGCGATTGCGCTGGCAAAGAATCATCATCGAGTGTGAAGTTCCACTTTCTTTGATGTGAAGTTCCACTTTCTTTGAGACTGCGTCGATGGAGGACAGATCATCATCGAGTTCGTTGACACTGGCTGGCAGCTCGCTGACATCCTCACCAAGTCACTCGGGCGTCTTTGGTTCCAGGAGCTGAGGAAGATGATTGGCATGATGGAGGTCAAGGGCTAGCAGCAGGATTAGGGAAAGATTGTTAGACAAATAATATGTTGCCATCCCATCTCTATTGTCACAGCATGGTCGAGGCCATGCCTTTGTTTTTCTGTAGCAGCAAGGCAGTAGGTCGTGCAAACAGTAGAGGTACATCAGCCACATCCTGGCTGATTTCACCATAATTGTCATTACCCAGGAAATGAGTACCCCAAACCCTTGGTTTACCGGGCTAAACCCCGCAAAATCAGCAACATGAACCCTCCAGTGACCTCCCACGAATAACATTTGAAGGCCCGCAGGCTAAAGCATACTGGGTTGACCCACGAACGGACTACGATGGCCCAAAGCCAAAGCCTGCTCGAGGGGCTACCGAGCGGACTGGGACTGTACACTCGAGGGTACAATTCGGGCGACCCCTCGAGGATGGAACTTCGCCCGGCGAACGAGCCTGCCCTCGAGGACCGAACCTCGCCCGGCGAACGAGCCTGCCCTCGAGGACGGAACTTCGCCCGACGAACGAGCCTGCCCTCAAGGACGAAACTTCGTTCGCGCGAATGGGCAGCCCTCGAGGACAGTGCACCCCTCGGCTACCGACTCTCACGTATGAATCCAGGCGCATTTAATGCGTTTTACCTACCCTCGCCTAACCGTATGGCCACAGTTACGATAACAGTTGTGGGAGTGGCGGTCAAATCTTGCTTTTACCGCCCATGCCCCGGAATCCCGCGGATCGTACTTCGCTGTTGCGCCATGCTGAGCATTGTGCCTCGTCCAGCACCCCCTCGAGACGTATGAATCAGCGCGTTCTCGCATTTCTCGGGATTCGACCTTATCCGTTGAGGCTCGACCCCTTCGACTCGACCCCCTCGACTCAAGCCAAGTCCTCGACCGCCTCCCCTCGACTCCGTCGGACGAACCCTCGAGAGGGACTCCAACGACTCCGGGCTGCACTTCAACAACTCCCGACGCGACGGCTGCAGGGCCTTCTTTGCCCGAACCAGGATAAATCACCGTGTCCTTCTTGCATCACCCACCGGATTAAGGGAGCACGCGATTACGAATATTACTTGTTGGTGTTAACCCCTCGGGGGTCGAAACACCAACAGTTGGCGCGCCAGGTAGGGGAACCGCGTGTCACTAATGATTTCCCGCCATTTTTCCGGATGGGCGACTTTGTTTCACCACTTTCGTGCACTACGGTGATCTGGTTTGGGAGCCTGGAGTTCATGACCCTCGGCCAGGGCTATGACATGACCCTGCTCTCGATCAGTGACCCGAACGGAGGTCGCGGTACGCCCCCACGCTCATGGGGGGCCGCTCGCTGGTCTCACCACCACGCTTCCACATCCAGAAGGAGGCACGATCGACACCGTCGTCGCCATCAACCTGAGTCGAGGATGGTTCCCGCCGCTTTCTCCTCACCCCTGACCGGAGATGAGGAACCCCTTGTTGAGGGGTTGTCTGACCTGAGTTCAGAGGTAGAGGGCAAACTGGCAGGACCCCACCACAACCCCGACTCCACCTTCGCAGTACGCTTATCGAGGAAGCACGACGAAGTCCCCTCTCGATCGAGCCCGCTCCCGCATGAGCTGTTCGAGCGTCATCGGCGGCCTTCGTTCGACTTCAACAATGCCACGACGACGATCCTGACAGCGACCCACTCCAACATGAGCACGTTAGAGGACCGCCCAGGCGCCCTTCTCCGTGCAATGACGAACGTGGGGACTGTCACATCAGCCTCCGAGGGCTTGGCCTTCGCGAGAGCGCCCGGCCCCCAGAGGTACACCGTCGGCACACTCCGACGACAGCTGCAGGAGGAGGCGCGGGAACAATTCCTCGTTTTCTGCTGCGGTGACCCCGACTCTGACTCTGATCATTGGGATCCTACCCACGAGTGCCTCCACATCGATGGTGATGTCGACTCCGATCAGGACACCATCGATCTAGTGGCCGGGGCAGCTACCGCTGCGGCGGGAGGTGCTCTCCCCAGAGCAGAGGACCAACAACCAGACGCACCCCGAGAGGCGTGCCCCCGTCCTGGCGAGCAGGACGCACAGCTGGCACAAATTCGGGAGTTGCAGGCGAAGCTCGCCGACGAGCAGGAACGATTGCGCCTGCTCGAGCTAACCCTCGAGCAAGAGCGGCGACCGCCCGGCGGTAGAGCCCGAGCCAGGGCCCGAGAGGTCAACCGGCAGATCAACGAGGCAGGGGCACCCGAGCAACCCGCCAACCGTTACCCCGAGTGAGCCAAAACATTGTCGCGGCGTCTATGCTCCTTCGCAATATGCCCGCGCCATCCAACTCGCAACCTCGGCGGATACAACGTGAGGTCGAGGATCTCCTCCAAGTTGCTGTTGTTCAGCAAGCCGAGAGCTCAGCCTCGAAGTGTCGAGGGGCAGCCTCCGAACCTCAGGTCGAGCCCTCTCGGCCCAAAAGGGAGAGCTCGGTCGATCAGGGGGCGGCCCCCCGACCGAAGAAGAACCCGGCTCGAGAACAACGATGACCGCACTCCCCGCGACACGCGCCTTGACGTTGTCGAGAACCGCAGACGCAAGTACGGGGATGCCGAGGATCGAGGGTACAGCGCACATCGTGGAGGGAGTTACGACAGCGACGAAGACCGACGGGCCCCAGAGCCACCGGGTCCCTGAGTCTTCAGCAGAACTATCCGCTGCGCCCAGCTGCCCGACAAGTTTTGACCCCCCATGAGCATTGTCAAATACAACGGCAAAACCAATCTCAAGCTCTGGCTAGCCGACTTTCGGCTGGCTTGTCAGGCGGGCGGGGCACGTGACGATCACGTCATCATACGTCACCTTCCCCTGTTCCTGTCCGACACCACGCGTAGGTGGCTCGAGGAGCTTCCCCCTGACCAGATTCACGGCTGGGTCGACCTTGTCCGGATCTTTGAGGGGAACTTCAAAGGTACCTACGTGCGTCCCGGGAACTCCTGAGAACTGCGCAACTGCAAGCAGAAACCAGGGGAGTCTCTCCGCCACTTTGCTCGACGATTCTCCAAGCTCCACACCGAACTACCCCACATCTCCGATCTCGATGTCATTCTAGCGTTCTTTGCGGGTACAACCTGCAAGGACCTAGTTCGTGAGTTGGGGCGTAACTGCCCCGACACCGTCGACGAGCTCATGGATGTGGTCGCCAACTACGCAGCCGGCGAAGAGGCGGTCGGCGCCTTCTTCAGCAACGGGAAGGAAAAGGGAAAAGCCCGGGACGTACAAGCTCACTAACGACAAAGGCGAAATCCTCACCAACGCATGGAACATCGAACAGCTACGTCATTTCTGCCCTTAGGGCACCGATGCCCTTGTACATTCTCGCATATTTTGTACATTCTCGCATGTTTTATACATTTTCGCATGGCAAATATAAGGAGTACTTTCGATTATAAGTTCAAACTTGTTATTGTACATGCAAGAGGTAGCCTCGACCCTGTCTCGCCAGAGTGGAGCCTCCCTCGGGGGCTAACGGGGGGGAACCCCCTAAGTTCCTAAAAATACGAATGATTTTTTCGAGCATCTCCTTTCGCTTTGCAACTAAGTTGAAAACGTCTCGAACTCCCTAGGGGTCGAGGGCTGTCGAGCCGGAGCTCTCCTACGCCTCCGGGCTACGGTACCTCCACTCACTCCCCCCTCAAGGGATACGAGCCTGCGTCGAACACTTAGTCGAAAAGCAAAAGTCAGGAGATCAGAACTCGAGCGCCTCTTCTTTCTCACGCCTCGATACGCTTCGCGACTAAGTAGAAAACGCCTCGAACTCCCTAGAGGGTCGAGGGCTGTCGAGCCGGGAGCTCTCCTACGCCTCCGGGCTATGGTACCTCCACTCACTCCCCCCTCGAAGGATACGAGCATGCGTCGAAAACTTAGTCAAAAAAGCAAAGTCTAGGTGAAAGAAAGCAGAGAAGGCTCGAAAGTAAAATGACAAATTGCATTACGATAGATGCATTAATGTTCAAAAAGGCTTTCGAAGCCACATTGAATATAAGTTACAAAAAACTAACTTATTACATGGGCATCTCCGCCCAGCCTTGCCCTACAGGCCCGCTTCGTCGCCGCCCTCATCGACGCTATACCCTTCATCCGCGGGGGGGAGGACTTCGTCCTCGAACAACTTCGCCAGTGCTCCCCTCGGCCTCTCGGCGTCATTGATGAGCCCTCGGCATCGCTCCTCGTTCTCGGCGTCGGTCTTCGAGATATCAGGAACGAAGCCTTGGGCGACCACGTCCATGTTGAAGATGAAGCTGGAGGAGACCACTGCCAGCGCCCGCTTCACGCCGGTATGAAGCGCCTCCCGCACGCGATCACGAAGGGTGGCGTCGAGGTAGTAGATCCGGTCGACGAGCGCGGCACCCGGGATGTCTTCTTCAGCACCCTCGATGGGCCCGACCTCCCAGGAGGCGCAGAGTCTGTCGAGGGCAACCCGGAGCCGGCCGAGAAGCGCTCCCTCCACCACAAGGCTCTCCTGCAGCACCTTGGCGGCGGTTTGGGTAGCGCGCAGCTCGGTCTTGAGGCCTGAAACACAAAACAAGAGTTAGACAAACCATACGAGAAGAAAAAAGATCAAAGGCTCTTCAAGAAACTCACCAGCATAGCGAGTCTCGAGGGCGCTGTGATCCCCCAGCACGGTGTCGTGCTCCCCCCGAGCCTCATCTCGCTCCCACTAGGCCTCCTTGAAGGCCCGGGTCACCTCCGTCTTCTCGCAGCGGAGGGTCTTGAGGGAGCCACCAGCCAAGACGATGGGCTGCTCCTTCTCTTGGAGGGTAGCCTTCATCACCCCGAGCTGGGTTTCCAGGCTAGCAGCCCGGCTCTTCTCCTCCTGGGCCAAGGCGGAGAGGGTATTGCGCGCCATGGAGACTTCAGCGAGACTGGCCTCGAGCGAGCTGATGCGCTCCACGGAGCTTTGAGCCTCCCCCACGAGTAGCTCGATGCGCTCCTGGGCTCGGATGCTCTCGCCCTTGGCCCTCTCTGCTTCGGCCTTGGCCGCGTCAGTTTCCTCCTTGGTATGCTTGAGCTCCTCCTTGAGTTGGGCGGCTTCCCCTCGAGCGGCCTCGGTGTCCTCCTTCGCCCGGGCGGCCTCCTCTTTGGCTGCAGCGGCCTCCTCCCTGGTCCGCTTCAGCTCCTCCTCGATCTCGGCCACCCTGCCCTGCGTAGAGCGACCGGCTTCGAGTTGGTGAAGCACTTCCTCCCGGCTATTGTGCGTTTCGTGGAGGAAGTCTGACTTGGAGTAGGAACGCCTCCGCACCTCCTAGGGACAGGAAATCGAGGGTTAAGGCATTTCATACGAAAGAACTCAAAAAACCGCATACGGTCTACACAGGGACTCACCGCGAGGTTCCGGTCGAGGCCTTTGGCGAGCTCGATGCCCAGCTTCAGCAAGTGCTGCAGCCATGCCGTGGACCGCTCAGCGTCCTCCCAGCACATGACTTCCATCGGGTCGTCCATCTCGATCCCCGGAGCGCTGGAGTCACCAAGTTCCCGGAGTACGATGCGCTCCTTGCCCCAATGTGGAAGGACCGTCTTGACCTTGGTTTGTGCCAAGGACTCGATCTCATCCACCACATCGTGTGGGACGTCATAACGCACGGCCAACTCCGCTGGGGTGCGAAACTCCGACGCAGCGCCGGCATCCCTCAGCCCGAGGTCGGAAGTCGACCTCCTCGGCGAGCCAGAAGCCGCCGTCTCCTCCGGCTGCTCCGTCGATGGTTGCGGTGGCTGGCTCGATGCTGCTTCTGGCGCCTTCGGAGGCAGTGGAGGTGTCGAGGCCGTCGCTTCCCCCAATGCCACGTCCTGTGGCGCCGGCAGGTCCACCATCGACGCATCTTCCGGTGGGTTCGGTACCGAGACCTCCTCCGACTGCACCCCCGGCAGCCGCGGGACCGTCGACGCCTTCGACGTCATTTCTTCTTCGGCCAGCAGCTCGTCCAGGGTGATCACGGACACCCATTGCTTGGGCAGTCCTGAAGTCCCCTCTGCCTCCGACGTCTCGGGCGGCTGCTGCGCCGGCGGGTCCAGCGGCGCCGTGCCCCCCGGCGGCGTCTGCTGCGCCTGCTGATGCTGGGGCTGGCCCCCAGTTTCCTCCTCCTCTTCCCGCTGCTCTAGCGGCTCTTTCTTCCCCTCCTGCTACGGCTGTAGCAGCTCTGCTTCTTGCAGGGCCCCCTGCTCCTGCTTCCTCTAGGCCTCGAGCTCGCGTAGCCCCGCCGGCCAGGGTCTCCGCTCTCCCGTCGAGGGGGGAAGGGCTGTGGTCTCCTCACCCTCGAGGTCAACAACGGCTACCCCCTCTCCTGGCTCGTGGCCCTCGGGGTCTCCCGCCTTAGGTGCGGGGATCGAGGCCTCCGGTCGGCCAGGAGCGGAAGCTCCCGACGTCGGGGCTCCGTCCCCTGGCGCCGGGCCGAGCTCGAGGACCACAGATGATGATGTCAAGGAGGCGCTCCCTCCCTCTTGCGTCCTCCCTGGCTCGGAGTCGCCGCCCGTCATGGCCCTCGAGATGCTCGACCCTGCAGCAAGAGCGAAACCCGTCAGCCTACCGCGCGCCATAGCACCGAGGGCTGAGGACAACCACTTGGCTTCCCACGGAGCCAAGGGCCTCAACGTCGCACCTGTGACCGGGGCCTCCATCTTCGCAGCTGCGTCCACCTTGAGCCGCTTAGTCGGCGCAAGAGACGCCTCCTCGATTCGGCGCTTGGGCCTGGATGAGAAGAGGACGGCAAAAAGCTTATTAAACTGCACAATGAGGATGCAACGAAAAGGAATTGAATCAACAACGCTTACCCGAAGGGGATAGAGGCCTTTTGGGTCCCCCTCGAGCCGCCAGCAGATCTCGAGACCCCTCCCGAAGCCAAGCTCTTCCCGGGGCTGAGGCTGCTCGGGGCCATCGGTGGGATCGCCACGCCTCCCTGCTCCAACAGGGCCTCCTGAGCACGGCTCTGCTCCGCCCGCGCCGACGACCGGGACTGAGTTTCCCGGGTCAAAGTGGGTGGGGTCCCACCTCGAGTACGATGGGAGGGGGTGAACCCCCTCGAGTCAAGGCGTCGGCCCACCTTTTCCCACGCTGGCGCTCCAAGGCCGACACCACCGGCTGGGGGGCGCGCTCCTCTACCGCCTCCTCCTGCACCAAGGGGCGGTCAGCATGGGATGAACCCGACAAGATGCGCTCGAGACGCCTCGCCACCCCCTCGACGTCATCGCTGTCATCGTCAGCATCATCTTCATCTCCCTCGGATGAGGGAGACTCCTCCTCCGGGAGCCCGTCGCGCCTCTGCTCAGCGCAGCGCCTCGCAAGCCTTTCGCGCTCCTGGAGCTTCTTGGCCTTCTTCTCCTCCTCTTCATCCTTACACCGCTTTTCTTGCTGGGCGGTGAAGCATCTTACCTGACGATCGGGAGCGTCCTCCCTCAGCGGGGGCCTCGATCTCCGGTAGTCGATTCTCCCCTACACAAAAATGTTTAGTCACAGGGACGAGAGAAGGGGGCGGAATGAAAACGCGAAAGGCACCGGTCGGGGCACTCACCAGGTCGAGGCAACCCTCCTCCAGCCGCATGGGGAGGCGGTTGACGTCTTCTGCCCTGAACGAGCCCGCGACCATCCCCTTTACCCGCGCAACGACTTTCGTGGCGGATGGCTTCTTGCTGGACATCCTGCACCTCTCGAGAACCTCGGGCGCCGTCGAGGGGAGGATCTCGTCCAACCGTAGCGGGCACTCCATCAGAGGGAGCACCCATCGACTGTGGAAGGCCGAGACCACCACACCCGCCGTCAGGCCCGCCTCTCGAAGGGTCTTCATCGCGGCGACGAGGGGACGAAGTCGACGCTGAAGATCTCCCACGACACCGTGCGGCCAGTTGAATGGACGCTCGGTGATAAGCCGCCTAGTGTACGGCGGGAGGTAGCCGCCGTTGTTGCGAAGGTAGAACCACTGCCCGTCCCACCGGGAGTGGTTGGACATCAACCCGGTGGGGATACACTCGCGTGGCTCCTTCGACCTCCCGGTCTTCAACACAAAGTTGAGGCACCCCGCTCTGACGACTCGCCTTACTCCTGGCGCCACCGGGGAGGCGAACCACTCCCCCTTGTAAAGGTGGAGCCACAGCTCCCAATGTGGCGCCATCCCGAGGTAGCCCTCGCAGACGGCCACGAAGATGGTGGCGTTGGAGATGGCGTTGGGGGAGAAATGCTGGAGCTCGACGCCGTAGAAGTTCGTCAATCCCCGCATGAACTCACTCGGGGGTACGCCGAACCCATGCCGATGATATTTGAGGAAGCTCACCACATAGCCCTCCGGCGGGCTCGGCTCTTGGTGGCTCCTCGACGGCGCAATCCACTCTGACCGATTCAGATCGGTGATGGGGCGGAGAAGTCCTTCTCCCACCAGCTCGTTCAGCCTTTGCCGCGTCATGGTCGACGGGCGCCAGGGTTCGGCGGGCTGGAGGATGGGGGCCATGGCAGCAGCGGCAGCACAGATCTGCTCGGTGGACGCGGCGGCGGCAATAACAGCACGAATCTCCTTGGCAGACGGACGACCGGGAAGGTTCCCAATCGCGACTTCTCACTCTAAGTTTTTACCCTCACGCGCGCAGGAAAGCAGGAATTCGGGAGGATGGCAAAGGTGGGGGCGAACAGCGCCTGTCCCCCTTCGTTTTTATACCCGGGAAGAGCGACGGGCGGAGTCCAGCGGCAGGGAAAAGGTAACTTCCCGCAATTAATGCGCTTACCTGACCGTTCACCCCCCTCGATCCTCGACCGGATACACGCATCACACCTCTGGCAAAGAGCCGTTGCTCGGGCCCACCATGATCTCCACTGCCGCATCGTTTTATCTTCCTCCTCAAAAGGCGCGTCTAACGGTAAGAAAAATAAGCGTCACTTACCGGCGAACTCTTCCAGGAGAAGGTAAGTGGGCTCTGGCCCCACCTCAAAGTCTTGAGGGAGCGAAGGCTGGCCCTCAAGTGAGGGCTCAACGGCCGCCCTTGAGCACCAAAAAAATCGGGCTCCGGCCCTAAGCCTCGAGGAAGCGAAGGCTGGCCCCACGATCAGGGTTCGACAGCCGCCCTCGAGCACCCGAGTCAGGGGTGACCAAGGGGGAGCCAGTATGAGGCCTTGCTCGAGAACGAACTCTCAAGACCCCTTTGGACACATCCAAGGTGAAATTCTACGGACTTTGTGGATTCCCCCGGAAGGGAGGCATCGAGCCGCCGAGACCTATCGAATGGAATCGGTATCCTTAAGACCATGCGTTTTGCTCTAATGAGACCACCTCCGGGCCACCAGCCGACCTCTATCGAACGAGGAACGGGCTCTCACTTGGATTTTCCCGTTACCAGCTCACTGAGAACTTCGCGGCTCGCCCTATCGATGGTAGTCCGATGCTTCTCGCCTCACGTCCGATCGAAAGGACTCGTGAGATGAATGCCGAGGCCGGCAACGCCCCAGCTGCACGAGGCTTGGGAGCTCGACTGTGCCCGGCACCCCTCGACGAAAGAGGGTCAAAAATCCCCCGGGGGCTCGGCGTCCCGACGCACCCCTCGGTAAAACGCTGCGACTCCAGTTCAGGCCTATACCCGACTGGACAAGCACCCCTCGACCAAAGATAAATGAAGCCCTCACAGGAGTCTTTCGACTCCTATGAGGCCTCGGGGGCTACCCCCGCGGGCTCGCGCGCCCCCCACGGAAAGATCCGAATCACGTCCCGTTTCCAATTCTTGACCCCCTGCCCGAGTGCCATCACTCGCGCAGGGGCTCGGGGGCTACTGTCGTTATCCAGGAAATGGGTACCCCAAACCCTTGGTTTACTGGGCTAAACCTCGCAAAATCAGCAACATGAACCCTCCAGTGACCTCCCACGAATAACGTTCGAAGGCCCGTAGGCTAAAGCATACTGGGTTGACCCACGAACGGACTACGACGGCCCAAAGCCAAAGCCTACTCGAGGGGCTACCGAGCGGACTGGGACTGTACACTCGAGGGTATAATTCGGGCGACCCCTCGTGGACGGAACTTCGCCCGGCGAACGAGCCTGCCCTCGAGGACGGAACCTCGCCCGGCGAACGAGCTTGCCCTCAAGGACGTAACTTTGCCCGGCGAATGAGCCTGCCCTCGAGGACGGAACTTCGTTCGCGCGAATGGGCAGCCCTCGAGGACAGTGCACCCCTCGGCTACCGACTCTCCCGTACGGATCCGGGCACATTTAATGCGTTTTACCTACCCCCGCCTAACCGTATGGCCACAGTTACGGTAACAGTTGTGGGAGTGGCGGTCAAATCTTGCTTTTACCGCCCATGCCCCGGAATCCCGCGGATCGTACTTCGCTGTTGCGCCATGCCGAGCACTGTGCCCCGTCTAGCACCCCCTCGAGACGTATGAATCAGCGCGTTTCCCGCATTTCTCGGGATTCGACCTTATCCGGTGAGGCTCGACCCCTTCGACTCGACCCCCTCGACTCAAGCCAAGTCCTCGACCGCCGCCCCTCGACTCCGTCGGACGAACCCTCGAGCGGGACTCCAACGACTCCGGGCTGCACTTCAACAACTCCCGACGCGACAGCTGCAGGGCCTCCCATACCGACACACATCACTACAGCAGCACCGACGTGATCGGCCTCAACGCCATGCGTCACTGGCCATGCGAACTCTAAATATATGTACTCGTGTGCCCCTACTTCACCTATAAAAGGAGGCACCAGGACGTTAGAAAGAAAGGAACGAACAAGAGGATCTAGAGCATAGAAACGCTAAGTCTTTAGATCACAGAACAATACCGTGAGACAGTGTAAGGTCGAGAGCCAGGCGCCCGAAACGCCCAAGCTCCAGCTCACGCTCCTCACACCTGCTTGTATTTTCTCCTGTACTAGCACTTCGGTGCAAGATAACACGAACTATCCTCCCCCGCTGGACGTAGGGCCTTCTTTGCCCGAACCAGGATAAATCGTCGTGTCCTTCTTGCATCACCAACTGGATTAAGGGAGCACGTGATTACGAATATTACTCGTTGGTGTTAACCCCTCGGAGGTCAAAACACCGACAATAATACTAGGAGTAGTTGAGTACTGTAGCCATGCCTCTCTTGTCCCCAGTAGATGATGGAGGTTTGTATATAAATTCTATGCAATACAATAGAAAAAGTAGCTTCTTTGCGACCATTCACCTGTATACTCAGTTTTGGCCAACGCTAAAATCAGAACGGTGTGTGCATGTTCAGGAGCTCGGCTCGTCTTCTTCCTTGGTTTAAGGAGGGTCTCGAGGATAGGGTCGAGTAGGCACTACTCGCACCATCGGTGCTAGGTTCTAGCGCCAACAGGAAGAGCGCCGCAGGTGGCCCCGACCAAGCTAGATCTTATTGTGGTGCCGCCAGTTTTATTAACACAACCTGTTCGAACTTGTACACTTATTGGTTATTGCTCACTGATGATCATCAGCCGCCCTTCAATTTTCCATCTCTCTTGATTTGAACTCTTCATACATAACTTAATAATATTCTAAGTTGCAGTAGCAAGTATGGTAATATAGGGAAGGAGAACAATGCTGTTCATTCGCAGTGCTCTAGCCACTTCAAACTCACCTATAAATCCTGCCTGCTAGTTTAAGTAGTATATATGAACATTAGCTAGATTTCGTTGTAGAACCTCTAGAACCAATAGAAGAGAAGAGAAACCAAGATATCCTACTAAATTACAGCCAGGAAGTGCACTATCTGTAGCTGCATCAATCTCTTCCGAACCACGTCCTCATTGTAGCGGCTTTGCCCGGCGTAGAGGCGGCGCAGATTGATGATGAGATGAATCCTCGATGCATGTTGCCTGCTGCTGCCGCCGCTGCCGATCGAGTTAAACCACGCATCATATGTGTCAGTGTCCATGCATGGCCACCCATCACTGCATTGATCGGAGTAATTCGTAGATAGCATCGTCGTCGTCGCGGGTTGGGAGGAAAGCGAGGGAAAGCAGCAAGAGCAGCAGCACGACAGGGACGACCAGCAGCAGCGACGGCGGTGGCGGCAGGGACGAAGGGAGCAGCAGCGGGAGCAGCAGAAGCCCCACGGCCGCCGTCGCGAGGAGCAGCATCACCATTCTTCCTTCCATATATCGTTCGCTGCCCAGTGGCTACCTGCTACTAAAAGATGAAGAAGCTGCAAGATCGAGCATGATGTGTACTGCTGTGCAATGCCCTGAGACTGAGAGAGAAGATTTGATTAGAGGTGACCTACCAGGAGGAGGAAGAGGCCGGTGCCATCCACCATCTTACATACTAGTATCGAAGCGCGCGGTTTCGCGCGCCCGTGAGGCTGCCAGTCGAAGGTAATTGTATATGGACCAACGAACCGAGTGACACATTATGGATATGTTTCGGGTGAATATATTGATCGAATCGTTTAAGAAAGTAGTGCAGTGTCAAGGTAAAGCATTCCGACGCTTATATATATGAGTAGCTCAGATGTAGGATTCAGTCTAGCAGTGGATAGACTTTTGCTCATAAATATTCAGGAGCTCAACACAGCGGATCTACATTATCAAGTTCGATTTAGTCTTCACATACATAGAATACCTGTGCTAGCCTTCTAGGTAGGTAGCTGAAGAAACCAGTTCACAAACTGACACGAGGTGTGCTACATTGTCCATGACTAATTATACATAAAAGGTGAGATGTCTGCATAGGATAAGAACAGGGGTGTTGTTTTGTGTTCTTGTCCCCTGAACGGTGCAAAAGGTTGCAGGTGTTCTGTTGATGGTGTTGACAGCTGTTTTTGTCAATGATGTAAAATTGATTAGTAAGTTGTCATTGAACAGGGGTGTCTATTTCTATTGATATGGCTCTGCTCATTGCATATGCCATTGTGGATAAAGGCTTTGTAGAAACTTACCTAAGCAAAAGCACTAGCTGAAGATCACTTGCAGGAGGTGTCCTTGGAAGATTGCCTACTGCTAGTAGCTTTGAGCCTATGATATATTTAATTTTTTTCTATTAAGCTGCACATGATCTCGGTAAAAGCCTTCATTCTGTACGAAGCTGAATCTTACCGTTTTGGTTTTAACTGGAAGGAAGATTCGGGCGGTTTCATGCCATCATCTAGCGTCGCATTTGTCATAGAGAGGTTTTCATCGTCAATGGTATCCTGTTCGTAGTAGAGAAATATTTTAGCAATCACTTATATGGAAAACAGTAAAACAAGAGATGCTGCTATTTACAATGCATGGTACCATGTCCAACTATCTGTCATTTTATTCAGTTACCTCGGATATTGCCTCAGCAGATCCAAATAGATTTCTGCGAGCATCGGTTGGTAGGCCTGGTGACCTATTTTACGTGTCGAAATGTTACGTCACTTATAAAGTGTGTCTGCTATCAAACAATCTTATGTAAGAACTCTGAATTATTTTAGGTTGTGAGTTAGCCTTTCTCACCTGGTCTTATCTTCCTCTGGATGATCCTTATCAATATGGGCTGAAGGATATGAGTGTACCACATATAGTGAATAAGCATATGAGTGTAACACATATACATATATCAACAAGGCTCACACGTTTGAAGTTTTTATGTAGAAGCATCAATATGCAAAAGTTTGTGAATCTAGACATATGTTACCAATTGTGTAGCAGTCTGTATGTGCAGGAGCTCGCTTTGAGAAGATGGACTCTGAACAGCAGCAGATGAAGTGGCTGGATGTTCTGAGTTTAGCGGTTCAGTTGAAACCGTTCCTGCTTCTGTCAGCAAGGCACCTGTATTTAAGGCAGACCTGCACCTTGTTGGCCTTTGTAAAACAGATTTGACTAATTAAAATCTATACAAACACTTTGGAAAGGAAGAAACAACAGGGGTAAAAAACATAACCGGCCTGATCAACCACTTCTGCTGGCCACTGGTTGATGACCACTTAGCATTCTGTTGTTGGAGCCCAAATGATACCATGTGGATACCTGCATGGAGCATTGGAACTGAGATGGATTGGCAAAGAGACCCGTGGCTGTAGTGGAATGAAAATTTCGCTGGACTGAAACTATACAAAATAACATCCATAAACTAAACTGGAATCAAATACAAAGAGAACGAATGATAAGCTGCCTAATTGCGTAGCAAATAATCTTTTTGGACTTCACTAACACCGTGAGTAAACTATGTGACACAAGCAGAACCAGTAAATTTGAAATTGGCCGAAAAATAAGTTCTTAATAGGGTAGATTCTAGTTTTGTTTTCCGCACAATTCTTCATGTTCATCTTCAACAGAAACCTGCTGGTTCATCAATCTGGAGTAAAATTATCTTTTTAATTTTGTAAAGGCACCATCTGAATATAATAAAGGCACTGGTGTTATTTGTTAGCATTGTAATCGTTCTTTTACTGTATAGATGAGTTTGTGGATCTTTGGCATAACAGGAGCGGTGAATTCATAAGGTAGGATCATCTGAATATTTTCATGTATGTAAACCATCATCTATGAAATATAGCAGATGATCAGAACATAGAGTAGTGATTGTGTTACTGTACCCACTTCTTTAGAAGGTCCAATCTTGTTTATCTGAAGAAGCAATGCAGGGAATAAAAGGCTGATGTTTCCAGCTATCTAATGTTGTCATGGCTGCAATTCAAAATAAATGACATCTTCACCTGAACTTTTGATTGTTGTATCTCTGGTCTTTAAATAATTCCACCACTTAACCACGGCAGGCGATTGGTGGCCTGAACTTCTGTGAATAAATATGTCATGTTACGGGTCATACAGGGTATTTTGTGAATGAGGCAATAAAGAGCGCATAAAAGTAAGCAAAGTTACATCTTCAAATTTCTGAGCCCAAGAAAGTATAGGAGCAAAAGATTCGGGTCCAGCATAGAAGTGGACTGAACATGTATAGCAACTATAGGGAAGTAGCAGGGAGCCTCATTACCTGTCTATAATATGCATGAGAACACATCATCAAGCCAATTGTGATAGTGATTCAATGGACCCCAAATAAACTTGGAAATCTGCTTCCCTTGTACTGACATAGTTGCACTTGTCAATCTAACTGGCATACTATAGTCAACAATCCACTCTGTAATTCAGTTTCAGTAATCAACAACTACATCTGAATTGGTTCTCATTTGTTAAATACCATGCTCTCATCTGGAATGCGGTGAATTGTTTTTGATATCCTGAAATTTCAATTCCAGTACTATATCCTGCATTTATGGCAAACAACAATAGCCAAAAATGGTTAAGCAAAGATAAAGGAAAATGTAGCAGAAAAGGGTCAATGCACATTTGTGTAACCCTCACCATGGATATCTATGGATTAAAACTCATCAAGAGCCAAGAGCCGTTCACAGCAGCAAGTAAGCAGCCTGCTGACAAGCTGCAGACAACAGGCATAAAGCTTCAGCTGAGTTTTGGCGTTTCATAGATGTTCTATCTGATATCCCCATGTGTAGAGTAAGTTGTCACTAATTTTGGCGACTATGTCCAAATGTTTCCGGAACCACTGTTTTGAACAAGCTAAATATAGCACGACGCACATCGATATTTTATATCAATAATTTCAGCACAAGATGTAATTCTTTTAAAGGTCAAGATGATATTTCAATTTATGTTAAAAATAAAGTCAAATATTCAAATAAACATGATATTGGATATTGGAGAACAAACATTGGATGTGAATAATTGATTTCAAAACGTATTCTATAACAAGCATAAGCAGTGCTTTTTCACAAGAGCAGAACTTGCAAAATAATAAGTAAAACCTAAAAATCACCAATGGGACATGAAAAGATGGAAGGCCAGGAGTAAACCGACATCCAATTATTAACCGTAAATGTGTGCTGACCAAATATCTGTGAGTTCAAACAGCCAATTAATAGGAGAAGGTGGCACGAGGATATAGACATATAGTCAGTCTTACTCCCAGGAACATATATATATTTAATAGCTTTTGATATCTGATGGAGCAGAAGGAATGGAATAAGCTGTGTAGGCCCACTTTAAGTTACTCTAATATAGCATGGGGCATGAATTAGCAACTTCAGAGCCATGAACATGAATTTAGGCGCACAAGATGGAAGTGGCAAACAATATAGTAGTAATGATAACAAATTAATCTGACAACATACCTTGCATTGTGCTGCTCAACTGAGTCGCAAGAAGCTTGGGGGCTAAGCTGTTTACCTGCAATGCAGAGAGAAAACCTGCATTAGGCCAAGCAATGAGGTAACTGTAGTAAAGCCGAGCAGTTAACAGAAAATGGAATCGGCCATCAAAATGGAAATTTAAAACGACAACCATTGCCTCTAGTTCTGTTTTTTTTAATCTCACAGAAACGTAGCAATATTATAACAACATATACATGAAACATCGTTACATACAATGGAAATAGGAAAAAGATGATACTTCTCACTCAATTTTGATGAAATCATAATCATTGCTAGCCTGTAAATCAAGGAAATCTGAAGCTTATAGTTAGATCAGTCCCTGTGATATGCTAATATTACTAACTGGCCCATGGAGATGACATAACTGAATGGTAGAGACCTGAAATATTATCTGTAATAATTACTAACTGGACCATGCAGATGACATAACTGAATTGTTGAGACCTGAAATATTATCTGTAAAGGCTGTCATCTCTATGGAAATATTTTTCTTTTTTAGGATAGGGTACAATTTGGACGCACACAACCCACACACTCCACACTCACACCACACATACACACACGCATGCGCGTCCGAATACGTGCTAAGAAGAGATTGGAAAACGCACAGTCTATTATAAAAATCCCCAAACACGCACGCGTGTACCCTAAAAATTTCAGAAAAATCCCTCAAGAATCCATTTCCGGAGGGATTCGAACCTGAGACCTCCTACTGAGGCCAGTGCTACTGAGGCCTCTCCCGTTCGCCTCCATGGAAATATTGGATTTCCTTGGTCTATCAGTAAAGGCTAATAAAGATCAATACTGCATAAATAAATGGAATGCCGTGTCAAAGCTAGAAAGAGCAACTGCACATACAAAGCAATGGATTGGGAAATAAAGATAAGAGGTCAAAATGGAAACTAAAATGCAACAACCGGTAGTGTGAATATTCTAAAAAAACACATCATTAACATTGTACAGAACACTCAGGGTAAGGTCAATCAAGTTTAGATGCCACAAAGATGAATTTAATTATTGGGGAGGGAACAAAATTGAGTGGCCTATTCGATCATACATACTTACAGAAGCTGGGGAAGGACACCTACATTCATGGCAGCAATTGCTGGCATCGTAAGTTCATCAATAGCGTGTCTATTATAAAAATCCCCAAACAAAATGCAATAGATAGTTAGCATTCAGCAAAAAGTGAACATATTCTATCAAGGCTAACTATACATGAATATATAATACCTTCAGCCCCCATTGGTTCCGAAAGGAAGGAGATTAAGCACAACATATCCACACATTCAAAAACAAGCACATAAATCAGGCTGAATATAGATGAAATCATGTATTAACTAAGGATAAAATAAATAGATGCATATTTGGAGGAGCCAAACTCCCAGAATCTTTTTAATAGGGCCATCTTGGAGCCATATTTACACAACCAAGATCTATGCTGCGAGATATGAGCTTTATCAAAATAGAGAGAATGAGGGCGAGAGAGGAGAGCTGGAAAGTTACCTCATCATACCAGCGAGCATCTCAATGCGGGAGCAAGGCATCGCCGGCGGGGGCGAGGTCGGCGCTGAGCAGGCACGATCTCCAGCACAGGCACCTAAGGTTCACTGTAGCACAGAGTAAAGGAAGGAGGGAGAGAAGGCAGGGTTAGAGGCAGAGACATCGTAGGCACCGGCGTGTACACCGCCGAGCCCCTCCCGCACCGGCGCACCTCCTGCAGGGGCGCCGTTGCCTGGCAGCAGCAGCCGCCGTCGCCGCCGCCTCCTCTCGCTCGCCGCACCATCGGGAGGGAAGGGGAGGGGAAACGGAGGTGACACGCAGGTGAGGCTACGCGGAGGAGGAGAGGGAATAAGGGGACGAGATGGAGGTGGAGGACAAGGAGGGCGGCGGCCGCCATCCCGCTCGACGCTGTCGCCTGTGACCGGCGCTTCGGGAGAGATCGAGACGGGAGAGGAAGAGGAGATACGGTGCTTTTTTTTTGCTGAATGAGAAGTGGAAGCCGATATATATATATTTGAGAGCGATCTGGATTCTGAGAAGCGGGGTAAGGAGACCAGAAGCTAAAAAAGTTACTTCAGACACACAAAGTAAGTGAAGCTGATTTCGGGGTGAAAGCTGCTACGGTGAATCTTGACCGTAATTTCCTGAACCGATCGGAAGGCAGATTTTCAGGTGACGTGTCCAAGCTAACCCTTCAAAGAGCCCTCCCCAGATATATTGTTTTAATTTAACGTATATATGGTTCATGTTGGCGTCAATTGATGGTTCCACTTTCCACTGTACGAACGAACTGCGATGGTCGTGTGTCTATGTCATTATTTTTTTATATATAAAATAAACAATGTCTGTAATGATATGTGCTCTCCGATCTTAATTTGGCTAGGAAGGCGTGCATGCATGCACGTATCAGGGGCGTCTCAGCAGCCTGTCTTTTTCTGAAGGCAAAAACCTGTCTACAGTATGTCTTCATCATTATTTTATAATTTTAGGCCTTGTTTAGTTCCTTAAATTCACCTCTAAATTTTACTATGCAGAATTCCTATTTCTCATCATATCAAAATGCCGACAAATACATAGAGTACTAAATGTAGATAAAATTAAAAACTAATTACACAGTTTTATTATACTTTACGAGACGAATATTTTAAACCTAATTAATCAATATTTAAATAATTATTAGTAAATAAAAACAAAATTACTACGGTGCACGGCACTATAGCAAACGCCAAATCGGTGCCCCGAATCGGGCGACTAAACGAGGCCTTAATGGAAAAGAGAGCAGAAACTGAGCAGCCTGTCTTTGATGCTCTGTCGCGGCCCATTCAGCAGAAAAGGTGTTGTGCTAGCTCCAGCAGCAGCCGGATGCATTGAACCATGCTCCATGAATGGTTAATTAGATCAGATATAGGTAGCTAAGCTATAGTAAGCTTGGTACTACTGCAAGTGGTAACCCGTTTTATTTCATACACTGAACTCTCAATAATTGTAGCAACTGCACTCTGCAAGCATGCATTTGGGTTTCGAGCAAGAGTAAAGCTGCTGCATGCTGCTGCTAGTGTAGTTGTGCCATCAAAGTTGTGCCATGCATTGCAGCTCCTTTCCGACGACAGAAATTGCTGAAGTATGATGCAGTAGTGGGTTGGAGATGACACATGAAATGGTTGTCTGCAGGCAGCCTTTCGCCGAGACGGACTCGGATTCGTAAGAACCAGGCCCCCGGCACTGCAGGGACGGACACCAGCAAACGAACCACCTCTATAGATAGCATTGTAAGAGCGGTTAGTGTTTTCAGTCGCCATTATAAATGGGCCTGATTTTTAGAGGCGGCTTCATCACTAGTCGTCCCTAAAAATGACTTGGTCAAACTTAGTAAAATGAGACACGAAATGACCTCAAATAAAAATCTTTTGAATACCAAGATTGTACAATTCATCAAGATCTATGTTTGTTACATAGTTTATTTTTACATTTGAGAAAGTGCTAGTAAACACTAGTCGTATGTTTTTAAAATCCAAGATTTGACTTGGTCAAACTTGGTAAAATGAGACATTAAATTACCTCAAATAAAAAACTTTTGAATGCCAAGATCGTAAAAAACATCAAGATCTACATTTTTCATATAATTCTTTTTTGCATTTGAGAAAGTTTTAGTAAACACTACTCATATTTTTTTAAAATTCAAGGTTTGACTTGGTCAACCTTGGTCAATTGAGCCACTAAATGATCTCAATGAAAATATTTTGAACACCATGTTTGTAGAACACATCAAGATCTATATTTGCTACATACATTATTTTAGCATTTGAAAAAGTTTTGGTAAAGACTAGTCACATGTTTTAAAATCTAAGATTTGACTTTGTCAAACTTAGTCAAATGAGGCACTAAATGGCCTCAAATGAAAAACTTTTGAATACTATGTTTGTAGAACTCATCAAGATCTACATTTAATACATAGGTAATTTTTATATTTAAGAAAGCGTTAGTAAACACTAATCATGAAATCTTGAATCTCACACCCACTTTATGAAACTATATGTGAGACTTATAGATTTAGAACTACACTTTGCTAACACTTTGTCAAATACAAAAAATAGCCTATGTATCAACCGTAGATCTTGATGAGTGGACAAATCTTGGTATTTATGACTTTTTGAGTTTAGACCATCTAAGGCTTTAAAAACTGCAGTCTAATTGTTATTTTTTAAAATCCAAGGTTTGACTTGGTCAAACTTGGTCAATTGAGCCAATAAATGACCTCAAATGAAAATATTTTGAATATCATGTTTGTAGAACTCATCAAGATCTATATTTGATACATAGCTAATTTTTTCATTGGACATCTACATTTAAATCTAATTTAATTTATTTAAATATTCTATAAATAAGTTTATGGAAATTAAAGAAATAATTCATAAATTGAACTGTTCAAATCAAGCTGGAGCAAACCATTTGGCCCAGCAGCCCAGCATTGATTTCAGCCCGCGGCCCGCTCCAGCATGCGTGCGCGGCGCGCCGACGGCGGCCCACTGTGCTGCCGTATATAACGAGGAGTTAGGGTTTCACTCTCATCACTTCATCCCTTTCTCCCCACACGCGCCCCCTCACCTGTCTCTCAGACGCCGCACGCCGCTCTCGCAGACTTCGGTCTTCACCGCCACCCTCACCTCTCCCTCTCTTGGCCACTCCCTCCCTCTCTCTCGCATGAGGAGCGAATGGCAACATGCGCCAGAAATAGCCAGAGTGAGAGGGAGAGGCGCTCCTTCCTCCCTCCGGCCAGAAATAGCCAGGTAGCGCCGGTGGTGTTGATGAGCGGTGTGCAGAGCACGTGGCGCTGAGAAGCTAGCATGCATGCATCAGGTATGCTCCATCGCCGGCCATGTTCCCATTCATCCTGTCTCCCTCTCTTCCTCACTTGTCCCTCTCTATGCAGATCCATAGCCAGGGAGGCCGGATCCGCCGCCAGCTCCTCCTTCCCCATCTCCAACGGGCAGATCCAGGCGGTGGTGGCCCGGGCGGAGTCCCTGGCGGCGGAACTAGCGGTGGCGCTGTCGGGGAGGCAGGATCCGTCGCGAGCACTCCTTCCCCTTCTCCATCGAGCAAATCCAGGCGGTGGCAGCCCGAGCGGAGTCCCCAGCGGCGGATCTAGCGGTGGCGCGGTTGGGGAGGCAGGATCCGCTGCGAGGTCCTCCTTCTCCTTCTCCATTGGACGGATCCAGGCGATGGGGCAGCAAGGGCGGAGCCCCCAGTGATGGATCTAGCTGTGGCGCGGTGGGCTTGAGCTGCGGCGGTTCCTGGTGACGGCGGCGGTTCGACGGCGGCAGCAGAATCTACTGGCCCAAATCCACTGCGGCGCTAGGGTTTCGGCGGCGGGGCGGGATCTAGGCCCAGATCCTAGCCCATTTGGGTTTTTTTGCTTTTTGAAATTCAATGCCCCTAAAAATGATATTTGTAGGGACGATTGGGCCAGCCGCCCCATAAAGTGCGTTGATTTATAAGAACACCATGGAAAGGCTGGGCCAACTATCCCTATAGAGGCTCCGGAGCCACCCCTACAAATCTACTGTGACGTAGTGTTGGATCGATCAAGCAATAAAGCATTGAACCTAGGTACTACTAATGAAGGTGTTTTGGCATCCGGATCCTCGTCATTTCATTTTCCTTTTCACGTATGCTGGATGCAATGAACCGCACGTGCAGTGTGGTTCCACACAGCTAGCGAGCGCATGCGTGCGAACGAACCTCCAATGGGTGGTACGTATTTGTTCAATACGGAGCAACTAGGTTGCAGGGCATGAGCTAGCCAATCATCTCTACGATGTGTAGTAAACTATATACGAAGAAGCTAGTGAATCTGTTGATATCGTTTTTTGACACGTGTCAATATAAGTCAAAAACTGTGACGATCGGTAAGGGAGTGGTTATTCTCCAGTATTGTTTTTGAGTTGTCGATGGATGATTATCGATAAAAGACATGTTGATCTCGTACATTGTCGATGAAGCCAGAGAGCTGCTGCCGATGGAGAGAGAGGCAGGGTTGCCGATGGAAAGCAGAGCTAAAGGACGTGGAAAGCAGATCTACGTCATTATTGATGAGTTTTGCCGATGGGATCTACAGAGATGAGGAGCGTGCCGATAGAGGTTTTATCGTAAAGCAATGGATAAGGAAACTGGCAATATTTATGCCATTATTTTAATAGTTTATTTTTAAGTCCGACCTTGGTACGAGTCGTTATTTTTTATTCCTTAGAGATAAGACTTGTTTAGGTAATACTTTGTCGTGTCTGTTTAGGACTCATAGTACCAGGGTATAAATATGTATCGAGAGACAATGTAAAATATAGACAATCAAATACAACAAATCTATTACTTTTATCTACTTTTCAAGCAATCTACTTTTCGACGACTTCGTCACCAGTACCTTTTTTCTTTTCAACGAGTTCTTTCAAGAATCGGCGGGCTGCATCAACTTGATCTCCGGCGACCTTGCAGGTTCCGCGTCTACCGAGCACGATTCAGGCTTTGACGTCCGGACGTATCGCTGTCGTCTCGTCTGATCTGTTCAACAGTTATCGAATATTATCTGAGCTTTGACGTCCGGACGTATCGCTGTCGTCTCGTTCGGACCTTATTCAAATTTATCATCCTTGTCGATTAACAGGTCAAATCGACTGGCACGCCTTGATATCGAACCAGGGTATTAGCCCGGTGTGTTTGCAGATCCAACGCCTTTTTACATCAACAGAATCTGTGGTCTAAGCCCATAGTAACTGTGGTACATGATCACTCTGAGTGGTTAAGCAACACATTCCAGTCCAAGCAGCACCTTTGCTCTGACACTGACAGTGAAAAGAAACCGACGGTCCGATTCGCTGGCCCAACCAATCCACGAGAACGCATGACCAGCTCTTTATGTCGAGGCCCAACCCAATCGTATGTTCCTTCTTTTTATCCCACGAGTCTGGTTAACACCGGTGTTTGGCCCATGATGAGGTCAGATAAAGAAATGGGCCGTATTCGGCAAAGATACATGTGATCCCGACCTTTCCCGGCCCAGTACAGTATAGCGTCGGCCGACACCGATGCCACCGCAGGGTGACAATTCCACAGCAACAGCCCACGGAGCAGACAGATTGATAGGTCAGGTTCACTGCATGGGAACAGAATCTCGGAAAAAAAAGGTACACTGCACGGTAGTGGGAGCTGACGAGTGCAAAGAAAAATCTCGAGGATCTCGAGGGGTTGACGGGATCAGTCTTGTGATTTGCATGATGAACAGACCGAAAGAGAGAGGCAGAGAAGGGAGATGCTAATGGCCATGGTGAGATACTGTGATCCAAAATTTTATGATTCGGTTGGCTTCATTTGAAGGTTTGAATGCAGGCAGAGTTTGAACAAATCTTGCACAAACTTGACGACACGTAGACGCAGGCAGTATTCATGTCAATCAACAAATGCATTAGACTATTATTTTTTTTTAGCCAATCTACACTACATACTATGCTATTTTTTTTGTACAAAGAGAATACTAGAAGAGGAAGTGCACGGTCATCAAATCAAAATCAAACCAGATCGGCTTTTGACTAGCCGTGCGTGGACGCCGACGCCGGCGACGAGATGTACGGATCGGACTGGACGAGGCCGTCGAGGTAATCGGAGAGCCGGCGCTCGCGCCTCCTCTCGGCGGGACAGGCGCCCTCAAGCGCGCGCAGCAGCGCCTCAGCCTTGGCTTTCCCGCGTGGGCTGGCGGCGCTGTCCTCGGCGAGCTCCCTGACGGTCTCCTCGGCGCCGCCGACCGCGACCACCTCGGCGGCGGCCGCCTCGCCCCCAGCCACGACGAGGTTGAGCAGCGCGGCGGCGGCGTTCTCCCTGGCCCTGGGCGTGGCGGCGCCGCCCTGCTCGACGAGGTCGAGGAGGATGCGCACCCCGGACACCCACCGGAACGCCTCGAGGCTCTCGGCGCACCCGGCCACCTGCGCGACGACGGCGGTGGCGTCCTCCACGACGCCGTTCCGCGCGTCCGTCATCACCAGCGCGAAGAGAGCCTGCACGACGCCCAGCGACACCAGCGTGGCCCGGCTGGGCGCGTACAGCGCCACGCCGAAGAGCGCCTTGAGCGCGTCCTTGGTGGCTCGCGTGCTGGGCGGCGACCGGAGCAGCGCCACCAGCGCCGACAGCAGCGGCCGCCGGGAGCCTACGGCCGCGCGGTGCGCCTCCCCGCCGCCGCAGAGGAGGCTGTAGACCACGGCCGCCGCGTGGTGCGCGGCGTCGCCGGACCGCAGCGCGGTCGTCAGCGCGTCCAGCACGCCCGGGCACGACGCCACCTGGTCCCGCGCCGAGATGGAGATGTTGAGGAGCGCGGCCGCCGCGTCGACGCACGCGGGGGCCCCGTTGTGGAGCTGCGCAGCGAGGAGCGGCACCGCGCCCTCGTCCGCGAGAGGAGCTCGGATGTCGGGGTCCGTCTTGGAGGCGAGGCGGATGTCGGACACCGCCGCTGCGGCGGCGGATCCGTCGAGCGCCGCGATGGCGCCCCGCAGGCGGCCCACCAGGACCCGTGCCGTGTGCGGCTTCACTTCCATCGCTGTCGGGAGGAGGATCGGGGTTTGGGGGCTGTCGAGTGGCGTGAGGACAAGCGCCGGGGGTTGGGGGTGGGGCGGTGGGGTTCGGTTTTGGAGGTGTCTGCGGGACCCTGGAGCTGAAGGCGGTTTTGTTGGTTAGGTGGCGGAGCACGGCGGCAGGTGGCGTGGCGGAGGAGCCAGCACGCGGCACGCCGGGCTGGAACTGGAACGCGGGAGGAGGAAGGCGACGATGCGAGTGAACGGGACGTAATTCCCGCGCGCGCGCGTGTTCTTGAAGCCGTTAATATTTTTTATTATCTTTTTCGATGCTGCTCCGAAAGTTTGCAGCCTGCTTCTGCCTGTCTTCGCTGCCTGTCTCGTGGCGTTGAACGTTTCTACCGCGCTTCAACTCGAAGCAACTTTCCGAGCGCACGCCTTCAAACGTCTTTTCCCGTTTCCTTCCCTTTTGGCAAATGCTAAAGGATTCTTGGGAATTTTGATTTTTCGGGAGGCATTTGTTCCAAATAGTCGTCTAAAGGTACAGGAAATAGGGTTGATCTATTTGCTTTTGAAAGTTTGAACTTGGGTGATTCTGACGGCTGGTGGTTGGGATGGATGTGTAGGCAACCAAGTGTCACTTCACACGGCTGCTATCCACCTCAGCACAGTACGAGTAGTCACTAGTTGGACCGCCTAATAATCCGCTAATCGTGACAAGGAAGCCGTCACTTGCATTGGTTAGACATGGTTCTACTTCCTGTCCTTCTCTGCCTGCTGCAACTGAAAGAGACAAAAAGGAACATGAACAGTAATGGGTAGTGCAGTACACAGTAAGTACCTGTCGAGGTCAGCGTTGACAGTTGACACCGTGCTGCCGTGTGCCTCGATTTTTCATTTTTACCCCGCTTGACCTTCGCGGCTCACCGGCCCTGATGTGATGACCAGTTAAAATTATACCGTAAAAAACAACAACAAAGATAACTGTGACGTACGTTCGCGTGTTATTTAACTGATGACCGAGTCGGGCGTAATGGGCAGGTTAATTTTTTAACTAGGTGCGTCGCCAAGATTACGCTGCGAGTCATCGTTGCTGCTGTGCTGACAGATCGAATCCATCCATCCTCTTCCTCTCCCACTGACGATCGCGTTTTGTGCGGCAAGCCGTGGCATTTACGTCGGCACCCGGTCACTAATAGTCGCCGCGCGCTAACTAAAGTCGTGCGGATACTATACTTTGACCACGGTAGTTTTTTAGTTCCACGGATGATTCCGCACCTGATGCTCGTTCACATGCAGCATGGCCTGCTTCTATCTATGAATGATTATTTAATTATAACATACTCCTACATAATAACATACTTGCCTCTGGAAGCATTGGATTTGGATATCACCGCGTACGTATTAGCACCAGCTTTTGTTTTTGTTTGTTTTCCGTGGAGCCTAGCGGTGACTCTTCCGGAACCCTTTACCTTGCTCAATGTTCATTGCTAGTTTTGGCCCCTTCCATAACAACCATGGACATGGACGTCGGCTGCTCCCAATGTGTACATGACATGTCTGCCCGTCCAAAAAAAAAAATGACATGTAGAGATGTTTGAATCTATTAGTAGCCCCTTGGCTCACTCTATTTGAATCCACTAGTAATAATAATTTAACTATTTTTTAGTGCTACTACATAGATCCAAATATGCCCTTAGAATAAAAAATTGAATTTTTTTTAAAATTAAAAAATATATTGCATTTTTAGGATTAACAGTAATTTTTTTTAGAATAAGAAAAAGAAAAGACATTTTTTAGAATTAAAAAAAAAAAGACTATTGCATGGCTGCAGTTGTACGTATCTGCCGATTGGCCCACGCTGAAGCATGGGCCCATCTCCGTGGAGTGGAGGCCCGTTTAACGTTTCCAGCCCGTATCGTCCCCTGCTGCATTGGCGTTCCATTTCCAGCTTCTTGCATTAGCGCGCAGTGCCCCAGTATCTTTTCTTTTCGTGTCTTCCGCGGCACATTCACGGCACGCGGATACGCGGTATGTATCTGATGGATCAAAGGCAAGGGAAGTCTTTTCGGATGTATTTTCTGCACATGGTTAATTTTTGCATTGCACGGTAAACCCGATGTCCCTTTACAAAAATAAAACTAAAACTCCCTCCGTTCCACAGATAAAAGGACATTTTTGACTTTTATAGTTTTTGTTTGACGATTCGTCTTATTTAAAAAAATTTAATATATATTATTTATTTTGTCATGACCTATTTTATGATTATATATATTTTTATAATGATTTATGTATTTTATTATTTATATAAGAAATTTAAATAAGACGCCGTAGAAGTCAAAAATATTATTTTATTTATAAAACAGAGGGAGTATATAATATTTTTACATAATTATTAACTATCACCGCCCATTAACTTCGGGAGGAGAACATAAACTAGATTAGCTGATGTGGGAACGCTTCCTTACCCAGCCTTGCGAGTGCAACTATTGTCTACATTCAATCTGCATCAGTTGGGCCAGGAGCTTCCGTACTGGGCCCCAAGCCTGGAACCGCATTCATTTCCTCTCGTTGCGATGAATTGAGAGGCCAGCCATGCTCGCTAGCAACCTAGCAAGCCCAGCTGGGCCGGCGACTACAACTCTGCCGCTGCCGCCAGTTCTTGTTGCGGTGTCCCTCTCGCGCAACAGGTGCCGCGCCCGCAGGCCCAGCTGGAAATCGGGGTCCGTCCTCGCCGGGCGCCACGCAGCCGATGCCCACTGACCTTGTACCTGCCCTCTCGTACGCCGGCCGCTGTGCACATGACGCACACGCACTGTCGTCGTGTCATTGATTGGGGGCTCATTCAAGTAGGACTCCGGACCAGGGAACATTCCTCTGCAACTGCAATTGCAATCTGCATAGCTGCACTGCACCGGTGGTGAAATCCAGGAAAGATGCCATGGTGTCGGCAGTACGGGTGCGGGAACGGTGTCGGCAGGCATGCACGTTGGCTAGCATGGTGCCATGGTGTAGTAGAATCTGGAGTACTGCTACTACTACGAAGTTGACACTTTACTCTGAAAAAAAAAAAAATCAGTCTTTGCTCTTGCGCATTCCCACTTTTAGACCAGACATAGGTTAATTTATTTTTGCAGACGTACTGTTTATCTACTTTAATAATATTATTATAATACTTATTCCACGTCATAAATGTTAGTATCCTTTTTTATATATTTGGTTATTAAACTTAAGATTTTTGTTGTTTATCTATTGTGTCTTTACTAAATCTATCAGATTTCTATGCATTTGATTGTACATCAGGATTTGTATATAATTCTCTACTATATTGCATCTATAGAAGATATCTGACAAATTTGACCACCTAAAATCTATCGACGGTTCAAATACTTTCAATCTTTGTGAGGTGGAGTATTTATTAAATCAGGTTAGCTAATCAAAATATAAATAAAACTATCTAAAGTATCTAAACAATCAAAGAAACTCTAAAACTTGTGAGGTTAATGTAGAATTGGGAATCACACCCACGCGTGTATTGACGAGCTCATCAAAGAATTTTCAAACAATTACTCCCTAAAGAGCAAGCATGCATGCAGATATGTTGTCATATACTCTTATACTTTATATAAAATAATGCTGTAGATACAGTATGTGTCAACGGTGGTGCATCATCCCACCATATATATGTATGCGGGCATTCGGTCGGGTATGCTACCGTCACGTTGCTGGTCGTCGGCATTCCAGGTATTTCATTCCGACCCCGTCACGCACACGGCACACGACAAAGGAAACAATAACACACGCCCATCTTCTGTCCCATCCATCCAAAGAAGGCACGGTACCGTGACCGTGATGCCTGCATCCTCACCGCCACAACACTTGTCAAGCTGCCGATGCCCTGCCACGGCCGGCCGGCCGCCTGCCGTTAGTAGGTACCTGTCGCAGTGTCGCCCGCCGGCCATCAAGACCGCCTCTCCCGCCGGCGGCGCTGCCGCAGCGCGTGCGCGTGCATCCTCGCCAGCGTGCCGCGGAACCTGTCGAGGTCGAGGGTCACGTTCTGGCCGCCGAGGTAGACGCGCGCCACGAATTCCCACCCGTTTGCCCGCTGCGCCGCCTCCGGGTCGGCCAGCACCGGGTCGTCCGCCGCGTACTTGCGCGCCAGCGAGCTTTCGGCGGCGAGCACCTCGTACTGCTCGTACGCCAGCCCCATCCGGTCGGCGGGCTCCCCGAAGTCCTCCCGCGCGATCGGCGTGATCCCCAGCGGCGAGATCTGGGTGAAGGACGCGCGCCCAGGCCGCAGGAACAGGAACGTGGTCAGGTCCGCGCCGTGCACGCCCACCAGCGCGTCGCACGCGCGCAGCGACGCGTACCACGACGAGAGCGGCCGGCCGTTGGCCGTCTCCAGGATGTCCACGTCGAACCCCACCGACGTCGCCAGTCGCGCCACCGCCGCCTGGTTCTCGATCACTCGCGTCCCCTTGCGCGACACGATCCCCAGCCTCGGCCGCCGGCGGTGCTGTACTGCCGTCGTTGTGGTCGTCGTCTCCCGTGGCAGCATCTGCTTCTCGTACGCGTCGGCGAGCATCTGGTGGAAGTCAACGATGCTCTTGTTGTCCCGGAGCCTGGCGGAGTCCACGATGAGGATGCCGTGGTAGCGGGTCCCCACGATGGCTCCCGGGAAGCAGTGCGTCCGGTTATCGTTGAGGAGGTCCACCACGGGGTGGTCGGAGAGGCCGGCGATGATCTCGCTGAACATGCCGGCCCACCAGGGGTTGTACGAGAGCACCCCGAGCACGAAGCGGCGGCCGAGGTGCTGCGCCGTCAGCCACGACGGCAGGAACCCGTCGTTGAACGCGTGGAACAGGTTGCCCGTGTATCCCCCCGCGGACATGACGAGCAGCGGCGCGTCGTGCCGGACGTCGCACCGGTGCTCCTCCTCCTCCTCCGACTGCCCCGGCGCCGCCACACGGAGCCGCACCTCCTGGACCTTGTCCATGATGAAGCTCTCCCACTTCCGCGGGTAGGGCCGCACCCTCTCCTCCTCTGACGACGAGTCGTTCCGCGCTTGATGATGCGGCGGGAACAGCAGGAGCGACAGCGACGCGGCGTCCGTGCGCACGTCGCCGGACATGAAGCACACGTCGGTGTGCACGCTGGAGCGGTCGCAGCAGACGGTGTGGTCGCGCATGGACGAGCACGGGGAGTCCACCTGGTTGTCAAGGACCACCTCCGGGCCGTGTCCGCCGTCTCCTACCGCATTGCCCGAGGTCGTCGTGGTCGGCGCGAAGAGCCCGAGGTCGATGCTGTACCCGTACGGGGTGAGCACAAGGACGCGCGGCGCGTAGAGGAGCACGCAGAGGCTGACGGCCAACACGAAGAAGAATTGCACGAACCCCCACCTGCCCGCCTTCTTGCCGCCCGCCACCGCGACGTCGTCGTCGTTGTCCATGCCGCCCTTCGGGAAGGGCAGTTTGGCGGAGGCCGCCATGCCGCGCTCCGGCGGCCGGCCGGTCGGTGTGGAATTAACGGACGCGACGATCGAACACGAGCTAGCTAGGTCGTTGCGTGCGGCATCTGTCTGACTCTGGCGTCGGGCCGGGGTTATAAGGACTTGGCGAGACGAGAAATACGATCGAGTCGCAGCACAGGGACAGGGCGCGGGCGCTGCTGAATGAAAGAGTCTGCGGATTTCCACGGCCGCTAGCGTCAGTTTCAGCTTCTGCTGGCAGACGTGAGCCGTTTTGGCACCTGCAGCCGTGCATGCATCTTCCTGGCCTAGCCCTGCGAGTTAGCAGAAAGCTACCTTTATTTGACACGTCAATTAGTAGGTTGGAGCGTGGATTAATTCAACAAGAATTCATTGCTGCTAGCTGGTATATGGTATAAGCTAGCTTTGTTTGACACGTTATTAATTAGGTTGGAGCATACAGTATGTATATATATACATTGCAGAGAGAATATCTGTAATACAGTACATACTTGTTTATGGATGCAAATATAGGTATGCGTCATTATCTTCCACCGAGGCACCGACGCTCGTAGGCCAATTAATTTGTATAAACTTGGTCAATAATTGATTTCTTAAATAGATGCTTTTCCACATGTCACTGATTTAGTACTACATAAATCATTTCATGCGGTTGCAATACAGCCCTTCCAGTTTTTGCTTAATTAATTAACTGGTAGTATCTAAGGACCTTTTGAACTCCATACAGCGAAAAATTAGCTATATATGATCTTATTTGGATCCTCAAGTAATGAACTAGCTAACATTTAATCTACAACCAAAACTGGCTATAGTATTTTTATAAGATTTAGTTACCTTCTACTACTCCCTGGTTTTTCACATTTTGAGGGAAATTAGTAGGTGTAGTCGATCAGATGCTAATAATAGATGTTTTGTCGGATTGTAGCAATTTTACAGGTTGATTCAACAGTTGTCGGCTTGTGGCAACTTACAAGGTTGATCATTCAACAGTACATGCATGCCTTTTACTGAAATGAAATGGGCAACCGTACCAAGAAATGAAACAACAGGGGGAGGCACCAAACAAGACAGGAAGCATGCAAATGGTCATCCTTTTCGTCCATTCCTCTTATTCATTCTTCAATGCGTTGTGGGCGGATCCACTTATTACAAAGTTGCATCCAAAGCTGGATCTTGAATGTGGCCTTAGTTTGATATATATATATATATATCGTGCCTGGATATGGGTGTGAATGTAAGCTAGCTAGAGCAGGTTGATTTGTACTCAAAGCATTTTTCTACCTCTGATCTGATAAATAAAAAACAATAATAATAATAATCCCCGACACTCGACGTACTCCTCGCTGATCCTACCACCACCACACTATTGTGGCGTCTCGGACATACAGTACGTTCGTCCGGGTTACAGACAATAGAGTTTGGCACGCTAAACGAACAGCGCATACGCGCGTACCATTCCAGCGGTCGTACCCCTAATTAACGATAATTGTTCCGGTCGATGGACTTAGCTAGATTCCTTCCACTGAGAAATTGAGAGTTCCAAGTCGAACTCCGAAACAGGAAATCGATCTGAGTTAGGCGAATGAACTGAAATGAACACACGCACTCTGGTGTACTACTACAATTGTACAATTTGCAGCTCGCTTACGACGACGTACGTCTCGATCAACAATGCAAGTCACACTCGCGGGGAAAGGGCTTCTTCTAGCTCAAAACCGCGATACCGCGCTGTGCGTGGAGAGAGAATATATGCACGTCGCGATTGCAACGCACGTCACGGCTCTGGCCGACGGAAACTGTGTACCTGACAAAACCCAACCACCGGCTAGCTGCCTCTCCGACTCGCCTGATTGCATGCATGCGACACTCCTCTATTATTCGATTCTGTTTCCGGTGGTTGCGCTTTGCATTGCTGCATCTTGGATAGATTTTGATTTGACCCGGCCTTTGGCATCGCAATGCCGGTGGCTGTGGCTGTGGCTGTGGCTGGGCTTGGTGCGTTGCGCGCGTATAGTACGTGAATGAACGATACTTTATGCGCCACGCCGTACCCCTGCTTGTGCTTGGATTTGACTGTGGTGCGCACTTCAATTAAATTCGTGACACTCATGCGTGCGCCACATGGCCGACGAGCAATGCATGCATGTCGTCGTTGTGGTCCTGTGCACGCACGCAAAGCCTTTCGCGTCTGACAGCTAGGCCGCTAGTTCAACAAGCACAAGTAAGCCTGTGGTAAGATGGCAAAGTAAACGTCTCCTGGGCGGACAGGATTCATAGTACACTGTGCACTGATCATACTGTTGTTGCGTCTCGGACAGACAGTTCGGCCGGGTTACAAGCAGTACAGACAGTAGAGTTTGACATGCAAAATTAAGGATCGGCGTGTACGAGTCTTCCATTCCAGCGCTACTCACAAGTCACAAATAATGCCAAAATCGTTCCGATCGATATGGACTTCCTTGCATTGAGACCGAGTTCCAAATTACTCCGAACTCCGAAGCAGGGAAAACGTGCACCCTGAGTTAGGCGGCGAACCAACTGGAACTACGAGTACTGACCTGTACTGTAGCTGTTGTGTAGACGTACACAATTGGTAGCTGGATCGATCAAGCAACAAGTCACCGCGCGCGTGCGCGGTCTATATATCTGCCCGTCCATTGCGCGTGAAATCGATCGCACACCCGCGGCGCCCTCTGCTATATATGCTAGCTCAAAACCGCTACACCGGCCGCGCGGGGCAGTGTGCATCGAAAGAGAATGAATGACGCGTCGATGTCGATAGATAGATTGACCAAGCAATATAATACTACTGTACAATGCAACGCACGTCACGGCGCTCTGGCCGGAAACTGTACCCAACTAAACTAACCAGCAGGGCAAACTAACAGATCCAACCACCGGTCGCGCCCGCTGCTTCCTAGCCTCGCCCGGGTAACCTCCTCGTTGCTTCGCCGCCGGCGAGGAGACGGTGCGTTTGCCGCCTCGCGTGTCTCTTGGGCGGGCACCATGCATGTGCACGTGTCTCTTGTCGAATGTGCAGGTGGCATGTGTGGTCCATTTGGCACCGCCGCCGGCTGCGCTGCGCGCCTGATTGGGAATATGCATGATGCATTGAGCTCTCTCTCTCTCTCTCTACGACGACTCCTCGATTATTCGATTCTTTCCGGTGGTTGGACGGGGTTGCGCACTCGATCACATTATAACATTGTTACAGTACTTTTATAAATTTCTGATATAGAACTCAGTTGAACTCGAGAGACTTTCTGGTATGGTGCTGTACAGCGTACTTTAGTCCGCGACTCTGGTGTGCGCCACATCACGTGCCGACTCTCGTCGTGCTGTTGCACCGATGCATGTGAAGAGAGTATGAGCCAACAGGATCTCATCTGTTGCCCTCTGAGTGTATTACACATACAGTTTACAGAGGGCCGGCGCCGGTGCGCACGGGCCGAGAACGTGCATGGGCGCCGAACGTGGTCACTGCACGATGAGCTCTGACTAGCTACATAGTCTATGCCGTTACAACTGAGTACAATATATCCTTCAACGGCATGGAGCATGCATTCATGTCGTCATTCGCTTTCGTCGTCAACGTCTGGCAGCTAGCTTATTAGCTACACTCTGAACACTATCCATGTCCATGGCATGTCACTATAACTTTCACGATTTCTAGGTTTTGATATAAAGATGAGCAAAACTCTTCGTGAATTCGAGGGGAAAAAAAGTCTGGCAACTAGCTCCTTAGTTTCGCATGCAAATTCGACAAGTAACTTAACTAATAGCGAGATACATGACGACCTCATTGTTGGCAACACGCCAACACGGCTGGCAGCTCTATCTCGATAATCTGCTGGCCATTTGAGACGCCATCGGCCCGCAACAAATGGCATGGAGATACAGATAGGCTAGGCACAGGTGTAATTGTTGGTGTGGAAGATGACAAAACAAACCGAACCAGAGTCCAGAGATGAGATGACACGGAAGGAAAGAGCGACGATGGTGGCAATATGGTCCGGTGCACAGACCCTGTGTCTCTCTCAACTGCAATGCGGCGAGATAAGGCTCAAACTGAAAGAGACTGCTCTGTGTATATATACAGTACGTCCAAGCCATGGAAAAGTTGCTGTCGCCCAGCCGTGCAGTGCAGTGCTTCGGGTGTCGTCGTAGACGAACATGACAGGGCTAGCTAGCTACTTCATGTGCCCGTCTTTATTCGATCGAGTTGTCTGATCGAGCGACGATTTGTTGTAGCCAGTGAGGGAGTGGCAAGAACGAACAAGCAAGGAATCAAGCTAGCTGTGGTTGAGAGCCATGTACTTGTACGCAACCTGCCAACCTGCTGGGGACAAATTCACAAATGTTGATGCCTGCCAAACTAATGGTCACATTAGCTTTTTGTTAAGTTCTGGGAGAAGAGAACGTACGTACGTGTCATTGTGTCAATGCAAGCCTGTGCAGAAGTACACCGTGTAATTGTTCAGGTATATAATCCACCACGCACTGCCAGAATCTGTGTACATACGCGCGCATGCACGACCTGTGTGTGGCTTGAATTAGCAAGGGTGCTGCTAGATAGCAATGGTTTTCCATGTCGTCGTGGCGCCATGAATTGTTTCCACATATCTGCCAAACCTTTTTTTTAAAGGAACGACAAAAGCTTTGCTGTTGATTTTTATTAGACGAATAAAAGCAAAAAGTTGTACACTGCCAAACCTTTCTGTTCTGGCAAATTAATCTGGCCGCATCGATCGATCGATCGGGTCACGTCGGAAAATGAAATCGAAATCCTTGATGTGGTTTGCATTGACAACTTCACAATCATCGTACCGTACGTCGTCATCTCAACGGTTGTTGACATCGCACCCTGCGTCCTGGCCGGAGCTGCCTAGCTCGGGGGCTGGAAGGCTAGCTGGGACTGAGATCACTGCCCATGAAGGTCAAAATGTCAACAGGTACTCGCGACCCGAAACCCGATGGGTTTTTGCCCCATTTGGGCATGGGCGTGGGTCAATGTTCATACCTATGGGATTGTTATTGGGAACAAAGTCATACCCATCGGGTTTGCGGGTATGGGTACGTTCTTGGTGGGTACCCGTAAACCCATGGGTTTATTTTACCCGGCTTCAAATGCTATATCCTGTGTAACCTAGCCTAATAATTCGATTCAGCCCAGTCCAATAACATGTAGTATAAATAGGATTGAAACCCTAAAGCACCTCACTCTTTCCCATTTCCCACTCCCCCAGTTGGCCAAGTCCACCAGAGGATTGTGCAAGTTAAGAACTTATTGGCTGAATTGATGTGTGAGTATAATGTGTATGAAGATGTTGAGGGCAGCGAAGCACCAACACCTGTGGGCAGCAATGATGATTTCTTATTTGACATCAGTGCACGTGTTGCAAGTAGGAGGCCGACAAGTATGGGGTTCAAGTCTGAGCTTGATCGCTACTTGGATGAAGAAATGGTGAATATGCACCCAAAGAACTTCAATGTCTTGGGCAGATATCCTACTCTGAGGAGAATTGCTAGGGATATATATGCTATCCCCATGGCTACAATTGCTTCTGAATCTGCTTTAGTATTGGTGGTAGAGTGCTTAGTGAGCATCGCAGTAGGCTCACTACTAAAATGATTGAGGCTCTTATGTGCTCCCAGGATTGGCTTAGGAACAAGTACAAAGGTATGTTGGACATGTGCTTTCAAGATATTAAACTTGCTGCTATTTATTTCTGCAATGACTCGTTATTTCTTACAAACTAATCAACTATTTTCTGTAGTTGATGAGAAGAATAAGCAGCCTGCTACCTTTTGGTCTTGTCTCCAAGATATCCAGGAGGGCCTTCAGGTAATGTGTAACACATACATGTTATTGTTGTATTTTTCTTTTGATTGGATAATTGAGTAATTTACTAGTTTCTTATTGATGCCTTTGTAGGAGCTTTCTATTTGACGTTGCTGTCCCAGATTCAAGCAAGGGCTAACTGGTGATCGATGACCTTTTGTGAACAAGTCTGAACAAGGATCAATTGATTTCATATGCCTCCTGTTGGTTGACATTTATTAATTGAGAACTTGTATAAACTTGTAATGTCCATGCAACCCTGCTGATTGCTGCTGCTGCCTTTTGGTTTGGGAACATTTATGAACTTGTAATGTCCCATGCAGCCCTGATGAGTGCTGCCTTTTGCATGGTCTTAACCTGCTGATCAGTTAGGACAGGTTTATTTGTATCTATAATTACTCACCTCTACTCATAAAAAAACCCATAATACAAATGAAATTTTGGATATGTATTTAAGGAACCTACCTTTGTAGTTATATAAAATAAATTAAAATATCATTGAAATCTATGTCTAAATATCAATATAATTAAGTTACAGTAAAACTAATTAATTCAATAAAACCATAAATTATTGCGAACACATGGTGGATATATTCCCATGTAGATGAGTGATTGTCAAGAAGAGATGATCTCGAGCTTTGGTTATTGTGTTGAGACTAAGTAGTAGTGTGTGCAACATATCTCTTGTCTTGTGATGTGCAAGTACATGTTGAGCGTTGAGACGGTCAGCGTTAGTGGAGAAGGTCAAGTGAGTTTGTGAGTCGATGGACCAAGAGCGTCGAAGGATGGATGTGGAGGCATGGACCGAGGGCCGAAGGATGAACCATGCATGTCGAGCACTTGGCAACGTCGATAACCAAGTGTACTTGTGAGTTGATGATGAAAGCATAGATAGATGTTGACCAAATTCAAGATAATGATTTACCAAGTATATTGAGTATTGAGGGCAGACACACTTGATGATTTGGCAGTTGAGGACCTCAAAACCTGGCGGAGGATCTTAGGGAGTCACACGACATCGTCGGAGAGCTTGCATCGAGGTGAAGCTTCTTTATGAAGGGATCATATTCAGTCCGATGCAAGCCTTGCGGTGTACAGAAAATATCTAGGTGTAGAGATGCAAGCCTTCCGATGCAAGCCTTCCGATGCAAGCCAACCAGGCCGACGGCCCAGCAAGAGCCGCGCGTGTCCGCAGGCCGCACCGAGCCTCCGTTGCCGATGAGTCGCTGACGATGGGGCCCCGAAGTGGGACCCACGTGTCATCGCGCCCGCTGAGGTCACCCGACCGGCCGCGCGCGCTCGCATCAGCACTGTTCCCCGGCGTCGCTCCTAAGCAACCTGCCTCGACCGCTCGATCCAGTGTCGCCCCGCATCGACGCGCGCCCGCAAGCCACCTGGACCGACCAGCCCGCGTAAAGTTCCCACGGCCGCAGGCAAGATTCTCCGCGCGCGCGCGCGCACCTGCGCTGTCGCCGCAGTGGAACGCTGCCGCCGTAAAGAACTTCGACACCCAGCGCTACCTAGCCCCCTCTCACTGTTCTCTAGACCCAGATCGAGCCTCAGCTGCTGACATGGACATCCCTTGGCCGCTCGATCAAGCAGAAGCCGTGATCGATCGTCCGTCGGCTACCTACCACCGCGTCCGCCCTATAAAGTAAGCACCCCGACACCCTATGGTTTCCAGGCCGCCGCCACCGCTCTGGTGGAGCCCAATTCCACCTTGCCAGCCTTGATTGGAGAAGAGCTGAAGGGAGGGGGAAGAAAGGAGTCGGGGAAGAAGAAGAAGCCACCGCCGGAGTTGGGGAGGAAGACCGTCGACTCAGAGCCGCCGCTGCTGCGTCGGGAGTAGGAAGGAGGAGCAGTACCGCAAGCCGGAGCCGCTGGGACTTGTACCGCACCTCCATCCTCTTCGACCCATCGGTGAGCACCGCCATCGCCGCTCTCTCGAACCCTCCGCCGTGCTGTTGGCCATGGCGCTCCGCCGTGAGCGCATAGGCCCAGGTCACTACCGACCTCACTAGACGCACCCGCACACACACACGAGACCAGCCGAGCCTCCTTGGACCACGGCATCGGGAGGATGCCGGAACAGAAGCCACCCAGTTCATCGCCGCGCGCCAAGCTCCGCCGTGGCGAGATCACCCAGCCGCCTTTCCGTTGAGCCTCGACCTCTGTTGTTTCCGGATCCGCGCTCGCCTTGATGAGACGGACCCCGTGCACACCCTAGCTCCACGTTTGCCTCGCCAGAGCACCGACCCGAACCACCTTGTTGTCGACGTGTCAGTACGTTGCCGCTCCAGAATGCCGCCATTCACCATCGTTTCCTGCCACCATCGACCACCCTCGAGGAGCAGGAAGAAGCCGGGAAGCTCCGCCGTGACGAGCTGCATCGAGTGGGCAAGATGGAGACCGTGGACCCTCTCGGAGTGCCGTTGCCATGCACCGAGGACCTGTCGAAGCTCCGTCGTGGGAGTTGCTGCCCACGCGGACTCCGCCGTGTGTTTTGGTCATCGTCGGCACCTCGAGCAGGTGTTGGGTGACTCCAACCGTCCATCTACGCCACCAATTGGAGCAGGAGTGACTCGGTGTGAAGTGTACATCGAGCGCCGTCGCCATCGAGCCACCGTCCGCCGTAGAGCTCGTCACCAGAAGCAAAGCTGCCGCCCTGAAGCCCGTCAACGTGACCGTCGTGAAGTCCCAAAACCGATGGGCGGGTTAATGGCGCCAGAGATCCTTTGTGGCACCAGGAATTGAGGGTTTCCCCGCCGCCGATCGCCGAGGAGGAACTCCGCGTTCGAGCCGATCTCGTCCAAGACAGATCACGCGCTCAAACCGACCCTTGAGTTTGACCCTTCCATAAACTGACCCTCGAGTTTGACCCTTCCACAAACCGACCCTCGAGTTTGACCCTTCCACAAACTGACCCTCGAGTTTGACCCTTCCACAAACCGACCCTCGAGCTTGACAACTCGAGCACCGTCACCCTCGAGCCGTTGTCCGCCGTAAAGCACGTCGCCGGAACCAAGCTCCTGACTTGATGACCACCTACGTGTCCACCTTGACGACCCGAGGACGATGCACGGGTTAGCGAAGTCCTGGAGCAGCCCCTCGCCGGATGTTTAACCTCGCTGACACCGGCCGAGCACCGTTGTGGAAGCAGAGCAGTTTTCCGTCTTCGACCATGCCCTCGAGAGCATACCCCTCGAGAGCATACCCCTCGAGACCTAATCCTCGAGACCGTAACCCTCGAGACCATGCCCCTCGAGACCGTATCCTCGAAACCGTAACCCTCGAGACCGTAACCCTCGAGACCGTAACCCCTCGAGACCTAACCCTCGAAACCGTAACCCCTCGAGAGCATACCCCTCGAGACCTAACCCTCGAAACTGTAACCCTCGAGACCGTAACCCCTCGAGACCGTAACCCCTCGAGACCGTAACCATCAAGACCTTACCCTCGAGCCCTTTTTCTTTTCAGAAAATGGTTAAATCTTTGAAAATTCATATCTAATTCATGCGAGCTTGGAAAATTATGATCCACATATCCAAATTTTCTATAAATCGAGCCCTATCTATCTAGGCTATGTTTGAGTGTATTTGGATCTTCTATTTTGCATTCGTTCTTTGTGGTAATCTATAGGGGTCGCTTCTGCGACCGTTAAATCTCGTTACAGGCTCGAGCGAGGACAAGTCTGACGACAGTGACTACCAGGAGAAGTCCGACAGCTACGTCAGTGAAGGTGCCACACACCATCCAACCTCGTAGATCCCATTACGCATGACAACTATAGTATGGCTAGTGCTTTACATTCATGTTGCTATAATGCTATGCCTGTGCTAGGACTGCATGATAGAGTATTTATTTGATGAGCCCTACCTTGTTGTAAACTATCACCTGCTTACCCGCTGTTATGATAGCCACCTGCTTATCTGCTATGCTTATATTTCTATACTTCACTCGCTTACATTTTATGCGACGTGATGAACCCGGGGAAGGCCTGGAGGGTGCCAGGCTGGATGTGTGAGTTGATGTTTCAGATGGACATGTGAGCTGATGATGTTGTATCCGGGTTTGGGGTGGAGCTTACGGCAGGGAGTAGGGTGAGGGTTGAGTCGATCGAGCCAGGATCTACGACGAGCTTTTAGAGCAAGTCTTGCTAGGGAATGGTTCTGGACATTCCCATGAGAGGAGCCTGTGGCGGGCTAACTGAGATGTGATGGTGGTCCTTGGGTGTGATCCTCGGAGAGGTGGAGCCCGGGATGAAGGTGCCGTGGTAGCACGTTAAAGATGAACCCTGATGAAGATATCCCGGTTTGGTCAAATCTAGGAACTGTTGCGCTGGTATCCGGACCTAGGAATCTCTTGCTTTCCACTCGCTCTCATGGGGGAGAGACGGTCGAACCACTGGATAGGTCGATGCCACTACTGCTAGACGAGAAGTGATAGGAAGGTATATGCATGGGATGGAGCTAACACCCTACCGAGACGATCATGGCACCCCCTTTGGGAGTGGGTACATGGCATGGCATCCTCTTCGGGAGCGGATACATGCTCTCTTCACAGTTTTAGTGATCCAGTGCTAGATGGTAGAGTGGCATCGCCTATGGCAGTAGGCGCCCGGAATCTGCCTAGGTGCGTGCGTGCATCGATGATGGTTATCTGGTGGATTAGTGAAACCTCTGCAGAGTGTATGGTTGATCGATCGATACATATGCTGAATCCTCGGCTATGGACCTTTCCTATGTTTCGCATGCACCGGACTAGTGAGTGGAGTGTTCTACCTTCCTCTGAGTGTGATTTCCGGCCGTGAGCCAGTTTGAGGGCTGCGGGCCATTGAGGCAAGCCAAGAGGGAGTTGGCTTGTCGACCAGAGTCTGAGAGGGTGTTGGGGGAGATGAGATGATGCTACAGATATGGATGGAGATAGATGAAGGGAATGGGTTTGTGTTTAAAACTTGTTTATTATACTTTTGTTTTATATACTTGAACAATTCATAGGAAACCCCAGCCTTATAGGTTCCTTTTGAGATACCCTTATTTTTGCATCCACTTCCATAAAGCAATGCATAGGGTGGGAGTGTGGCCAGTACAAATCATACTGAAAATTTGGTTTCAGGTTCAAGGAGTGAGTACTCATCTGGGGAGTACAGTGATTGAGGGTTTCGTGCCTACGCTCAAGTTGGAGAGAAGAAGATAGCTTCCGCACCTCAAGCTTTTATTGTTATGCTGCATGAACTCTGATTCCGCCCCTGTGGCGATGTAATAAGTTATTGTAACTCCCTCTATTTGCTCTCTTTTGTTCGATGTATGGATTATGGTTTCAACTGTTATCGGGTAATGTGATTTAAATGGTCATATTACACTCCGACACTGTGAATTTTCCTTCATGGAAATCAAGGTCGTTTCAGTTCCCTTCTATATCGAAAAGTGGCCCACCTTCCCAACCCTGGCGCACAAAAAAGGTTACAGGTAATACTGGAGCAAAACAATGGACTTATATGGAACAAGAGTTAGAGAGGGGGGGGGGGGAGCACATTTCTATTGCCCCTGATATGCCTTTTACTGCGTTTTTTTTTAGCATTCATTTTACTGCATATAGGAACAGTAGCAGATTAAAATAACCATATCATAATTCGAGTGTGCCTTAGAGACTGCATATATAGAAGAAACACATTAAAATATATATTACATCATAATGCAAGTTTACCTCACAGATTTTACAAGTGGACAGCATAAGCTGTTCAGTGTCTCCAGATTCTCTTGAATCACGGGTCAGTATCCCACCAGTAGCCATTAATTTGCCAGAGATGCCACGCCCTAAAGCTACTACCTTTGGAGATGGAAGAAATTCCATCACCACATGAGCGAGACGTACAACTTGAACATCAAGGAAGGATGTGACATTGACAATAGCAAGGCCATAATCTAAATCATATTTCCCCAAAAATCCTCTGACAACATTGCCTTCATAGCGCAGTTCAACCTATATTGATAAATAAAAACAATAAAACAGTACATAATGATCAAGATTACATTAACTAAAAAATTAAGGACAAATAGCAGCACAAACCTTAAAGTTAGCAGGATATTTTGTTTTATCATTTAAAGCTCTAACCAAACTTGCTGAAGTCAGAAACCTTGTAACACACCCCTGGCATTCTATAGCTATTCCCGAGCATGCAAATAACACAGAGCTTCCTAAATAACATTGCGATTCGAATCATGTATATAGTAATGTTGATATATATTCAGAAAACTAAGAGCAGCATAAATAATCACCACAGAGCACAGCAATTGAGACAACACTTTCAGACAAATTTGATGCAACTTCTTCACTGAGCTCACTCCAGACACCTTGTATTGAGTCCTGATGAATATCGCCTAGTTAAAGAAACATGAAAGGGTACAACTGTGAATGCTCATGTAAAAAGAAACATGTGCAAAAAATGAGGAAGAAGCAGACCTGAATTTGACCCTGTTGTCTCCCTGTCATCATTGCAAATTATTTTATTCTTCTTTGACCTTCTTATGCAATGACCACCACCCGCTCTAATCAACAGCGTCCAATACTGTTTTCTAAAGAAATCTGTGGGTTAATACCAGTAAAGTAATGCCATCGAACCATCAGACCCTCTAATAAGGTTTATCAATGCAAATTCTTTTACAAGGCTGATGGGCCTTAACCTAACATAAGCTGCAGTGGCCCAAAAATCAATTTTGATGAAGCCAAACCATGAGACTTATCCCTTTCCTCCACTGGATCATGTGTAAATTGTAAAACATTATCTAATATTCATAAATCTTGATCATTATACAGTGATAGAGTGAACTCAGTACAAATTGTCCCTGAAGGGGAAATAACCATCCACAAAGACCCAAGGGGATGCAAACATGTAGGGAAATTTCGAAACTAAAAAATCAACGTGCTCAGAGCGGACTCCTATGGGACATGGGGATATGGGTGTACACATGTACACCCGATGAATTTTAGTATAATAATACATGTAAAGTATATATACCTGTAATTGTGCCATAGATCAAGTATAAGCAGCTTGCATTAGGGTTTGAGTGCTTGTTTTCGAACAGCAGGAAGGAAGAGATACCTGGGGGTGGGGGCGCCGCTCGCCGGTCGCCGGCAAAGAGACCAGAGCATGCGCATAGCGCCGCCGCTCGCCGGGATTTCTTTCTTTCTTTCTTTCTTTCTTTCCTTCCTTTGTTTTTTTTTTTTTTTTGCCTATGTGGCTATGTTTAGATCAGTTGCGCAGCCCACCCACGTAGCAAGGACAAGTAGAAGCCCATAAATTTTTTGTTGATCCCACGGCCCAGCTGATCCATAGCAGCCCATGTTTTTTTTTATTTTCGTACTTTTTAATTCAGTATCCCCATATAAATTGAGGAGATATATACTTCTATCGCCAATCTATCTGTATTATTAAAAAAAATAAAGATTCAATAAATACTTCTCACCCATTTAGTTCATGACCACCTCTTATCTTACCCTTTCGATGCTGTTTGAACACGGATCTAACACCTGAACTGAAAATCATGTAGTCATACATGATGGAGCTCACAAGAGAAAAGAGTGAGGACTGATATAGAGCTGATTTGTGTCCCCACATGTCAGTCATACATGTATGGGTTTGGAGCCACTTGAATTGGTTATGAGTCCAGATTAAATATGGAGTTATGGTATAGCATTTCTTAAAAAAAACTAGATAAGCTGAAGGTTTCTATTTTTTTTTTTAAAAAAAAGATAAGCTGACAAGTTCGTGTAAAGCAAACTTACAAGTTTGGCACTTGGCAGCAGGGACTTGCGCTTCCTCTGTGCTAGGCGACTTGCGCTTCCTCTGTGCTGGGCTGCTAGCTATGGCAACTTGACAAGGAGGGGACGACTCCAAACCTCCACCGAGCCATGGTAGGGTCCGAGGACCCTGCAACGCCAGCCGCCGATGGATGCCTCTATCTGTCTACCACAACCATAGAGAATTGGCAATGGCAATTGGCAGTGGGAGAAAAGCACGTCTCTGTAATCTCACAGAGCCACGGTTGGCTGTTTTGAACGAACAGAAGATGTGGGGCTTCACTTTCAGTTGGAGCTCAAGGTCAAAGGCTCCACCTGTTCTTTCTACAGTTCACTTGCATTTGATGTTGACTTACTAGTACATGTTTCTTCACCATATATCTAAGTACATGCCGTAGGACTTTGACAGTTTAAGTAAGTTCCAGGGCTAAATATTTTGGTTTAATCTCGGTTCTTTCTGGTTTCTGCATTCGAACAGTTTTCTTTCTGCAGTGTGTCCTTGACAGTCATCTTTAACATTTAATTTGGAGCAAATCATGTGTGTCTGATCCTGTTGCATTTCCGGTCTTGCATTGCATCCCTTTTAAGCATCGGTGGTAGGTGAACCAACCCAAGTAACATGTCCTCCTTTCGTTGACCACGGGTCAAACAAATGGGTGCAGATGCAGACTGACGAGTGTACTAGATCAGATTTGAACTGTATGAGTTCATCAGAGCTGCGGTGAGCCACCAAGTAAGTAATAAGCAATAGCCGGTCAAGCCCACATAGTTACTTGTACCACGACCAAACACTACCACTATTTTCTGAGGAATAGCTAGTAAGCACTAGCACTACTAGTTAGAGGAGTCATCAGCTACGCAGCAGCAAATCTCTTAACAAAGTGGAGAAGTGTTTAATTACACCTGACAGTGTACTAACTAGGTCTGTCGTCATTGTCCATCCTGGGTTCAGATTCAGACTTGAGAGAGCTGATGTTACTCGTTGGACTTTGATCGGTTCCCCTGACTAATTCAGAGGTTCAGTATTTTCCAAGAGCTTACGAGGCTTGCGGGAGCCAAAGCCAGAGCCAACCACTCGTAGTCTTCCTGGATCTCAAAGTGCTCGCTGTTACTTATTGTACTCAGCAGATAACGCATGTCGCTGTCAGTGTGGCTCTTCAGTAGGCCTCAGCATCAGGCGGATTAATTGGAGAAGAGAGCCCGAGCCAGGCGAGGAGCAGATGGATGTACATGTACGATCGCTATTACAGTTCTTGAAGATCTCCCTCTATCACGATTCACGAATCTTTCCGTAATCTCTTGACTTGCAGCGAGCCAGCGACGACGGAACACGCAACCCGATGTTGGCCGCTAGAAGAGGGAACACCATAGGCTGTTCTCGTGACTGCACAATCAGCAGCACCACATTGACATTTGATCGCCGGCTTCCTGAATCTGCATCTGCACTGATACGGATGCGAGTGCGAGTCTACCACCGGCTAGTGTAGTTTGATGTCCATATCACACTATCAGCGGGAGTTTACGGTTGCATCCATTTGCTAACTCATGGGTTTAGCTAGCTATACATTATACATGCATGTAAAGCCTGTATCAGTCCAGTATGAATTTTACTCATGTTTCATTCAGATTTTAGTTTACTCATGAAAAAAAAAAAGTATGGACCAAAAGCTTAAAGTTTGTATCCATAAATACAGTATAATGGAACAAGACAGATATGAATGAATATTCGTTTAGTGTGTGATGCATGCATTCATTCCAAAGTTCCCCAAGACGTAAGAGAAGACAAATATGAAATATCGTAGTAGCCCTGTGCTTTGCAAAGGGACCTAAAGGCAGGCTGAACCTTTTGGAGATAGTACGAGAAATAGACTTGGTGGAACAGTTGATTGCATTGTTGAGTTAGTGGAACAATTTTATTTTATTTTACCAACACAAGTCAGACGTCGCTGCGTGCGTCTGCGAGAGCCGTTCGTGTCGTGTGTGTGTGTGTGTGATCGTGTCCCCTCGCCTCGTGTCGTCGGATGGGTAACCAAGGTGGACGCCAGCGCTGATGCATGCGGCTGCCGCTGACTCTGACAAGTCCGGGCCGGGACGTGCGCTTTGACGCTCGCTGGTCGCTGCCGAGAAAAGGGCGCCGGACGGCCGCTGGTGAGGTGGCGCGGCGGAGAAAAAGTCAGAGCCCAGCCGTGCCTGCACGATCCGCGCCATATGCCCATATCCTCTTCTCCATCCCGGCCCGTTTCTAGGTTCTGGCGGTGTGATCTGTGGTAGTAGTGGTTCCAAAGAGTCGTCATTCCAAAGTTTCCTCAGAACATGACGATGCATTACAATTACAAAGACAGACAGACATACTAGCTAGCGACCGCCAAGCAAGCAGAGAACTGACTAGTGGAGACCGGAGAGCCAGATCAGCAGGCATTCTGTCTGTGCTTACAAAAATGTAGAGTGGACACACACTTTTACACCTATTGGACGAGGAGGATGCTCTGAATTGCTGAAAAGCCAAAGCCGTGTGTTCGTGTCGGAAACGGAGGAAGAATCCCAACCCTGAAGCCCTTTTCAGCAAGCACTAGTCCAACACGACACAAGCAGCCAAATGCCATTCTCCTCCGATCCCTACTGAGATGCTGTCTGCCAACCACTCCCGCTCCCGGTCAGCCTCACTAGTACTAATCTGCAGGAGATTTTGTTCTCACCACCGGCGCCATTCGTTCACGGATTCACCAACCACAACCGGGCTACATGTTGACCAAGACCGTTGAACGTGCCTATTCCCTTTTGCCTTTTTCACTTTGACTGTTTCATTTCATTCGCCAGAAAGGGCACAGGGTTTTTAAGTGGTGCCTGGTAAATAAAACCAAGCGCCGTTCACCCCCCCCCCCGCCCCCCCTAACAATAGCCTGTGGGGGGATTACTGGGAAAGTAAAATCGTCAGTCCAATAAGTCGTGCAAGTAATAATCATCTCATCTCAAGTCAAGAGATAAAAGTCCTGGTTGTTTGCCTCTGGCATCCGCCAACTTGTTCAAGTAAAGAAAATCTCTGCCAAAAAAGAAAGCTTAGCAAATGAAAAAATATATTTATACACGATTGCTTTGTCGGAAATGATGTGGCCACTGGCAATTCTGTGAACTGCGATGGCATATATATCCTTCCAAACAATATCTAAGTGCACGCCATTATATTAATCCCATGGATTGAAGTATGAGAGGTAAAGAAGACGGTATCATTTGGTATAAGATTCAACGGTTGATGTTCTCCTCATCTACAAGTGCTAGGTACAAATAATGTTTTTTCAAGACAACCAAACTATGTACTACTGTAGTTTTATTCAACACTATTGGAAAATCAGGCGGAAATAAGATATACATTATATTCTTAGGCACCTCAAAATCGCATCCTGACCAAGCGAAAAGAGATTGATTTACTGTTGCACATGGTTTCTATAGCCGAAGTCCACTAGTGCCTTTTTATTACGAAAGAAAATGGTTACATCATAGCTGATAAGCCAGACTGATAAACTCAAGCGAATAGGTTACACTGCATAGCCCTTGCAATATTTATTTCATAGCAATCGACCATATTTGTACCCTAATTTTAGATTCCTTTACCATGGTTGTCATGCTCTATCATTTGGTTTTCTTTGAAAGTTCGTGTTGAACTTGTTTCCACTTTCTTCTAAGGTCAAGCAGTTTTATTTCATACTTCGTATTTTCTCCGTTCTAAATTATAAGCTTTATCATTGATATATCTAATTTGAGATGTATCTAGACATAGGTTGTGTGAAGAAAATCATAAATATATATATAAAAATTAAAAGACTTACAGTTTAAAACAGACGGGTACATATATATATTCATATAAATATGAATTCAAAAAACATTGCTTTGAGATTAGGCTGCAGATCTAGTTGGCACGAGTACACACCCTTGTAGTAGAATTTAAATGAGGTGCATTAAAGTTTCTTTCAACGGATACTCCCACGGTCTGCTGTCTCCCCAAATGTTGGGGGTATAATTCCATTATATGACAATTTAATAATTCCAAACCAGGAAAAAGAAATGAGAAGGGCGTGGTGGACCCCGGCAGTAACCACGAAGGCTCCACACGCCATGCCGCTCCCTTCCCAGCACGCGTCAGCCGGAATCCGACCGTCCCACTGCAGCTGGGCCCCACTGGCAAGCGCCCGTCGGCGTCAAACCAGAAGCCGATAAATAGCCGCGCCGGGCGTGGGGAAGGAAGGTGGTTCTCCTCTCCTCACCGGCTTCGGCGTCGTCGCCTCGCACCACCACCACCACACCCATCGGCCACCGGTCCACCACCCACCCTTCTTCTCCCCCTCGCAAATCGGAGACCAAGTACACTGCCCACCTGCCCCGGGACCGGGAGCCAAAGAGCAGAACAGGTAGTACGGGGGGTGGTGTTTTCTGCGACGGCGAGGACGCGGAGCGGGACCGGATCGCGGCGCCATGTCGCTCGACGAGCTCGCCGACAAGGTATGCCGGCTCCTCTCAATCCGCCCGCGCTAGCAGCGTTGGGGCGACTCCTGGTGGCGGTTCGGGCGGCTGGGCGTCCGTATTTCGCCCAATCTGCTTCGAATTGGCGCAGCTAGCTAGTTTGAACTTCTGAGCTCGGCGGAGTGTTTGTTTAGCTGGTTCTGATGAATGCGTGGTTCCCGTGTGGCAGGAGCCGTCGGAGTCCAAGTTCCGGAGCCTCAGCCCTGCGCCGATTCCGATCCCAGCTCCTCCGAGCATCAGATCATTGGTCGACTCGGTACGTGCAGACGACTTGTATACATGGCTTGAGGAATCTGTGCTCGCTTTGAGTTCGTCCCGCTCGTTGCTCTGTTCTTCGCCCTGCGATTGCGTAATAAGTGAAGGGCGGACAAGTAACTAGCTGGAGTGTCCTTGAGTTTTACGTCTTCTGTTTTTGTCGTGCAAGTGCTTTAAGCAACTAGCTTATCTTGCAAGGTCGGGGAGTTCCTGGACCAGAAATGCCAATGGGCTTCACCTCCTTTCCTCTTTTTGTGGGGAAAAATATTGATTCCCGGTTTGTTTGGTGTATTTGTTTAAAAACGTACTGTATTTAGTACAGGCATTTGCATAGTGTGTGTCTGTGTGCCTGAAACTTCAATTTGTGATTCGATTTCAGCTAGAAAGTCACGCTGATTGCAAATCTGAGTCACGCACATGAAAACATGAGGCGAAATCACTTGGTTACCTTATCTGATTGCAAATCCTATTTAAGCTCTGAGTTAAATAAATCAATCAGCATTTTATTGGGTATTGGTCATGGAGTTCAAAGGTTTGGTGAATCTAAATCTGAATTTTTCTGAAAACCTCTCAACATTTTATCTGCGAATCGAAACTAAGCTAAATATGTCATTGCAATCTTAAACGACCGGATACATTTATTTCTGGAGGAAGTTGATATATTCACAATGAAAGGAGAGACACAGTTTTTTTTTAAGAGTCATCAGATGTACCATTGTTTTACATTCACTTTGACACACCTGCTTGTATTTTAGGTTTCTGATGAGAGAGTATATGTAGATATCATGGCCTCACACCAAAGTGAAAATGGATCCATCTCTACAGCTAGTTCTACTGTTTCACTAGAATCAGAGAAGGCAGCATATGAATTTCTTGCTCAAACTCCTGTCAGGTCAACTGATGCACACCTTGTTGAGTTTTCAGAAGCTATGAGAAGTAAGGATAGACATAATTTCTACTTTGACTGAAGCCTAAAATGTACTACAAAAATACAAACATATTTACTATTAAAACAATAATTGGTATAAATTCTGTGAATTTGAAGCTGTTGCAAAAGCCTTACGACGAGTGGCTGAAGGGAAGGCTGCTGCTCAAGCAGAGGCAGCAGAGTGGAAACGTAAGTATGAATTAGAGACAGCGCAGAAGCAGCAGAGTAAAATGAAAGGTGAGATTTGTGCATTTTCTATTGAGCTTTGTGCATTTGCTATTTGTGAAATCCAGTAACTATTGCTTCAAGTTACTATCTATGATTTCCATTTGATGGTTTAGTTGGCGAAGCGGCAACAAAATTCCAAGCAGGTTGCTACACATGCATAGGCCTATCTGGCATGGTTAGTTTAGCAAATTTTAGACTCTGGCCCTTGCAATGTTCAACATACTGCTCATAGTCATAGGGTAGCTTTGTTTGTGAATTGATGGTGTGGGGGTTATCATAGCATCATTGGAAGGATCCCAAAATTAGACACATGTACTACATTGTGGAATACCATGCTATTGACTTCTGCATATCTACTATTTGTTTCTCTTGAACAACTGGAATTCTATCTTGTGCAGGCTACAACAGCTGTATCAGTAATGACTTGGACAAACTGGCCAGCCAACTAACCCTGGAGACACCTGCACCTGATCAATTAGGATGTTGCGGTAAACATGGTATATGTGCACATGAGGTTCTCCAGGACGAAGTTCCTGGACCTATCCCAAGATCTAATCACAAGGTGGTGGGGAGAAAGGCATCATTTAAACTTTCATGGGGATGTAATGGGGATAAAAATGGTCAGCATAAGCATGATTTTGTGTCCTTTGAAAAAGGTGATATAACAACCGCAGAAAGGAGCAGTAAGCAGGTTGGTCCATTTGTCCTCTTCAATTCATTTTGGAATGGCAGATAGTTCTAGAAATTTTTTCACCAAAAAATTATCACACTTTTGCTCCTCTCTCTTCCAATAATGAAAAATACTTCGCTTTCAGATCTTACTGAAATGGGAATCACCACCACAAACAGTGCTTTTCATAACCAAACCGAATTCCAACTCTGTGCGTGTTCTTTGTGCTGAAATGGTCAGGTGTGTTCTCTTCAATGCTTTGCACCACCACTACTTATCTATTATAGTAATATACTTTGTATTTTTTCCATTATTCTGAATTGCAAATCCTGTCACACTGTATCATATGAAAACCAAATTGTCTTAAATGACATAATTCAATATTTTTAGAAATCAGCACCCTTGATATGTTTTTGTGCCTGATGATTCACAACTTACAGGGTTATATGCTACTGCACGGGTAGCCTTTACTATTGTGTTCATGTGTTAGAGCGTAGGGACCGGAGGTTGTAGCGGTGCGTGATGGGAGGACGAGGCTTGAAGACACGTCGGCGTACAGGCGGCGTCGTGCTTGTTGTCGATGAACAGCAAAGGAAAAAACTAGGTCGCAGGGCTGGGTGCTCAAGGGAGATAGCATATATCTCAATCCCAGGCTTACTTTATTCATAGCAATAGTCGGGTATTTATACCCTTGAGTCTAACAACTCAATACAAATAATCTGGACTCTCATATCCCTAATAACTAGGACTCTAACAAACTGCTAACCGGACTCTAACAAACTGCTAACCGACTCCTTAACTAATACGAAAAGATTAACCCAAGACTCCTGGATAATATGGACTCTATGCTGAACTACAGCCTGGCCGACGTCCATAACATCATGCCATTTAAAGTTTTGAATTATTTTTCCGCAGATGGCTTGGGGAGCAGAAAAATATAAACATCTTTGTTGAGCCACGTGTTAAAAAGGAACTTCTAACAGAGGATTCCTACTACAACTTCGTCCAAACATGGGATGATGGTAAGCGGTTTAACTTATTTGATGTGCTTGTTTCATGTGCTCCTGATTAGCAGTTCAGGACATAGATTACTCAAGAAGATATTTTTCCTTTTTGTGATGGGAATTGAATAAATTGATTAATAAGGTAATAGTAATTTGGAGAGTGTTTACGGATAGTTTATACATGCTTTTGCAAGACTCTAGTGTTGCTTAGGTGATAAGCTTCTGCCTCATCTTGCTATCTGTATGTGATGTTCTGTTATCCTATTTACCCATGTAATTTGCAATGCATATTACTATTGTGGAGAGAGTTCATGGGTGCTGATGTTCTCAAATCCAATCTTACTGGTCAGACCACAATGCTATGTTTTTAGTAATACATTCTTTGGCCTAAGCTGCGCACGGTATAAAAAAAGGACAGTTTGGCCCCTCCAACATATTAAGCTGTGTTTGTATCACTACGGCATAGAACATGTTTGAGTCGTGCATGTTGCATGTGCTGCAGCAGCAGCTGTCTTACAGTTGTAAACCTTAATAGTACTCCTACTATATTAAGATTACTTAGTACATCTAGTTTTGCACTGTAGTATTTTATTCCTCAGCCTTCTTCATATTCGACTTCTGTATTGTCATGTTTTAGATCCCTATAATTATTCTATTGAAATATCACTTCCCTTGTTCTGTCCAACTCTTATAGATGAGGAGATAAAGATGCTGCATACAAAGGTTGATCTAATTGTAACTCTTGGCGGTGATGGAACTGTTCTGTGGGTACGCATCCATTTTCTTTTATATTTCATTTGTGAGCACCCATGCAAAATGTTATCTGGACTCTAAAGCTTATTTTTTTATCCATTCTGATATAGTGGTACCTTCAATGGCTCTTGATCTAGATTAGCAAGAAAATAACTAGATTCATACTACATGATCTGTAACATGTTTTTTGGTATCTGAATTATGCAAAATAATTACCTCTTTTGTGCTTCAATCATTTTAGCAGTACTTTGTCCCTGGCATCGTATTATTTTGCTTAGCTAGTTCGTTTTGGTCCATGCTTTCTATTGGCTATGGGAGAGTAGTGTGTCCAATTACAATTGATGCACTTAGCAAGTAATTAGCTTTCAGAAACTTATCAGAATAGATGCTTTTTTCTATGGAAGATGGCAGTTCTTATTTAGGTGAATTTTCAATAATAAAGTGAAAAACACTAATAGAGTTCAATGTGGAAACCACCTTAGTACCTGTTCCATATTTTAGATGTTTTATTTAATGCTAGTATTTTGCATGTTGCCTGCCTGCCTGCCAACTGCTGGACAGGAGACTGCTTATTCTGATAATATTCTCATCTTCTTATTTGGATTTGTACTTTCACTTAGTTTTAAGTCACTCAACTGCTCTCCAATTGAAACTAGAAATTGACTTGATCACTCTTAACAGGCTGCATCATTGTTCAAAGGACCAGTTCCTCCAGTTGTTGCATTTGCTCTGGGATCACTGGGCTTCATGACGCCATTTCGTATCCTTTACCACCAGTGCTAACACACACTATGCAATAGTAGCCTAGAATAGCTGGATTTTACTGGATCTCAGAAACCTCTTTCTGTTGGTAAATAAATTGCATGTGAAGCTTTCTTCTATCCAATTGACGGTCCTGTTTTTATCTATTGTGTTGTCCTTAACATGTTTTTTTTTCAGCAAGCGAGCAATACCGTGAGTTGTTGGGCAATGTGCTGAATGGGCCATTTAGCATCACGCTGAGAAATCGCATACAGTGTCATGTAATACGTGACGCAGCAAAGGATGAAATCATGACTGAGGAGCCATTCTTAGTGTTAAACGAAGTTACAATTGACCGAGGAATATCATCTTACCTTACCAACCTGGAAGTCTACTGTGACAGTTCTTTTGTTACTTGTGTACAAGGAGATGGACTAATCATATCAACCACATCTGGAAGTACAGCATATTCACTAGCTGCTGGAGGGTCCATGGTTCATCCTCAGGTGCGCCCCAATTGATTTATATGGTGTTAATTGACCAATTTCAGTCTTCATGTTTGGATTGTTACACAAATCTTGTTCCATTGGGAGCTCAGCATTACTTGTCCATCCTGCTATTTCACCGTGGTTTCTAATGTCTAACCTGCGTTTGCAGGTCCCAGGGATCCTTTTCACCCCAATCTGTCCACACTCCTTGTCATTCAGACCATTGATTCTGCCTGAATATGTGACTCTGCGCGTTCAAGTGCCGTTCAACAGCAGGGGGTCTGCCTGGGCATCCTTTGACGGCAAAGACCGAAAGCAGCTATCACCCGGTGACGCCTTGATCTGCAGCATTTCTCCTTGGCCCGTGCCCACAGCCTGCCTGGTGGACTCGACCACTGATTTCCTCCGCAGCATCCATGAGGGTCTCCACTGGAACTTGAGGAAATCCCAGTCATTTGACGGCCCGCGTGATTGATTCAACAGTTATATCAGTCCAGTGCCTGAATTCAAGCTGGGAATCCTCAAAGTGCAGCTGACATCAAGAGGAACAACTGTACCTACCCGAGAGTGCTCTCCTTTACCGTTCCATACTTACCTATATACAAAGGTTGCGTGCGTTTAGATGTGCGTATAGTTCAGTCCAAATATATAGCCAGGCCATGCATATGTGTGTACAGGTTTCTGTGCTTCAGTGCTTGATTATAGCACACGTGGCAGAAGATATGTACACTGATTCGGGATAAAGTAATGGGGTGAGATAGATAGATATCAGATATGGATGGCGAGAACTGAACATGCTGAATAATACACCATCTCATCAATCGTATACATACATGTGATGTGCCCCCGTGATCTGGATGAAATAATCCGCGAGCCATAGACGACGGGATGGCAGCTTCTGTTTGTTGTTCTGTTACAGCTTGCAGTCATGCGGATCTGGGAACTTATGGGGAAGCCTTCATCCTTTTTCAGCTTCCATACTGATAACTGAACTGATGAATGGAGTCATGGATTGGGCATGCTCTGCTGCTCCTCCTGTGACGGCCAGATTGGTAACTACCTAGTGCCTCTGCCCACTTGTAGTTGAGGGGCGAGGGCGATTGGTCACGCGTTTTGAATCCGTGATCAGGATTAACAAAAGTTGAGTAGCTTTCGATGTGATTCTGCGGCTGCTTTTGCGTGAATTAAAGTCCGAGTATAGAAATTTAAAACGGCCGGCGCATGATTCTTTAATTATTCCCATGTACAGGTACAGCTGCCTGCAGAGAGCTCCTACCGCGAGTAGCGAAGCGAGTGCGCGTCGAGCGTTGTCGCCTCAATCGCCGTGCAGTGTCGTGTTCCGGCGAGCTGGATTCCTCTGGCGACCCCACAGCGCAGCGGCAGAGAGCCAGCCGGGGTGTCATGGCCATGGCCAACCCGAGGACCTGGCCGGGACCGGAGAACGTGAAGTTCTTTGTTGCTTTCCTTGTGTCCAAACCTAACCCCCGCTCGCGAGTCACGGGCAATCCAATCCAGCGACGCAGGCAGCCTGCATTTTGTGCTCCTCCCCTCCCCGCGGCTCCGATGGGTGCATCCACCATGCACACTCCCAAAACACAGCTCGGCGCCGGTACCACTCCTCCTCGCCACTAGATCTCATCTCATCTACTGCCAGCCACCGTCATCGCCACCGCCACCATATCTATCCCGTCCCGGGAACATTCCGCACGCGGCAGCCCGGCATCCGCACCTGCAGCAGCAGAAATGGCCACCTCCCCTGCTCTCCTCCTCCTTCTGCTAGTGGTGCTCATTGGCGGCGGCGCGCCGCCAGCGGCGAAGGCCGACATGCCGATGGCGGTGAACGAGGAGGTGCTGGGGTTGGTGGTGTTCAAGTCAGCGCTGTCGGACCCGACCGGCGCGCTGGCCACGTGGACGGAGTCGGACGCCACCCCCTGCGGCTGGGCGCGTGTGGAGTGCGACCCGGCCACCTCCCGCGTGCTCCGCCTCGCGCTCGACGGGCTCGCGCTGTCCGGCACCATGCCGCGGGGCCTCGACCGCCTGCCGGCGCTCCAGGACCTCTCCCTCGCCCGCAACAACATCTCCGGCGCGCTCCCGCCGGGCCTGTCCCTCCTCGCCTCCCTCCGCTCGCTCGACCTCTCCTACAACGCCTTCTCCGGCCCGATCCCCGACGACATCGCGCGCCTCACGTCCCTCCGCTACCTCGACCTCACCGGCAACGCCTTCTCCGGCCCGCTCCCGCCTGCCTTCCCGCGCACGCTCCGGTTCCTGGTCCTGTCCGGCAACCAGTTCTCCGGCCCCGTGCCGGAGGGGCTGGCGTCCGGGAGCCCCCTCCTGCTCCACCTCAACGTGTCCGGCAACCAGCTCTCCGGCTCGCCCGACTTCGCGGGCGCGCTCTGGTCGCTCGAGCGCCTCCGCACGCTCGACCTGTCACGCAACCAGTTCGCCGGCCCCGTCACCGATGGCATTGCCAGGCTCCATAACCTCAAGACCCTCAGCCTCAGCGGCAACCGGTTCTCCGGCGCCGTCCCCAAGGACATCGGCATGTGCCCGCACCTCAGCACCATCGACCTCAGCGCCAACGCGTTCGACGGCCACCTCCCTGACACCATCGGCCAGCTCGGCTCGCTCGTCTACTTCTCCGCGTCTGGCAACCGGCTCTCCGGCGACGTCCCCGCTTGGCTCGGCAAGCTGGCTGCCGTGCAGCACCTGGACTTATCCGACAATGCGCTCACCGGAAGCTTGCCGGACTCGCTCGGCGACCTCAAGGCGCTCAAGTACCTCAGCCTGTCCAGGAACCAGCTCTCGGGGACCGTCCCGGCGTCCATGTCCGGGTGCACCAAGCTCGCCGAGCTGCACCTGAGGGGCAACAGCCTCAGCGGCAGCATCCCGGACGCCCTGTTCGACGTCGGGCTCGAGACGCTCGACGTGTCGTCGAACGCGCTCTCGGGCGTCCTCCCCTCGGGCTCCACCAAGCTGGCGGAGACGCTGCAGTGGCTCGACCTCTCCGGCAACCGGCTCACCGGCGGCATCCCCACCGAGATGTCGCTCTTCTTCAAGCTCCGGTACCTCAACCTGTCCCGCAACGACCTCCGCACGCCGCTGCCGCCGGAGCTCGGCCTGCTCCGCAACCTGACGGTGCTCGACCTGCGAAGCACGGGTCTGTATGGCACCATGCCCGCCGACCTCTGTGAGTCCGGTAGCCTCGCCGTGCTCCAGCTGGACGGCAACTCCCTCTCCGGCCCCATCCCCGACAGCATCGGAAACTGTTCTTCCCTGTACCTCCTGTAAGTGTTACTCGTACTGTTGTGTTGCGTTGCATGCGTCACGATCACGAGTTCATTCAAGACACGTCACGTCGCGTCCGTCTGACCACCATGGTGGTTCATGCATACACCGATGCAGGAGCTTGGGGCACAACGGCTTGACGGGGCCGATCCCGGCGGGCATCTCGGAGCTGAAGAAGCTGGAGATCCTGCGGCTGGAGTACAACCACCTGAGCGGCGAGATCCCGCCGCAGCTGGGCGGGCTGGAGAACCTGCTGGCCGTCAACATCTCGCACAACCGCCTCATCGGGCGGCTGCCGGCGTCGGGCGTGTTCCAGAGCCTGGACGCGACCGCGCTGGAGGGCAACCTGGGCATCTGCAGCCCGCTGGTCGCGGAGCCGTGCAGGATGAACGTGGCCAAGCCGCTAGTGCTGGACCCGAACCAGTACACGCCCGGCGGCGGCAGTGGCGACAACAGCCCGGGAACGAACGGCGGCGGCGCGGGGGCGCCGAGGAAGCGGCGGGTCCTGAGCGTGTCCGCCATGGTGGCCATCGGCGCTGCGGTCACGATCGTCCTCGGCGTCGTTGTGATCACGCTGCTCAACGTGTCGGCCCGTCGGCGGGCCGAGGCAGCGGGCGGTGGCCGCGACGACCATAAGAAGGAGGTGGACGAGAGCGTCGTCACCGCCAGCTCGACGACCAAGTCGTCGTCGCTGTCGCCCGGTGGAAACGGCAAGGGCAAGGGCAAGCTCGCCGCCGGCAAGATGGTGACGTTCGGTCCCGGGAGCAGCCTCCGGTCGGAGGACCTGGTGGCCGGCGCGGACGCGCTGCTGAGCAAGGCGACGGAGATCGGTCGCGGCGCGTTCGGCACGGTGTACCGCGCGCCGGTCGGCGACGGGCGGGTGGTGGCGGTGAAGAAGCTGGTGGCGGCGAACATGGTGCGGTCGCGCGAGGAGTTCGAGCGGGAGGTACGCGTGCTGGGGAAGGCGCGGCACCCGAACCTGCTGCCGCTCAAGGGCTACTACTGGACGCCGCAGCTGCAGCTGCTGATCACGGACTACGCGGCGCACGGCAGCCTGGAGGCGCGGCTGCACGGCGTCGACGGTTGCCAGGCGGCGCCGATGACGTGGGAACAGCGGTTCCGCGTGGTGTCCGGGACGGCGCGTGCGCTGGCGCACCTGCACCAGGCGTTCCGTCCGCCGCTGGTCCACTACAACGTGAAGCCGAGCAACATCTTCCTGCTCGACGCGGATTGCACCCCGGCGGTTGGCGACTTCGGGCTGGCGCGGCTGCAGCCAGGGAATAAGCTGGCGGACGGCGGCGGGCGGTTCCACGCGGGCGGCAGGATGATGGGGTACGTGGCGCCGGAGCTGGCGTGCCAGAGCCTGCGCGTGAACGAGAAGTGCGACATCTACGGTCTGGGCGTGCTGATCCTGGAGCTGGTGACGGGGCGGCGCGCTGTGGAGTACGGCGACGACGACGTGGTGGTGCTCATGGACCAGGTCCGCGTCCTGCTGGAGCACGGCAACGCGCTGGAGTGCGTGGACCCGGGGATGGGCGGCCACGTCCCGGAGGAGGAGGTGCTGCCGGTGCTCAAGCTGGGCATGGTGTGCACGTCGCAGATCCCGTCCAACCGGCCCTCCATGGCCGAGGTGGTCCAGATCCTGCAGGTCATCAAGGCGCCCGTGGGCAGCGGCGGCAGAATGGAAGCCTCCTCCTTCTGACCCGTCCTGACTGTCAGTCACGAGTCAGTCACGGCCAACCAACCAGCGTCCGCCGGCCGTGTCCGTTGGGTGTTGCCATGCAAGCAACGGCATCTCGTCCCTGGCATGGCCTGCAAGTACTATGTGCATTCATGCTAGTACTAGTACTAGTATAGCGTAGACAGTAGGGCAGGTTCTAGCTCCCATCTTTTACATGCAAGTTCGTTCATGCAGCTCTACAACTGTACGTGCCAATTTGGCAATTTTCTCCAGCTCGGCTTCTTTTTACAATTCCACTCTACTGTTGTACTGTGCCACTGCAAGTGAACTTACGGTGGAGTAAGTACCCTGTGCTGTCCCGTTTCCACTCACTCATGTCATGACCGTTCTTACAGCAGGTTGACACGTCTCGCCGGCCGGTGGCTGAGTTGTAGTTGTAGTTATAGGACAGCAGTAGTAGCAGGCAAAGCAGGTTGACACGTCTTCCTTATTGTCTTGCTCAGTCAGTCCGAGTCGTCGTCTTGTTGCCATGCTCATGGATTAAGCTGAGCTCCATGAGGCATGTGAGCGCACAGCGAAAGTGTGCGTACCTACTGAGTCGGGGCCCGGGTCCACCAGCCTACCCCCACGGGCCACGGCAAAGCATCAATCAAGGTACAGAGAGAGGCTATACGTACAGTATACTATGCAGGATCTTGGATGCATTATTATGCAGGTTTGGCGCCATTATATTGCTTGGACGGCGGCTGGACCATATATATTCTCATCAGATCGATTGTCGACATCTGTTCCGTTCCATCAGGGCATCATATATGTATTCACGCTCTGTAACTTAATAAATACTATAGTCCATTTGGCATTTTGGCTGAAACAAGACCCTTTGATGAAACAAGTCCCTTTTACCTACGCAACCGATGGATGGACTATAACTGTATTATCAATGATGCAGTAGTGCAGTGGAGGAAGATGTGGACAATGCCAACACCAGGCTCGTCTGATACGGAATCGGTGCTGCTGGATACACATTCAGCAGCTCTTTTATCTTGTGTCACCTAACTTCCATACTACTAGACTAGATGCGTTCTGCGAGCAAAAGAGCTCTTTTATCTTGTGCCACACCTTGCGGATTGCTTCGATCTTCTTGTCTTGGTCTTCGCTGTTCCCATCTTCGGTTTGTATATATATTCAGAGAGTTACCTACTCCTTGTATGTATATATACCGAGCTCGGGGGTGTCTTTGGCAGCGAGACAAATTTTTAGATCCCCAGCACAGTAAAAATGTGATTTATCCTAATTCTAGTTCTAGTTCTAAGGATCCAACAAATTTGCCAAAAGGTTTCCTGAAGTGATTTCAATTCGTCATAGAAACGTTTTTTTGAACAGAAATTTAGTCACAAGCATTTCTGTAAGAATCTGAAACCTTGCCAACAAATACCAAATAGGATTTCACTCGGCTCATGCAGGTTAGCTCGTCAAGGCAGGCAATCCAGCATCGGTACTGGACCCTTCTGCATGCTCCCTAGTGGGCGCTATATATGCAATTTCAGAATCAGATCAGTCTCGTCTAGTATACTATTTGGTTCGATCCCGCTTTCACCTTTTTCGACATGCCACTGTTACGTTGCACTGTGGACCCGTGGTATCGTATGATTGATCCCCGTACCTAGTGCGTGCAATTAGCTACCGATCGATAGTTGCCATGCTCATCAGCAGTCAACAGCACACCTTGCATTGCGATCTACAGGTTCCAGGGCACGTGTGCAACACTATCTACAGGCCACAGACACACCTATTTTCACTACCATTTTTTTTAAAAAAAATCCTTCGTCTTTAAAAGATTTTGCAAGTATTCTGAATATAGATGTACACAGAAAAATGTAAATAACGTAATTATTGTTGACTTTATTTTCTTGACAAAGATGTACCCTTATCCTTCGAAATTATAAGACACTTTGATTTTTCTAAACTATATTAATTTTACTGTATACCTAGAAAAATCTAAAACATCTATAATTCGGAATATACGATGATGATTCAAGGCTTTTAAAATCATGCATTGTCGCGAGTGTGCTCGAAAGTTAAACAAATCCAGGAACATGTCGTTTCAGTCCCAACCATTTATTAGAGCTTTAATTTTGAGAACAAGTGCTGAAATCTGTCCCTACTACAGCGAACTGTCCCTACTACAAGAAAAAAAAAATGTTGGTTCGCGTCGCAACAAGGCAGTGACCGACAGCAGAAACGGCAGAGGGTCTGGTCAGGTAGGCACTCATCAGGCCGGCATTAGTTCTTGTCTTCTCGGTAACAGCAGTGTCGCTGGTAACTGCACAGCGCCGTGCCATGCATATGAGCTGAGCTGACTACCTAGGCCTCGTTTAGTTCGCGCCGGTTTCGATGTTCTGTCAAATTAACGCACTGTAGTATTTTATTTATATTTGATAAAAATTATTTAAATTTTGACTAATTAGGTTTAAAATGTTCGTCTCGTAAAGTAAAAAAACTGTATAATTAGTTTTTGATTTCATCTACATTTAATACTCCATGCATGTGCCGGTATTTTAATGTGACGAAAAATAAAAATTCTACATAGTAAATTCGGTGACAAATTTAAAAAACTAAACAAGTCCCTAGCTGAGGTTTTGGGTTTCCAAAGCTACCACACGTAGCAAGTACTTGATGTAATTTCATACTCCTATGTTGGTCTCGGAACACGGGGTCACGGAATGACGGAATTTGCAACTGGAGATGCAGACAACAGGGCAACGCCATACCAAAGTGCTGCTAGCTGTGGCGAACGGGAAAGCTTTTGTCTGTTTTCTTGCTTGCACACGGCGTCCATAACAGGAGAATCTGCTAATTAGCAGTTGTTTTTTCGGCACCCTTCCCACCATTTGCTTCGCGCCACTGTAAGTGTGGTAGTGTGGTACTCGTCGTCTCTCCTAGTAGCCATAAGCAGTGTTTCGAATATCTATGATTTGAATTTTGTAACTTGAGAATACATGTGGTCCACAGTGTTGTTGCTACTTGTGTTCCTTGCATGGATTATGGATTGGAGCACCAATTGCCAGTATAAAAAAAAAGGACAAATATCTTTTGTTCCACTGCCATTAGGGGTTGTTTGGAAATTCTCAAACAAAAAAAAAAGTAGGGGTTGTTTGGATCCTCTCTCAATTCGGAGGAATTGGAATCTACATGAGTTTGTTTTGGAGTGTGGTACGAATATCGCATTGTGTAGTACACCTACAAGCTCTAAGCAAATGTTTGGAAGTTTAACTGATGAACAAAGATTTATATATATTTAGTCTACTCCATGTTAGACAGTTTGGCTCGGCAAAGCACATATCAAATATTGTAAGGAGTTTAGATTGTAATTGTAGGCTAAGTAGATAACAAGAGCATCTACTAGCAAAATAAATTAATTAATTCGCAAGATTGTAAGGTTTGATTGAGAAGGTGGACACCTCGACTGGACATTTGGACCTCCCAGGTGGGTATACGTGCGCTTTTCCGTTAGAAAACACCGCTGTCGATCCCGAATTTTTTTTTATTTTTATTTTTTTAAAAAAATTTACAAAATTAATTTTTTGTTTCAAAATATGACAGAACTAGTCGGTTACAGTGGGCGTTTTTTAAAAAACGCCCACTGTCTGGGCGTTATATGTGACGTGGCACACAGCCGGCCGTCGCCAGTACCAGCTCTTGCGGGTGGCCCACTTGACTCTGGATAGATCCGTGAGTAGTATGTATATTAGATCTATAAATAATGATGTTAGAGCATTGCAGTTCATATTAGAAATAATGATGTTTCTTCTATGCTTTAAACAATGGATTGCATGATTTGAAATGTGACGAATATCGTATTTTCTCTGAATAGATATATTTAGGGTTTAGGAATAATGATGTTTATGCTATGCTTTAAACAATGGATTGCATAATTTAAAATGTGACGAATATCGTATTTTCTCTGAATAGATATGCAAAACTTGTGGTGGACGGAGTTTTGGAAAAAACGAGGTCGCCCTAGAGAATTGTATCCCGACGTGTCTAGCAAGGATGCTCCTGTTCCTCCTGCAGTCCCTGTCCCAAATTATGACTGTGGAGAACCGGCTGATATTGGCCAATCTCGCCATGAGGACACAGCTGCCTGTTGCTACTACACATGCGGTGAATTCAATGTAAGTAATTGCACCTCTGTCACTGCGCCTTTATTCATTGCTAGTAATTGCAGCTCTTGTATCTCTAACAATGTCGTTAGCAATCATGTTTTATAGGCCCATGAGCGGTGCTTTTTCTTTCAGTGGATTGACGGTCCAGACAAATTCGACCCAAGGTATCTCCAGTTTGACGAATGGTGGAAAGGGAAGCATAATCCACCAGATCAATTCGAGCGGTGGGTGGCACCTCCCCCTGACCCCCCCAATGACAGACGAGGAGAAGAAAATAGCCCAATTGAGACGACTTGAATCTCCGCCTCATTGCAAATGCGGAGATTATTCTGTAATAAGCTCAGATAGGCCTAAAGAGTTCGAATGTCCTAACCCCGCCGGAGTAAGTGCAAATTGTATGCGGTCATGGCTTTCTTAGTATTTGTGCATGTACTAACATTTTACATTGTAGGGTGGGTATACCTTGTTGCGGAAGTGTAACTTCAGGGAGTGGCTGTGGGGTCCAAAGAACAAATGGCCGGAGCCGAAGGTGGACAAGAAGAGAAAAGTGGTTACCCCCAAGCCTCCTGTGTTGTGCAAATGTGGTGTCGAAGCGCAGTATGGCCTACTACCATCGGAGCTTAGAATAGGCTATTGGTGCGGCCATATGGTTGATTACGATGAGGTCCTTTTGTTTCACTTGTTGCTCACTTGATATCCAAACTTTTTGTATTTGCTGACTTTAAATTGTTTCGTTCGATCACAGAGCCTTAGGAAATGCAAGTGGGAGGTTTTTGCCCATGTTGAAGACCGCAGGGAATACATGGATACACTGAAGCAAAAGCAACTAATGCACCTGAAGTTCAGGTCTGGTACTCAGCTTGTGGACAACTACATTAAGATGCGGAAGCGAGCGCAGGTTGACTATGCCCGACGATTGTGTGTCCAAACCCCAAGTGCTGCTCGGTGGAAGAAAGACTGTGATGCATGGAAAAAGAAGAGAGAAGAGGAAGCATCCTTGCATGCGAGGGAGAAGATGGAGGAGGCCGAAAAGAGGAGTGCTGATGCGAAGATGAAGCAGAAGATGGCAGAGACGGAGATGCCGATGAACGACGAGGACGAGGAGTATGATGAAGCGTTCACCCAAGCCCTCGATGACTTAGAGGCCGCTTACTACAAAAAAAAGGAAGAAGAGGAGTATGATGAAGCGTTCACCCAAGCCCTTGATGACTTGGAGGCCGCTTACTACAAAAAAAAAGGAAGAAGAGGCCAACGCAGCTGAGCGTAGCCGTACCAATGAGTTTGTGGGAGAGGATAGTGGTTCTGAAGATGAAGACTTGCTTTCCGGTTATGTTTCGGATTATTAGGGCCGTTTTGTTAGATGAATTCGGATTAATAGCTCATCGCCCTAGCGGACCTATAATTTTATTGTAATGAACTGTTTCCGTGACTTTTAACTGTGCTGTAATGGACTGTTATAACGGATGTAATGCAAGCATGTAAGGGTTTAGGGTTTAGGGTATAGGGTTTAGGGTATAGGGTTTAGGGTTTAGGGTTTAGGGTTTTTAGGGTTTAGGGTTTAGGGTTTAGGGTTTAGGGTTTTTAGGGTTTAGGGTTTAGGGATTAGGGATTAGGGTTTAGGGTTTAAGGTTTTTTGGGTTTAGGGTTTTTAGGGTTTAGGGTTTAGGGTAAATTTTTACAAAAGGATAGTGCGTATCATACATCAAGACAGTAATTACATCGTATAGGGTACTACTGTCCCCGAGCCTATCCCTGCCCCTGCCCCCTACCCCTCTTCGGCCTCCTCGGTCGCACGTGCCCCGACGAGTAGGTGTGGCGATCCGGTGGAACACCTCGAGTCGCGCGGACGTGCTGCACTGGAGTCATCTGTGATAACTCCTGCGTGTAGGGCGGAGGTGCTCCTGCAAGCTGTGAAGGGCCGATCTCGACCTCCTCGTCACTGATCGATGCGTCAGTGGGGGGTCATTAGGTAGTCGGTAGGTCCGCGACGAGGTGCCGGCTCCCTGGCCCGACGTCGAAGCTGCTCCCTGCGCGGAGGTACTCACTCCATGGGACGAAGGCAAGACTCCCCAGGCTGCTCCCTGAGAGGAGGTACCCACTCCATGGGGCGAAGGCTAGGCTCCCCAGGCTGCTCCCTGAGCGGAGGAACCCTCACCATGGGCTGACGCGCTGGGTGGAGCATGAGTGAAGTGCCTGGATGCCTCTGCTCCGTGCACCGAGGACCCCGCTCCGGAGGAACGAAGGTACGGCGTAGTGAACACTGTGAAAGGTGTCGTCGTAAGTCACACAGTCATCCAGATTGGAAAAACATAGGTAGACGAGGTGGGGTACACGGAGTTACCTCTGTTCTGGGGTGCAGGAGGACGTGCTGCGGGTGCCGGTGCAGGAATTTGAGGCGCTACGTCGGAGGTCCAACAAGTCAGAGCCCTCAGCACAGATCTAAGCGTCGTACGCATCCGTGTGTACGAGGTGCGCTGCTCGTCCACTGTCAACGCCAAGCCACCCTCCAAGCGGCGACACACGGAGTCAACCTCCGTGTAAAGTAGTTGCGTACCATTGACCTAATTTCAGTTTTAAGTTAGATGAAAGATATACGTAATGAACTACTGATATATATGAGAGATTGAAGTACTCACGGCGCGGAAGTAATCCTGATCACGGTGCGCAGGGTAAGCGTCACCCACGGCGGCGACGTGTGGCTGCTGCTCCGGAGGAACGAAGGTGACACGTGTGCGGGTATGAGGCTGGTACCACCAGAGGTACATCATGTACGAGTCCTCGGTGTGGGGGCGGTACTCATCAACGACGTCCTCTGTGGCAAGCAACCAATCGTCCACGTATGGCTGCAGACGTGGAACCCATAAGTTGCCGCCGACCTGTCCCCTCCGAGTCAGCCTGAACACAAATTTGAGTAAGACATGTCTACTGCGATTAATTTTTCAAAGTCAGTTGTTAGTAGTACTTACCTATGAGCATCTGCAGGGACGGTACGGATGATAGGGACGGGGGACGGCTGCATGAGACCGAACTGGCGTAAAACACGCCCTGGGCAGTGCCGTTCGACGAATATGGCGAACACCATCGGTCGGAGCGTCAGCCAGAAGGCCTGGTCACGTGTGCACAACGTGGACAGCCCAAGGGGAGCTCGTGCGTGGATAGCCTCCTGGCTGTAAGGCTCCCAGATCACGTCGGTCGGCTGTATCCTGTCGAACTCTAGCATAAACTCGTTGTACGACCGCGTGACCTGCACATGTGCCCATTGTCGCTGAAATATAACAATAAATGGGTTAGAAGGTACGATACGAATTAACTATATACGTCAGCTAGGAACACGAACCTGACGACGGCACCAGACTGTACCCATGGTGGGGAAGTCCTCGGGTGGATGCTGCAAGTACAGGTCCTCCTCGTAGGCGGTGTGATCCACCACAGGTCGACCAATCACGAACCGTTCAGCTGCCCATAGCTGTAGAAGGAGGGGGCAACCAGTGAGCAAAGAACATGTTTCTATCTTGGTACACGCTTCGCAAAGCCCCCTGTACGTCGCCGCCAGTACTGCAGATCCCCAGCTCCACTGTGGCACTGCTCCCTCGTCAGCATCAGCGATCGCGCACGCGTAGGGGATCATGACCTTGTCGACGGCATGTCCCGCGCTGCTGGTGAACATGACCCAGCCAAAAAGCCATAACAAGTAGGCCTCTAAGCTCCGTTGCACAGAGTACACGTCAGCCTCTGGGTGTAGCTGATCGGACTGAAAAAGATACAGTTAATAAAGTTGAGTACAACTGTAAATTGATAAAATTCTTTTAAAATAGGCCTTATGGTAAATTGCATGAGCCACTGCTGTGACGGGCCCATGGTCGTGTACGGAGGGAGGCTGCTCATAGCTGGAAGTGCAGGGTGACGCTGTACGTGACCGAAGCGGGCCATCATGTCGTCTCACCAATCATGAAGTCCATCGACTGGCCCAACGGCATCGCCAGCGAGGGGAAGCCCAAGCAAGAACGCAACGCCCTGAAGCGTCGGTGCGACCTCCCCGCACGGCAGGTGGAACGTGTGTGTCTCCGGCCTCCATCGGTCGACCAGGACTACTAGAAGAGACCTATCGAAACTCCACCTCCTCGTCTCATCGGCCTCATCAGCTCGAGCCTCCATAAGATGACACAACGGGAGGAGGCCTGCCTCACGTAACCTGCACATAAAAATTTTATGTTATTAAGAAGCCATGTGTGCTTAATTGGAAGACCTCAAAGAGTCAACGGATACCTAGAACAGAACCGAGGGTCCACTGAAAGTAGACGTCTGGACGGTCGCGATCGAAGTACGGGCAGATTGGCGTTCTGCACCGCAATACGGTACGAGCGGTGCTGCAGATCGATCCCTCGATCTAGCAGCTCTGGTGTGTCATCCGCCATCCCTGCATGACATTATCACAGTTAACACATATGACACATGCAAATAGAAAGTGAAAAAGTATACAACAATAAATTTAAGGTACAACAAGAAATGATCGAATTTGAAACATAAAGAATGCACATACAACATATAACAGAAATATATTCAAATACAAGACTGAGATTATGAACATTACATCCGAAAGATAGGTTGAAACAACAAGTTTGTTCACTTCAGTTACAACAAAGCAAAAACCGTACATTACATAATCTTAACCAAGCTTACTACACATCACTACACGACCGAACCACGAGGCACGCGTGCACGCCTTGGCCTGGTGGGCCTAGAAGTTGTCCCTTCTCCTGTTGGCGGGGTACCATCCAATCCGGATCCTGGTGGCGGGGCTTCTGCTGTTGTGGGCATGTCTGAGTCCTTCGGGCACTTCTTGTAAGTATGTCCCTCCTTGTCGCATTTGCTGCAACGTTTGTACCTTCCACCTGCTTCGGACTCATCCATGGCGTTTCGAATACGTCTTGTCTTCCGACGCCCAGCCTTGTCTCTGATCTTACTTGGGTCTAAAATATAGGTAGGTTGCGGTATTGTACCTGTAAAATTCCCTGCTATGCCAAAACCATAAATTTCATATGACCATGTATGCAATATGGTTTCCTTGGTGAAATAGGGAGATACAAAAGTACGATCAAGTATTCCACACTCTGAGCTTGCTGCAATAACATGGGAACATGGTTTGTGGTAGAGTCTTGGCTTGTGGCACGTGCATGCGCAATACCCATCCTCTTTAAGTATGCATTCTTGCACAACTCTTCTTCTATATATTCCACACTTGGCCCTATCAGCACACAAGATTTCAAATCGATGCTCTCTAGTACCTTGAGTTATAACTCTATGCTCCTTTGCCTTCTTACATTTTTTCTCTAGATAATTTGTCAGCATATGTCCGAAGAAAACACCTCGCACTTGCATTGATAGGGCAGCGACTTGGTACCGGTCTCTGAAATATCTGCATGTTCCATGCAGGATGAACTCAACAATGGTAACCAAGGGAAGGTCTCTAACACCACGCATCATCCAGTTGTAAACTTCGGCCAAATTAGTTGTCATAATACCAAACCGCGCTCCGCCAACATCATGCAGCAAAGACCACTTCTCCTTAGGCTCATTCTCTATCCAGTGCGAAAATTTTCTCACAGCAGATGCCGATCTCCTTCTGATGTTTGGACCATCTGTGGGCAGCGGTCCTAAGGACTCTGGACCATCCTCACCAACAGGTGTTGATCGGCTTGAGTGCTCTTCCATTTGCTTCGTTGTGAGCTCGTCCAACCTCCTCCAAAGCTCGTTGAATTTTTTCTCTTGATTCTGTCCGCACAGCTGTCACACCCTGGTTTCCAAAGAAGACCAGAGGTCATCATATGTGTGCCCAGAAAGTCCACACATACAACAAAAAATGGTAATATTAGAAAAACAATGTATTATATAGTGGAAACATATATATTTAACACTTACACAGTCAGAGTAACGCGGAACGCTGGCTAAGACTTCTCTTCAGTCTTCATTCTTCTCAGGGACAGTTGACTGGGGGCTCCGTACACCAAGCACTTCTAATGCTCAACAATCTTATCCTTCTTCTGAGCAGTACCTTACTACGAACTATAGCAAGGGTGAGTTCCATGTCGAAACTCAGCAAGTACAGACGGAAAGTAATGACATGCAAGGCTAGTATAAGGTAAAGCTGAAAGGTAGACTGCGGTAGTATTTTAATATAACATTAAGATTTAACTTATTGCAACCTATTCTCTAATCATCTTGGTTGAAAGACCCAACCTTTTATTAAGGTTCGAGTAACAATTAATGTGTCATTTAGCATCATAGATATAAACATATATCATTAACAACATTAAACATGAGATAGCCTTCTCAAAGGAACACAGGATAGCCATCCCGATAAAACCCGAGGTAGCAACCTCAGCAACATCACCACGATTTCACAGCTTAAACCATTTGGCTAATCATGCGAGGATCCGGGCCGCTCGTGACCGTGAGCACGGACGATATACCGATTTTAACTCTGCGCAGAGGTGTACACTTTCACTCCAGATCGTGATTACTCTTTATGCCCGAGGTTGCAAGTCTCTTAGCCCATTACCAAGATAGGCTGGCAGAGGTCACAACGAGGTCCTTCACAGGGTCATAGGCAGTAACAACCCGCCAGCCTTGAGTCTAAGCGTATGGGAGACTTCCCCGTGAGGCCACCCCCATCACGGATCCACAGCCCCTCCCATACTAAATACTTGTAAACAAGCCCCAGCAACCATAGCCATGGCCACCCGTCGGTAAGCTGTCTCCTGCCCATGATGGTCCCGCTAATAAACCAAGCCAGAGCCCATTTGCCTGGAGCTGTACAGAAGTCCCAGGTTGCCGCTCCATGAAAGGTCCACAAGGGGAAGGAGATATGGATGCCCCCGTCGCTACGAGCCCACTGACATCCATTTCCCCCTTCTTTCACCGCCAACCAACGATGCGGACATGCATCAACTTCTCCAACGGCCGAAGCCAAGAGCCCATGGCTCCAACATATTTTAAGAAGCAAGTTTTATCTTCATTAGGCAGGTGAAAGGTGAGGTAGAGCACTAGCAACCTAATAACCTGTTAACTAGAAACCCCATAGGTGATATATGGATAGAGTGGCTAGTCATCCCTATGGTTTGCCGATTTAAGACACATGCAATGTATTTAATTAAACATGAATAGGCACAATATGTTCAAAAGAATGCCTGCACTTGCCTTAAATCCAAAGTCTAGCTGCTCTTCTGGCCTCCAGCTTCAGCTGCACTTGTCGGTCCTCTGCTTAGTCTTTGGCGTTAACAAACCGCTCTTCATCTAGTCGCAGCAACCAAACAACACAAATAAACACACAAAAAGACAAGACTAAGAACAATACACCAATCAAAAGGGGAACTAAAAACAGAACGGTCTAAATGGCCAAACTCGGTGCTACGATCGTAAGAGCAAGAACGACAAACGATGGATCTATCGTTAAAGAAAACACGGCTATCAAGGTACTTGTAACAAGCACAGATACAAACTTTAAGGTTGATACATTTACTAAAGCAAGATGCAGAATATATAAGAAAGACATAAAGTCAAATCAGTTGGATGATGTTGAAATATAAAGCAGGGTTAAACATTAGTAATACTCTATTTATAAGCAATTATATTATCTAAGCCAATTAAATATTCATAATTTATAAAGCTTAGAACATGCGACAGCATTAAAGAAAACATCATATGCTTAAAGATTAATTTAAGCAGGACATAAACGACAAGACATGTTGATATTAAACATAGAGCATTTATGATTCAAGGTTGAACTAAGCATGCCATTAACGAAAAGACATTATTGCTGATATAAAACATATCAGCATTAAAGACCGATGTGAAAGTAAACTAAGTCAAACACTAACATGATCCAACTTATAAGCATGTGAGAACCACTATAAGAAACATAACAAGTTTCAATGTAAAACTACACAAGGCATAATTAATAAAGAAGCATGTAAATTGGTATTAGTCATATTGACAGGCATGTACAAACACTCAAGGTATAAACCTAAAATTACTTTTACGCAAGAGAGCATAAATTAATTAAATAAGATTACTTACCTAGACACATGATGTGACAAACATTATTCATAACAAGCAACATACGTCGACACGTTCGCAAAGCAACGAGAACGGAAAATGTAACCCTAGGTTACTTTTAATTAGAAGACTATTAAATAGTTATCAATCAAATGCATTTAAATAAATAAATTCATATATTAGATACATGATAAATTTTACTACTCCTGCGTAGATCACGACGACACGAAACTAACGCAACTAGAATCACTCAAATCGAAGTTAAAACGGTGAAACGGCGGGGATTAAACGATCGATGGCGTAACTATAAATAAATCGCTTGGTGGCAAAGTCGTAAATACCTCGTCTTCTACCTCTGTCCATCTTCCCCTCCAGGTCATGGCCATGGCAGCCATGCGGCTGCTCGCTCCGGGTGAAGGGGCCTCGGCCATGGCCTGCTGGGGCCAGCGGTGGCCTGCAGCTGCCTGCTACGGCCAGCTGGGGCCCGCTACGGCCGGCGGCGGCTCGCTGCGGCCTGCTACGGCCGGCTGCAGTGGCTAGATGCGGCCTGTAACGGTCGGTAGCGGCCAGATGAGGCCTGCTATGGCTGGCGACGGCCAGCGGCGGCGCGTGGGAGAGGGAGGACCACGGCCCTTGGCCGGGACTTGGTCGGCCGGCAGAGGCCTACTGTGGCCGGCGACGGCTGCCTGTGGCCGGCAGCGGCTGGCTGTGGCCGGCTGCGCGTGGCTAGGTTTTGCCAAGGCGCTGCGGCACGCTGGGGCTGGCCTTTTATAGGTCGGCGGGAACCGGTGGGGCTAAAGCCGCTGGGTTTGGCCCGTTGGGCCGACTGCGGCTACCTATGGCCGCCAGTGGCCGGACCGGGCTGGCTATGTCCGGCCAGAGTTGGCCATGACCGCCTGGATGTGGCCGGGCTTGGCTAGGGATGGCCAGAGAGGGCCCAAGGTGGCCGGGGGAGGCTATGACTGCTCGTGGCCGCTGTGGCCAAGCTAGTGCTGGCTATGGCCGGCCAAAGTTGATATTGGCCGGCTGAGAGTGGCCACATGTGGCTGTAGCTGGCCGTGGTTGGCCAGATGAGGCGGTGTGAGGCCAGGTGTGGCCCATGCTAGGTAGGAGCTTGCCAAATCAAGTTAGGAGCTGCTGGCCAAGTTTGGCCACCGCTGGCCGGGTGCGGTTACTGCTTGCCTGGCCGTGGTGGCCGTGGCCGGCTAGGGCTGGCCAGGACTGGCCAAAGCTGGCCAGTTAAGGCTAGGCGAGGCCAGAGCAAGCTCGGTCAGGCCAGGATAGGCTGGGGCAAGCCTGAGTTGACTGGAGCTAGGTAGGGGATGGTGTCTAGCTAGAGCAATGGCCAACACTATAGAGGAAAAAGAAAACTCTCTCTCTCTAAGCAAGAGAAAGGATTTTTCTGAAAACATTTTTTCAAAACCTTCTCGTGGAAAATTTGGGTTTCCGAAGCTTTATTTTCAAATTCGAAGAAAACCTAGATATGACTTGCTCGAGGTTTAGAAATTCTTTTTCACACCAGCAAAACCAAGTAAAGCACCAAGCACAAACCCATTCCATTATTTTCTAAAAAAAAGAATATAGAAAAGCACAATTTGTTTAGTGTTTTCTAATAACAACCCAAAATGTAAATTTTTGGGGTGTTATAACAGCCTCTTGAATAGATCCATCAAGCTCTTGCGCTTAAACTGCTTGTAAAAATTAGCACCCATGTGACGCATACACCACCGACTTTGAACATCTGGCCAATCTTTACCATATCCCATCTCTGCATCACCGTTCTTCAGATATTCAATTTCCCGAAGAAGGCCAGCGTGACGGTCATGAATTAGGCATACACCAGGCCTCATACCAATAATGCTAACCTTCACCTGCTTGAGAAACCAGTACCAACTATCGGTATTCTCGCTCTCCACAAAATGAATGTCAGTGGTAGAACTTGATTGTTCCCATCCACGGCAATTGCTGTTAGTATCTGACCTCTATATTTACCTGTTAGAAATGTCCCGTCAATATAGAGTACTGGACGACAATGCACAAATGCCCTGATGCAAGCACATAGTGCAAAGAAAGCTCGTTGCAAGACCAATACTGCACGGTCATTCTCCATGGTTGGGTATGTTATAAGATCTGTACATGTCCCTGGATTTCTGGCGGCTATGCATTGAAGAAGAGATGGTAAATTATCATATGAGGCTTTGAATGTGCCAAATCTCATCTCGATAATCTTCTGTTTTGCCCTCCACGCCTTAGCATATGAAATGGTGTATTTGAATTTATCTTCGATATGCCTTATTATTGACCTTGCCTCGTATCCCAGATTATGCACAACATCTGAATACATCTCTGCAGTAATAAATACAGATGTCATGTTTCTATGGTACTTTTGTACACCTTCCAAGTGACAGTTGTGCTAAGTGACTATTGACACTTTCCAATAATCCTTCCACTTTCCCTTGAATGCATGCACCCTCCACGGACAACCATCGTTGGATCTCATGCACTTAACTTCATATACACACTTTGTGGACTTTGCTACCCAGAACTCCCTCTGCAGTGATACAGCCCAAAGCTTGACTGCCTCCATCAATTCTTTCTTCTCTGCGTACATCGCTCCCTCGATTACCTCATTCTCCTTATACTCCCATGGAACATGGTATCCCTCTGAAATATCAAGTCCAGAGAAGTCTTCATTAGACCATTGTCACGGATTCACATTGCATCCTTCCTCATCAGAAGATTCATCACCCTCCACTTCCTTATTCGCCGCATCTTCGTTTTCCATTGCCTGAACAATGAAGTTGATCCTCTCGCCCTCATCTGCCAAGCCTCTCGGCTCACTGGCTTCTCCTTCTCTTTCTGGTTCCTGCACATCATGTCCCTGTTCTTCTCCTTGCTGAGCCTGGTCGTTTCCCTCTTCTATTTCAGCATCAGTCCTAACCATGCTTGTACCCTCCACATCTTGCAAGGTTGTATTGTCTTTATCGTGCACCTCCATGAAAATGCTGGGTTCCCAGCCCCGCTGCAATGCATTTTCTACGTACCATTTCCATGTTTCGGTGCAATCTACCGACATCAATTCCCAGAAGCATTCTTCGTTGCCACGGTTGACTACTACATTTACTTTTATTGTGTTCACCTCTGGGTTGATATGAAATACCCTCATTAACCAGTTACACATTGACCGAAAATTTCTTTCCGCTGGCCTATCTATCCCCTTTAGTGTTGACCCAAATTCAGACAGATCTATACCATACGGGCCATATCTGACAGTGCCACTACCATGGAACAACCGAAACATCACTTTGGTTGACATATCTATTCAGAGAAAATACGATATTCGTCACATTTCAAATCATGCAATCCATTGTTTAAAGTATAGAAGAAACATCATTATTTCTAACATGAACTGCAATGCGCTAACATTATTATTTATAGATCTAATATACATACTACTCACGGATCTATCCAAAGTCAACTAAAAACTAAACAACTCTAGTGCACATTATATTTTACTAATGCATAGCAACAGACTTGTAATGTATGAGAAACTTACCTAAAAGCCGAGGTTTCAAACTGGCAGGGCTTCGCCGTTACTTCCTTCTCCTCCCTCCTCTCTTCTTTCTTTTTTTCTGAAAATTTTAGTGAATATAATGAAAATCTGAAGAGGGGGGCTGGGTATATATAGGCGGAGGTCAAAAAACGCCCACTGTGTGGGCGTTTTTTGGCGGCGAGGGGGCCGCTTGCAAAAGTGCGCGACCGGCCTCGCCTGTTTTGCAGGCGGCCCCCTGGACCGCAAAAAACGCCCACGCAGTGGGCGTTTTTTTACTGCTCCGAGACCCGCCCGTAAAACAGTGCGTACTTTTGCAGGCGGCCCCCTCGCCAACAAAAAACGCCCACGCAGTGGGCGTTTTTTGGCCGCCAGGTGGCCGCCCACAAAAGCCAGCACCGGCCGGCCCTGTGCCACGTCACAAAAAACGCCCACACAGTGGGCTTTTTTAAAAAACGCCCACTGTAGACGACTAGTTCTGTCATATTTCGAAACGAAAAATTAATTTTGTAATTTTTTTTTAAAAAAATTAAAAATAAAAAAGTTCGTCGATCCCATGGTTGGCCCAAGTATGTGCTAGTCTACTCTAGAAGCCCAGCTGAGTGAGGTCTACGGCTCGCTGCCCAGGACAAGCACGGCCCACCAGGCAAAAACAACAGCGCGGCCAATCCAATCCGCGGGCCGGCCGGCGGCACGGGCCACGGCGCTCTCCGGCCACCGTTGTATTTTTTTAAACTTAATTAATGTTTCATTATTGTATTTTTTTTATCTATTAAGTTTGGGCGAGCACACGACAACGGCGTTTTCGCACGCCCATTGCATGACTGCGTATTATTTTTGCTATTTCTACGACTTCGATATTTTTTCTGAAATTTCCGAATAAATAAATATTATTTTACAAAAAATCCGAAGTTTTTTCTGAAATTTCCAAATAAATAAATATTATTTAAAAAAATCCCAAAAACTAGGTCGTCCGTCGGCGGGGCGAACATCCGGTCGCCCTTTGGCTGGGCGACTAGCCTGGTCGCCCTTTGGCCGGGCGACGTGGGCCTGGTCGCCCTTTGAACGGACGACATGGCCTGGTCGCCCTTTGGCCGGGCGACGTGGGCCTGGTCGCCTTTTGAACGGGCGATTTTCTCACGTCGCCCTTTCAACAGACGACTAGTGGCCTATTCCTGTAATTTTTTTGAAACGGAGACTAATTTTGTAATTTTTTTAAAAATAAGTTTATTAATAAAAAATTTTCCGCTGGCACGCGCCCTCAGCATCCTAAAAATTCGGCCCGGCGCCACCGCCACGGCGTCTCGTCCTCAACGAAACGAAACTCAGGTCCCGGTGGCTTTGGTGGAGCGCGGCGCGGGCGCCGAAGGAATCGTCGTCCCGGTCCCGTTGGCGGCTTGACTGGCTAGCCGAAGCCGCCACGCCAGCCTTCGCCGACCTCGTTAGCCTCGTAACGTAAACCTCGTTGGCTGGCTGTGTTTGACGGCGGCACCAACGTTTCCCTCGCCGCCTCGGTGCCTCCGCCCCCAAAGTTCGCCCGCCCGCCCACTCCTCGTACATAACATAACCCCACGGTGCCGTACGGAGCTCCCTCTCCCTCTGTCGCTCGCGCCCCGCGAACAGCCCCGCGCGCGGCGAGCCACCCTGTGCTCGCGCCCCGGCCCGCGGCGAGCTACCCCCGCTCGCTCGCCTGCTAGTCACCACGCCATGGCCCTCCCGCCGTCCTCTTCGGCGTCTTCGCTCTCCGCCGCGTCAGCACAGCCGACGCCGCTCCACCATCTCCGCCTCACAAGCCGGGCACACGGCCGCCTCCCGCTGCTCCCCTTCTCGCGCGCCGCGCTCCCGCCGCCGCTGCGCGCCCGCATTCCGCCGCGCACCAACCTCCCGGGCACGCCAACAACGCCCCTGCACCGCGCGCTCCTCCTACCACCGCCCTCCGCCTCCGCGTCCCCCTCCATTGCCGACGCCGGCGGCTTTGGCAACAATAACGACAATCTCCACGGCGGCGACGGCAGCGGCGACGGCGGTGAGGGTGGCGGCGGCGGCGGCGACGACGACCACACCGGCGAGGGTGGCGGCGACGCTCGCGGGGAGGCGCTGTTCGTGCTGGCGCAGCTGGGGCGGAAGCTCGACAGCCTGCCGTCCGATCTCGCCGCCGCCATCCAGAGCGGCCGGATCGGGGGCGACATCGTCACCAAGTTCAGCGAGCTCGAGGCCAACGCCTTCCTCAAATGGCTCCTCCAGTTCCAGGGGTTCAGGGAGAGACTCCTCGCCGACGACCTCTTCCTCACCAAGCTCGGCATAGAGTGCGGCATCGGTCTCGTCGCCAAGGTCTCACCGTACCTCGGCACTGTTTTTTTTTTAATTTTTCGAGAACGTGCGCTACACTAGTTTCATTACGTAGTTTCTACTTATTATTTTTTATGAAAACAATTATTACTACTCCTGACAGTTCTGTATTGTGCTAATTTGACTCCTTTTGCACTATATATATACTCCTTTTGTTCAGACTATGGCTGAGTTGCAGAAGAGGGGGGACAATTTCTTCAATGAGATTGAAGTTGTCATATCTGATGTGGTACGCCCGCCTAACTGTGTTTATCTATCATCCAACTTGCTTCAACCTTCATTATGCCAATGCCTTCGTTTTGGTATTAGTTCTCAACCGATAGCGCATTATTGTTAGTCAGGACAAATCTGCAATTTCATCTTTGGATCAACTGTATAAGGTTTGGAACCGAAATGTGAAAACTGGCAAAATCTTATAAGTTGATACAATGATCTACTCATCCAATTTTTCACTTTACATCCTAGAATCCCTGCCTGCCCGTATCTTTTTAAACTTAGCCATTAATATAAAGATTGGTTGTGTGAACACTATTTTACTCTTTATCGGTAATAGTTTTTTCAGTATCTATACTAGTAACACAAAAAAAAACATGTACGGTAAATGAAAATTAACCAAGGGAGGTACTTTTTTTTAAAAAAAAAACTCTGAATAGTAGCTAGTTTATATGGTTGGTTAAACTAGCTTTACAGGTGGGCTATTTATCAGTATCTACATTTTGGTAGTGTTCTTTGCCAAACAGATGTTGGCTATCGATGGCGCTGGGGACTGTAACAGTTGTGGCAAAATTTGGAAATAGGGTCAATTTCATCTAATGAGGATGAGTCTCACTATTTTGTTAAATAATCAAGTCTGGAAACAGAACAATAACAATATCCCAAATATGTCAGAGTCCTGACTTTTCCATGTTCTTTTCTTTGTTACTGATGAAACATGCCACTCTTTGCAATCCCAGGTGAACGGAATCTAATTCAGTTGTTGCTTCTGATACTACCTAGGTCATGGCGATTGTTGCGGACATCATGCTTGTATACCTTCCTGCTCCAACTATTGGTTTAAAGCCTCCACTTGCAAGAAATGCCTCAGCTATTGCCAATTTTTTCGCTAGCTGCCCTGATAATACTTTCCAAGTAAAGCAACCGTTTCCCTTTTTCTAGAGTTGAATGGGCCTCCTATTTCTTTCCCTTGTATTCAAAAGCATGTTATGCGACTTTTTTGTAGATTGCTTTGGGTGGGAGATCATTCACACTTGTGCAGAGGCTTGGAGCTTTTGTGGTAAAGTAGATTCATTGCATTCGATTGTTAACTATTTTATGATAATCATAGTTACCTGGAATTATTTGCAAGCCATGTTGATCAACTAACAGTGTCTGCTTCTTTCTAGAGGAATGCTGTAAAGCTTTTTGCAGTGGGAACTACTGCTTCTTTTGTAAGTTTGTTTATCTCATAGCTATTCTGTGATGATCTTCATTAGCAGTCTCTTTTGATCTTTTGCTAGAAAATTTTCATTCTCTTTTCTGAGCGATATACAGTTGAACATGATCCTGTTACAAAGAAACATTTCTTCAAAATGGGAATAATCCGCTAGCAATATGTTATTGTTATGCATGCAAAAAATATTTATGTATTAGTTGGTTTTATCTCCCTGAATTAGTTGTCTAAGCATGCAATGCCTATGAATTTGTCATCATCCCAGATTGGCAGTAGTGTCACCAATGCAGTGCTCAAAGCAAAGGCAGCTGTTAAGAAGGACCTTGAGGATGAAGTTGTGGAAATTCCAGTCATCCAAAATAGTGTTGCCTATGGTGTATACATGTCAATGTCTAGTAACCTCAGGTAAACAGAGTTCCTAAATATTGTAACATACAGTACATACTTAAGCTTTTGAATTTATGACTGATTATCTTGTTTTGCTACGAGTGGCCAGAGAGAGTAAGGGCGTCATTTGAATTGGCAAACTTGATTTCCCCCCTTGAAACAGATCACAGCTGTGAAACTTGTAGCAAATAGATACATACTATGTTGGTGTTAACAAGTTGGTTTGCCATTCACAGCTTCATTCTTATGACAAAATTTATATACTTCGTCAGGTATCAGCTTCTGGCTGGTGTGATCGAACAGAGGATGCTGGAGCCGCTGCTGCATAACCAGAAGCTACTACTGAGTGTAATGTCCTTCCTCGTTCGTTCGGGCAACACATTCCTTGGTTCTTTGCTGTGAGTAACATTCGCCTCACCGGAAATTGAAATCTTGCATCCTGCTGTTGCTGTATTTGCTTACTGGTGAACTTTGTGGACAGCTGGATTGACTATGCCAGATGGGTAGGCGTCCAAAAGGCTCACGATCACGAAGAGGCCTAAAAGTTCTAGCAGCTTCTCTGCATGTTCTTCTGTCTTCACAATACCATCGATGGCTTGCCTGCCTCTAGAACGCTGCTGTACTCTTCACTGGAGCCCCCCCTATATATCCCAATTTTGTTTGGAAAACCACTAGTAGGGATATATCCGTCGAATTCTCGTATGCTACGACACAACTTCTGTTTTTCTAGCTTGCAACTTGCAACAAGGATGTCATTGTCCAGAATTCCAATATATGTTACATTGGGAATTCCTGTTGGAAATAAGAGCAATTTAGTGATGTACAAGTTAATTTCGACAATGAGAAAAAGACCAACAGCATGTACCACAGGTATGTGATTTGATACTAGCAATAGAGAGAATGCGAGAGCGAACAACAGAGAGAGAATCGACATTCTTACAGTGGGATTGCCGGGGAAGGAAGACGTAGCAGACCGTCGACTGAGATCCGGATCAGCGGCATAGAGGGAAGAAGACGTCCAGCGAGCAGTCGCGACGGCGCTTCCCAAAAACCTGATACGCCCCCTACCCCGTGCAGGGACGCGAGGAGACGTAGGCTTCGTAGCCTGCTCTCCCGACACCGATGGCACGTCGGCGACGAGATGGGGAAGACGGCGGCAGCGCAACACTGTGGTGAGGAAGAGATAAATCTCTCGGTATTGAGGACGACGTCTTGCCCCATATTTATACACGTGTCGCAACAAATAGGAAAGTAATTAGCCGCTCAATCACAGTATTACGGTAATTGACCTGCCGTTTGTGCACTTACCATAATACGAGAATAATTGCTTACCAAATAGGCCAGCGTAATTTTCTCCATGCATGCAAAAATTCGGAGTGGCAAAAGGAGGCCGCGCACCCGCAAGGGTCGGAGCGGGAAATCGACGGACCATTCACGCGCATGTCGTGCGTGCACGCCCATTAGCTCCGCCCCGCCTCACCCGGCCCGGCGAGACGAGGCGAGCGAGCGCGCGTGTGGTTCTTTCTTTTCCTCTCCCCAATAACTCCAACAAGATAGAGATAGCTCAACTATTTAAGTTGGTCTCACTCCTCTTGAAGTAGCAAGGTAGGACTAAAATCCCCCAACTTTCCATATATACATGCATGTGTGAGTGGGCCTTTGAGATTTATTTAGAATTATTTGGCCCATGACCCAAAACATCTAACAATCCCCCACCACATCCCAAGGGCACGCGAGTCATACTTCCTGTACCATAGTACTGTTAATATACCAGCTATTCAGTGGAGACCGGTTAAGGTTGAACATCCACCTAGAACAACAAGATAGGCCCATCAGCAACTGCACAAATGACTAGGCTTTGAATTGGCAGTTTAGTGCAAATAGGCTTCACTTGAAGTCTTGACTGATACTAGGCTACCATAGCCAACCCCGCGAGTGGAGCGTATGAATCATACTCCTAACTCACTTCATGAGCTTATTAAAGAATACCCAATTTTTATAAACTGTGACTAACAGTTGGGCTCACATAGGTGTGTTCTTACAGGGATACTCTGTAGGACAGTATCTCGTTATAAAGCCTCAGAACACATTAAGATAAAGTCAACCTGCCTTACAGAGATCAGAGTAATGCATCTCCAACGGAGTGGGTCAAAAGGAAAGATTGTACTCTCCCATTAACCAATAGCTTGTTCTTTCCAGGTCCTAATTCACGGGATCTCCAATCACATAGGTTGGGTTACTACTGAGGTTAACTCACATGGGTCTCAATCCCATCTTCTTTGATGCATTGTCAATCATGGTGCGTGATAGTCCCTTTGTAAAGGGATCTGCCAGGTTCTTAGCTGTCTGGATGTAGTCCACAGCTATTACTCCGGAGCTCCTTAATTTCCTGACAGACTTCAGTCTACGCTTTATATGTTTGCTGGACTTCTTTCCGTTGTCCTGACTATTCTTCACCTTCGTGATCACCGTTTGATTATCACAGTTTATGAGAATAGCAGGAATTGGTTTCTCAGCCATAGGCAAGTCCATCAACATCTCTCTTAACCATTCAGCCTCAGTAGAGGCTATATCCAGAGCTGTAAGCTCTGCCTCCATTGTGGACTTTGTAAGTATTGTCTGCTTACAAGACCTCCAAGAGAAAGCACCACCACCCAAAGTGAATATGTATCCACTAGTGGCTTTAAGCTCATCAGCTTCTGTAATCCAGTTTGAATCACTATATCCTTCGAGTACTCCTGAGTACCCTAAATAGTAAATTGCATAACTCATTGTGCCTTTTAGATAGCGCATTACTCGATCAATACCATGCCAATGATCAGTTCCTGGATTAGAAGAAAATCTACTCAACTTGCTTACAACAAATGAGATATCAGGGCGGGTTGCGCTAGCTAAGTACATCAAAGATCCAATAATTTGGGAATACCTCAAATGATCATTTCCTAGCCTTTTATTCTTTTGAAGTATTAGGCTAGGGTCATAGGGTGTTGGAGAAGGTTTGTAATCCACATAACCAAAGCGGTTCAAAACCTTTTCCACATAATGAGACTGCAAAAGAGTAATCCCATTCTCACCCTTATTAAGTTTAATATTGAGGATCACATCGGTTTTTCCCAAATTTTTCATGTTAAAATTTTGGGATAAGAATGATTTTACATCATTAATCTCTTCGATACTTGTACCAAAAATTAGTATATCGTCAACATACAAACACATGATTACTCCTTTGCCCCCACCATAACGGTAATACATACAAGTGTCAGCTTCATTTATTGCAAATCCAGCAGAGGTTAAAGTCTTTTTGAACTTCTCATGCCACTGCTTAGGTGCCTGCTTTAGGACATACAAGGATTTAAGTAACCTACACACCTTGCCCTCTTATCCTTGTGCTATAAATCCATCAGGCTGATTCATATAAATTTCTTCCTCTAACTCTTCATTAAGGAAAGCCGTCTTCATGTCCATCTGATGGACAAGAAGCTTATGGGAAGCAGCCAAGGATAATAACACTCGAACTGCAGTTAATCTGGCAACAGGTGAGTAGGTATTAAAGAAATCATCATCTTCTTTTTGTGTAAAACCTTTAGCAACAAGCCTAGCCTTGTACTTTTCAATAGTACCGTTAGGCCTAAGCTTCTTCTTAAATACCCATTTACAGTAAATCGGTCTGCAACCCACTGATTTATCTACTACTTCCCATGTGCCATTTGCAGTGATGGAGTCCATCTCACTACGGACTGCATCCTTCTAATAATCCGCATCTGGTGATGCATATGCCTCTGCAATGGTCATGGGAGTATCATCTATGAGATACACAATGAAGTCATCACCAAAGGATTTTTCAACCATTTGTCTCTTACTCCTTCTAAGAGCTACAACATTGTCATTCTCTTCAATACCAGGTGGGTCTATAATGAACTCTATCGAGGATGTAGGCTGAGGAATAAATTTAGTAGACGAACTCGGTAAAGAATAAGCAACTTTCATCGGAAAAATATTCTCAAAGAAAGTAACATCCCGTGACTCCAAAAGTGAATCAACTAAAATATCAGGCGCTTCATATTTTATCACTAAGAACTTATAAGCCGTGCTGTGATACGCATAACCCAAAAAGATACAATCAATGGTCTTTGGTCCGAGCTTGCGTTTCTTGTTAATGGGTACGTTAACCATGGCCAAATAGCCCCATGTACGCAAGTAATGGAGTGATGGTTTTCTTCCTTTCCATCCTTCATATGGAGTAACTTCACTGTTTTTAGTTGGAACTCTATTTAGAACATGACATGCTGTTAAGACAGCCTCCCCCCACATGCTTTAGCCATACTGGATGTTCCTAACATGGCATTCACCAAGTCCATTAACGTCCGGTTCTTTTTTTCGGCAACCCCATTAGATTAGGGCGAATATGGTGGTGTCTGTTCATGAATTATTCCATTCTTCGCACAAAAGAGATCGAACTCATTGGAAAAATACTCTCCACCGCGATCAGACCTAACACGCTTGATTTTCTTTTCTAATTGGTTTTCTACCTCAGCTTTATAAGTCTTAAAACATTCAAACTCCTCATCTTTAGTTTTTAGAAGAAACACATAATAATATTTAATTGCATCATCAATTAAAGTCATAAAGTATCTTTTCCCTCCTTTTGTCAACACACCATTCATTTCACAAATATCTGAATGTATGAGCTTCAACAATGTCGTGCATCTCTCATCTACAGCCTTGTGAGGCTTACGAGGTTGCTTTGCTTGCACACATGCTTGACATTTAGAGCCTTTGACAGTAGAAAAATTCAGAATTAAATTCATACTGGATAGACGCGACATACAACCAAAATTAATATGACACAAACATGAATGCCATATATCAGCCACCGAATTGTTCGAATCACACACATGGTTCACAACTTTATTACAGAAATCGAAGAGTGAAAAGCGGAACAAGCCTCCGCTCTCATAGCCTTTGCCAATGAATTGGCCATACCTCGAGACGACTACTTTATTAGACTCAAATACCAGCTTGAATCCATCTCGACATAAGAGGGATCCACTAACGAGGTTCTTCTTTATTGAGGGAGCATGCTGCACGTTCTTGAGCCGCACGATCTTTCCCGAAGTGAACTTCAGATCGACCGAACCAACACCAAGAACAAAAGCATACGAGCCGTTCCCCATCATGACGGTTGAACCTCGTGCGACCTGATAAGATGAAAACATGGAGATATTAGTACAAACATGAATATTGGCTCCTATATCGATCCACCAATCATTAGATTGACATATAGAAAATACACTAGATAAATAATTACCGTATCCAGATCCGCTAGGATCACCAATAATCACGTTGGCAGACTTCTGCCTCTGCTGATTCTTCTTGTCCTTGCGGTTCTTGCACTTCTTGGTGAAGTGTCCATTCTCACCGCAAACGAAGCACACAACTTCATCCATGTTCATCTTCTTCTTCTTGAACCGAGTAGTCTAAACAGGCTTTTGCTTGTTCTTGCCAGCATGCTGCATCACATTGGCACTGGACTGTTCTAGGGCTTTTGGTGGAGCATCCTTTGCCCGAGCCTTCTCTTCAACATCAAGACCAGCCAACAAATCCTCAACTGAGATCTTCTGTCTTTTATGTTTCAGAGCTGTGGCAAAGTTTCTCCATGACGGAGGCAACTTGGCAATCATACCACCAGCCACAAACTTGTCAAGCAAGACGTGTCCGAGTTGTTCAAGTTCCCTCACAATAAGTTAGAACTCATGAGCCTGTTCCACGACTGAACGGTTTTCAACCATTTTAAAGTCGTGGTACTTCTTCATCACATACAACTCATGCCCAGCGTCTGCAGCACCGAACTTGTGTTCAAGTACATCCTACAGTTCAGCAGCACTTTTGATGTTCATATAAACATCACACAGCTGGTTAGAGAGCACACTAAGAACACATCCGATAAAAATCATCGTAGCCATAGTAAACTTCTGCACCTCTTTCTCAGACACGAGAGGTAGTGCGGGAGGATTACCCACGACCCAAAACACGCCCATAGCCGTGAGCCACAACAGGGCCCTCGTCTGCCATCTCTTAAAATTCACACCAGTGAACTTCTCCGGTTTTATCGCATCAGTATATCCCTTAGTCATCGCTAAATGCCTATCAGGTTTTTGGATTGTTGGAAATAATAGCAATTTAGCGATGCACAAGTTAATTTTGACAATGAGGAAAAGACCAACAACATGTACCACAGGTATGTGATTTGATACTAGCAACAGAGAGAATGCGAGAACGAACAACGGAGAGAGAATCGACATTCTTATAGTGGGATTGCCGGCGAAGGAAGACGTAGCAGACCGTCGACTGAGATCTGGATCAGCAGTGTAGTGGGAAGAAGACGTCCAGCGAGCAGTCGCGACGGCGCTTCCCAAAAACCTGATACGCCCCCTACCCCGTGCAGGGACGTGAGGAGACGTAGGCTTCGGAGCCTCCCGACACCGATGGCACGTCGGCGACAGGATGGGGAAAACGACGGCAACGCAACACTGTGGCGAGGAAGAGATGAATCTCTCGGTACTGAGGACGACGTCTCGCCCCATATTTATACACGCGTCGCAGCAAATAGGAAAGCAATTAGCCGCTTAACCACAGTATTACGGTAATTAATCTGCCATTTGTGCACTTACCATAATACGAGAATAGTTGCTTACTAAATAGGCCAGCGCAATTTTTTTTATGCATGCAAAAATTCGGAGTGGCAAAAGGAGGCCGCGCACCCGCAAGGGTTGGAGCGGGGAATCGGCGGACCATTCATGCACATGTCGTGCGTGCGCGCCCATTAGCCCCGTCCAGTGAGGCGAGCGAGCACGCGCGCGTATGGTTTTTTCTTTTTCTCTCTCCAATAGCTCTTACAAGATAGAGATAGCTCAACTATTTAAGTTGGTCTCACTCCTCTTAAAGTAGTAAGGTGGGACTAAAATCCCCCACCTTTCTATATATACATACATGTATGAGTAAGACTTTAGAATTTATTTAGAATTATTTAGCCCATGGCCTAAAACATCGAACAATTCCATACGACTACCTAAACTCTAGGAAGTTTCGCTTGTCCTGTATGTATGCATTTTAGCCTTGTTGTGCTTCCTCGATGCCTTGGCTGTTTTGTCGGTTAGAGGTCTTGACAACTGTTGCAGAGATTCTGTCGGAGTATATTCAGGGTCGCTGGCAGCCGCAACAATGCAACATTTGCAAATTGCAATTAGAAATTTGTGATCCGACTTTGCCATCTTATTATTTTCTTCACGGAACAGCGACTCTTGTGCAACATACAAATAACAGCTATCTCTAGAATTCAATATTCCATTCCTATGAACATTGAATTATTGTCTTGTTTTATGCATCTGAATATTTGATAGCATCGCTGCCGTTTGTAGCTACGGTGATCCATTATTTAAAAAAAACACTAAATGTAACATGCGGATACACTGTATTATAAGTTGCTTAATGCAACACGATTTAAATAAACTAAAGATACTGTACCTAAGAACAAGGAAGTTCCTCTTCATCATGAATCTCGAAGTACAGTATTGCAGACTGCATCTGCTGGACGACAGGATCGCAGAGGACGAGGCCGTTGCGCAGTGTCCACGCAGAACTCTTCGGGCCTCTGCTGCCGCGGGCTCCATCGAGCTTCTTGACTCATATATGGGCTTTAGTTGGGCCGATCTACAGGTTGGTCAGCGCAGGATGGTCCTCGGCCCACAGGGACCACCTTGCCGCCTACGTAGCGCTGTAGGGCTCTCTAGCGCACACGGCGGAGGCTGGAAGCCCAACTGGGCCCTACACTTCCCCTTACAAAAAGCCGAGAACCTGTTATATTTTTGACGGGCCGTGCAGCTGAACCCTAATTAATAGCCGTCGATCCCAAACGCCCACTTCTCTTCCTTTCCACCCATCGCCGCGATGCAGCCGCCGCCACCGTCGCCATTCGCCGGCAGGATGTTGCTCACTCCGGAGCAGCAGGCCTCCGGCGCCGCATCGTGTACGTCCATCTGCTCCACTTGCGGCGTCATGACGCGGAACCCGGGCAACACGTGCGCGTTCTGCCTCCGCGCGCGCAAGTATACGTCCATCTGCTCCACTTGCGGCGTCATGACGCGGAACCCGGGCCACCCGGCCAACACGTGCGCGCCCTGCCTCCGCGCGCGCAAGGCCATCGCGGAGAGCGTGCCGCGCCACAACGACGTGGTGCGCTGCCCGGCGTGCTCCTCGTACCTGAAGTCCCGCGATCGTGGATCCGCGCCGCGCCGGACTCGACCGAGCTCATGCAGATCCTGCTCCACCGCATCGACCAACAGGCCTCCCGCCGCCGGGTCGCGATCCCCGCGGCGGAGTTCGTCGCCGTCTCCACCTCCAAGCGCCTGGCGATCCGCCTCCGTCTCCGCCGCGAGACCACCCACGGCGTGACGGTGGAGGAGGACCACGTCGCGGAGTTCTCCGTCCACGACCGCCTCTGTCACGCCTGCGGCAGGGCGCGGGCCCGGGCCGCCGGCCCCGATCAGCAGTGGTCCGCCGTCATGCAGGTGCGGCAGCGCGCGTCGCACCGGCGCACGCTGCTCCACCTCGACCAGCAGATCGTCTGCACGGCGCCGCGGACTCGGCCGTCCGCGTGGACGGCAGCTCGGGCGGGTTCGACTTCTACTTCGCGTCGCGCTCCCATGCCGCGCGCCTCGTCGAGTTCGTCGCGTCCGTCGCGCCCGCGCGCGTCGCCGGCGTCTCGAGACACCCCGTCTCGCCTAACGGTGGTTTCAAGGACGCCTTCTCCGTGGAGCTCTGCGCGATCTGCCGCGACGACCTCGTCTTCCTGCCCAGGGAGGCTTCGCGCGCCCTCGGCGGCCTGGGGCCGCTCGTCCTCTGCGTCAAGGTGAGCAAGTCGATCGCGCTGCTCGACACCGACACCATGCGCCTCGCCAAGATGGGCATGGCGGAGTACGACCGGTACAGGTTCGAGCCCCTGCTGAGCAGCCGCCGCCTCGTGGAGTACGTCGTGCTCGACGTGGAGCTGGACCATGGTGAAGTCCACGTGTCGGTGCTCGTGCACGGCTCGCCGTACCTCATGTCGTGGGTGCAGGTCGCCCGCGCGTCGGACCTGGGCAAGAACGACACCGTCTTCACCGTGATGACGCATATCGGCTGGGAGGTGAACCCTGGGGACACTGTGCTAGGGTACGACCTCTGCAGCGTCGCCGACTCTTGTAACAACCAGGACCTGGAGAGCTATGGGCAGCGGCACGAGTTACCTGACGCAGTGCTCGTCAAGAAGAAGTACCAGAGAAGCGCGAGTAAGATGATGCAGGGCCTGGGCGGCAGCGGCAGCGAGGGAGTCTGTGCTGAGATTGAAGAACTTGCCATGGGTATTGGTTGCATTGAGCTGAATCCGTCCGACGACAAGGAGCTTGATGAGCTGCTCGAGGACGCTGCTTCCGCGGAGGAGACCCGTAGCCGCCGGAAATCACGGGGATCTTTCGACGCTCCCGCCGAGGACGCATCGCCGGCCAGATATAAGGACGCCCCGGCCGCGGCAGTGACGACAGCTGAGGACGAGGCTGCAGCGCCGTCCATGGTGAGTTCCGCCTCCTGCCTGGTTTCCTAGCTGCTTTCACCCGCCTCGATTCTTCTTCCCCCAAATTTTTACATGGTGAATCTTGTAGAAATCAACCGTTTCAGAAGTCACAGAACTATCAGGCAACCATGAGTACATTTTCTAAACTGTTTTTAATCATCGCCCAATGCTTTTATTCTCTTTGTGCATAACCATGTAATGATGTGAAGGAGTAGCAGTGGGAAGAGCTTAGGCGAGATATTGGGTGACTCTGTGCATAACATAGTTTTGTCCATTTTGGTTGCATTGTAGTGGTAAGATTTTCTTTGGGTGATCTGAGTGGAACTGACTGGTGTTTCACATCCTTTACAATGCATCACCAAAAAGATGGCTTGTGGACTACTGCTTCCAATTTGCTTTCCTCTCTTTGTTATATAATTACTGGAATGACCTGATTTTTTTTTATTTTGTGTGTTCATGCAGTTATTGCCTGCTTAGTTTGTGCAGCACAACGCAATTATACATCCCTAAATGGCCATCTTGGCAAAGTTTCTTCGGTTGAGCTCGAGATAAATCGGTTGGGGACGTTCTTTGGAGGTAGCTGGTCATAGTTTCTGATGCTTCATGATATCACTGAAGCTAATTTTCTGCTGTTGATGTATGTGGGCAACATTGCATTTACAGTCCCAGTTAATAGCTTGAGTTTCCAATTGGAGAAATAAAGACCAACATGTTCCTTTGACCATTTGATGCCTAAAGTGCTGAACTGCTGATTATATATGTCTATGCTAACAGGAAAGGGCAGATCAATAATATTGAATTCCTAGACTATATGCTGTTCAGTTTCATCTTTCTGCAGCTGTGACTTTGGTCTGAATTTTCATTTCACCTCCTCGCTCACTTGTCTGCTCTCCTTGTATCTTTTACAGTGTTGTAGGTTCAGTAGCTTGGTTCCATTTTTCAGGTATAAAGTGCAACAGACCATACATTCAGCACGACAGCAGCAGTACTGCAGCAGGTGAACATATAAGCAGCTAATCTGCAGCCTGTGTCTTCTTTGTTCAGTGGCCGCAGATTTGTTTGCTTTACTCACATGTTCAGTGAACCTTTGTTACTTCTCGGCCATTACTTCATGATTGTTTAAAATACTTGCCAAACCAAAAATATAATATGGGGGATTATGGTTGTATGCTAATAGATATCTTTAGCGCGCTTAAGATACCAGATATCTAGAAGCGTTGAAGATATGGAAGCAAGAGGAGGCACGGGAGTTAGACGATGAAAGCTTAGAGTCGAATATTCTGTTACAGTTCACTTACTTTTCTTGTTTTCCCCTCTCCTATATGTATTGTTAACTAATACTGGTGCAAATAACTGTACACTAGATTCAGTTCATCTTGCCTGCTGTTAATTTCAGCAATGAATGCTGTCAGATATTGTGCTTGTTCCGGTGCATAAGACCATACTGATGAATTGATACTGATCGTCCATGGCATGCTTATTCTGCAGGTGTTCACATACCAGATCCTAGCAGCATGTTCGGCGGCTGTGGATTTGTTATATGTTGCTTACAACGGTGAGGAGGTTATACGAAGCGAGGCGTGTGGCATTTTGGGGAGTTTCTGCCTTCAGGCATGCACCTGTAGTAGTGTCTATTTGGTTTAGCATTTAACCCTGTATTAGTAGTGTTTATTTGGTTTAGCATTTTACCCTGTATAACTTTACAGTAGCATGAGCTGGGTTGTGTTTATTTCATTTTCTGAGTTTTTCGTTCATTTTCCCATGATTTCTTCCACCACCCTTTGTGTTCTTTGGAGATCTTGGCCTCCCAAAATTTTCCCTGGTAGAGGATTTATTATCCAAGTTCCACTGCCAACAAGCTGATGCTTGGTTATTGAGAAAATAAATTGATTGTTGAGAAAAAAAAATTGAGTCCCATGCTTTTATAAGTCATAAAATTTATGTATACCCGTAGCAACGCATGGACAATTACCTAGTTAGTAATAATCGGAGAAACACTATAGCAACAACAATAGAAGAAACAGTATAGCAACGATAAAATTACATCAGAACAATTTGGTGGAGCCGTAATTTATTAGTAGTAATACTTCTTATTATTAGTAATAATTGGAGAAACAGTATAGCAACAAACAATCTTTTGGAGCTGTAATTTAAGGTAATACTTCTTATTAATAGTAATACATTTAGTAATACTTCTTATCAGTAATATTTCTTTTTATTAGTAACAAACCGTAGGAGGCTCCACTACTATTGCACGTAATATTTTTTTTGTTAGTAGTAATACTTCTTATTTTAGTAGTATATTTTATTAGTAATAATTGGAGAAACAGTATAGCAATGATAAAATTACATCCGAACAATTTTTTTGGAGCCGTAATTTATTAGTAGCAATCCTTCTTATTATTAGTAATATACTATTTTATTAGTAATAATTGGAGAAACAGTATAGCAACAATACAATTACATCTGAACAATTTTTTGGAGCTGTAATTAACGTAATACTTCTTAATTATTAGTAATAATACTTTTTATTAGCATAGTTTCCTCCTCAATTAATCGCAAACGGATATAATTAAGGAAGTTAATTAACCATAAATTGCCTATAACTAAGGAAGTACGTCTCAATTAGCTAGTAGTAAGATTTACTCTTTCTGCTTGTCTTCGTTATGGTTGTATTTTTTTCATTCTTAAGAAGAATTCTAAACTTCAGACATCATAGTAATTATGCATATTCACACACATCATGAACACAGCAACCACGAACGCAAATTACAGGTACATCTGAATCTCGTGCAACAAGCACAATAGATAGTACTGTACTGAAGAGGATGGAGATGCAAGCTATAGATAGAGAAACTAGTGCAGTATTACTCTGCTATCTGGTTGAATCTCGTGCAACAAGATAACACTACTCTGTTCTGTGCCGATCTGTGAAGTGTGAACTGGAGAGAAACAATAGAAAAGGCACCAGTTATCGACCGATCTATTCAAATCACAGAAGGAGTGGAGAAAGTAGCATCAAATAGAAAAAAGAAAAAAAACCGAGGATCCATCTCATGCTCCTCCGTTTGTCAGTGGAGGCAGGACAGTAGAGGTGCCACCGGCGTCGATGCAGGAAGGCTCGCCATCACAGTTTGGGGGGGGGGGGGGGGGGGGGGGGGGGGGGGGGGGGCCGTCGACGCCAGGTTGGAGAAGGCAGGGCGGCGCCGCCGCCCCGGCCTGCACCGGATCTGGATCACGGTAAAACGCCGCCCCCGGTGCGGGAGAGGGCGCCGTCGCAGCTACTCGGAGGAAGAACAGCTCGTTGCCGTCGCCGGGGAAGGAGCTGCTAGGGGGCTCAGTCAAGCCACGCCGTCGCCGAGCCGCCGAGGGCGCCATCCGTCACGGCAGGGAAGGGCGTACGCCGCCCCGGGAGGCGCTTGTCACCACGGAGGAGCACCGTTCGCGTGGGACGGGACGCGCCGCCGATGCTGGCCCGTCGTAGGTGAAAAAGTCTAAATAACCCTCTAAACGCCGTCACCTATAAAACCGATTATTTTACACATTAAACTATGACGAACGGCCTAATTTATCCCTGGGCGGTTTTGATAAGTGGTTTTGCTGGCCACGGTGGCGTCTTCCGGTCTGGGCAGGCAAGGGGCAGTGAACTTGACGCCCTCCCACACCTCAACCCAGGCCTCTCGTCTTGTCCCCCTCCTGCAGCTCCCCGCCGTCGCCCTCACCGATGAACCATGCACGGAGGCCGCGGGCGCTTCGGGTCTACCGCGCGAAGCGGCCGCGGCCGCGAACGCGAACCCGGCCGCGACGAGCGCAATGCGGGGCGGGCGCCGCGGCAGCGAGGGCGAACCCGGCCGCGTACAGAATCCCGGCCGGCCGCACTCGCCTTCCCAGCCGCCGTGCCCGTGCGTGCGCGTGCGCGTGCGCAAGCAACACTGAACGCTCGATAACATCCTATGCGGCGCTGGTGTCCATGACCAGCGCGCTCCAGCAAGCACGGAGCGGAGCTTCCCCACGGCACCGACGCTCGCCGACCATGGAGACGCGCCACGGAGACGCCACGCACCTGGTGGTGCGAGCCGGAGCCGAGCCCCCGCTGTCCGGCGGCGCGGCCATCGCCGGCGTTGTCCTCCTCAAGACCTCGTACTTTTGCGTCAAGGAGCCGGCGGGAACGAAGACTGGGGAGCCGTGGGTGCACGATGGCATCAAGTAGACGTGGGCGCTCGCCGGATTTCACCGCAGTAGAGCCGTGTTACGGCCTAATTGGCGTTGCCGTCGGACCCAATTGCGCCAAACGAGGCCACTTTTGGCTTTAATTTGGGCCGCGGCCGTCGCGAAGCCGCTCACCGTCGGCGCCATGCCGCCGCCGTCGTGGCTGGTCATGTCGGAGCCCCCTGCAGGTGTCGCCATCCCTTGGCCGCGCTCGCCCGAGATTGGGGAAGCAGGCCGAGTATCCCGGAGCTTCCCCGAGGCCTCACCCGCAGCCTCACCCACCTTGCCACTGCCCGCCATCGCCGCCATGCGGCTGCCGCCGTGGCGGACCTCTCTTGAGCCCCGAGGGCCTTGCCCGGTACCACAACGGAGCTCGCCGGAGTTGCGGGGTGCCGTAGCGCACCCCAAAAGCCTCGTTGGCGTCCCGCGCCCACCTCGCCGTCGCAGCCAGGCTGCCCCGCTCCGCCGCGTCGCTCGTCCCGGCCGCCAAGAGCGCCAAATCGCCGCCTTTAGCCCGTTCGCGCAGCGGGAGCTGTAAGCCTGTACGCGAATGACGAGCTCTGCCTCTTCAGCGCCTGCCTTCCCTGTTTCTACGAGTTTGCGTCAACCAATCCTTGCCGCCACCGAGAAGCAGCGAGCCCGTTTGCACAACACCAAAATGTAGGAGAATGGCAAGCAAGCAATCGAGATCATGGCCACAACGGCGAGCATCCAGGGCCACGGCGGGCAACCGATGCAAGCAAAGAGATAGAAAATCATAGCCACGACGGCGAGCATCCAGGGCCACGTGATTAATTCTCGCCGGCGTGCTCAGCTGGTTTACCAAAGGGGCGCTCCTGGGCAATCTTCCTCCTTGCTGCCTCGCGTCCATGGCCATCTGCCGCCTCTCCTTCCTCCGCAAAGATCCTTGGACGAACATGTAGTGCGGGTATGGCTTACTTCGGCCGCATCGGCGCGTAGTGCGTGCCTGCGCACGATGCAGAGCCGGCCCGCGACAGCAGGTGCTTGGTCGGATTCGGACCCCGATGCCGCGGCGGCACGCGATGCAGGAGGTTCGCCTGACGGAGAGCTAGAGGGAAAGACGAGGGAAGAAGGCAGGGGATGCGTATTTCAGCCTACGTGGCACCTGACGAGTGGGGGCCATAGGCCACCATGGCCGCAGCTGCCACTGGCCGCCACGTCATCCAAAACCACCTGCCTAAATCGCTCAAGGTAAATTAGACTGATTTTTAAAATTTAATATATAAAATAATCGGTTTTATAGGTTATGATCTAAACTATTCTAGTTACCGTAGTTCATGGCTTATTTAGACTTTTTAGAGACCGTCGCCGCCGCTGTAGATGTTTTGACGGGATGGAAGAGAAATAGGAATAGAAAACAGGAACTGCGGTTCGATTGTAATATATATATTGGAGTGAATAGTAACTGTCCCGGTTATCATGGCAATGATTGATGGTGGTGCTGGTTTATTAGTACTACCGTACTGAATTGGTAATACAAATTACTCTTGCGGACTGGTCGGGATGCTGGCCACGCCGGAGCTGGGCGGCGCTCCGCCGTGGCTCTAGATATTATTTAGAGCCTTAGGCCCCATATAGCAGTTATAAATTAGATATGTATATATAGAAATAGAGGTATTATTATGTGTACATATCGTGATTTTTTTTTGTCTTCCAGCGAGTCGAGCTGACCTAGCCACTTGCTCCTCACCTTGCCTCTCTTCCACTCATCTCCTCATCTCTCGCTGCCCTCCCCTCGTCTCCTCTCCTCTTGCAATACTCAGCAGATACAAACCCAATCCTCTCGTCTCTTGTACCGTAGCTAGCTATGACCTAGGACCCTTCGTTCAGCTCCATTCGACCCCACTTCACCAGGACACAAGCCATGGCTTGCATGAATGATCCTCAGTCAATGCCAAGGCGGCTTACCATAGTCACAGTTACGTACTTGTAGTTCAGGATACATAGGTGTATTCTTGCAAGATGCGTCCAAGTATAAAGCTTTGGGATGATCCCCTCTTTCACCACTTCATCGCACAAGTCCTCCATCTTTCAAAATAAATGCTAGCACATTGGTCTAATGTTTTTGTTACTGCATTGTACTTTCTTCATTTCAAATTATAAATCGTTTGACTTTTGTGGCTCTAACTTTGATCATTCGTTTTATTGAAAAAATAGTGCAAATATAGTTACGTTTAAGTCATTCGTTAAGAACTTTTATTAATAAAACAAGTCATGACAAAAAATGATAATTTGTATAACTTTTTGAATAAAACGAGTGTCTAAACTTTGTGTCAAAAAAATCAAACAACTTACAATTTAGGATGGAAAAAGTACATTATTATTAGAAATAAAATTAAAAATTTCCATAAATCAATCCAATGTTTTCTAATTCGTCACTACAACACCATTGAATACACCATAGTTCATTAAGGATCTAGAGATTTTGGAATCAGTGTAGCCTTGTACCATGAAACCCCAGACGCCATGTTTGCAAAGATTTTGATATGTGAAAATACAACTATTGCACATGCCTTGTATCAGAGGCCTCGCATTCCCCTATGGTAGGGGAGATCGATGTTTGAGAGGGGTAGGCGATGAGGCGGGAGGAAATAGAGGTGTAGCCTGAGGAGGAAGAAGAGGGGGAAGGGAGAAGGGTAGCTAGCCCACTGTATATCACCTTGCTACACCTGCCAGAGGCGCCATATCGATAGGTTAGCACAGGCAGCAGAGCGTCACGGTGATAGGCTTGTCGGTTGGCACGGTCGTGTGCATTTGTCGTGCCAAGAAATTTTGCACGAAATATGTTAGATTTTAAAATAAGAAATAGTGAGGATTAGTTTTAAATTTCTTTTCTCTTAAAAAGTGAAAACAAAAAAATTCCATACCGATAAAGCAAGCACCGTTCCAGTGGTTGCAAATGGAGCGCAAATTGATGAAGCGGTCCAGACGCCCTGTGTTCCTGTCGATTCCGTTGGGGGATTTGTTTTCGTATGCGTATCGTCGTCGCTGCCTGTCTTTTAGCGAGCCGATCCCGACCCGACGTGGCACGGGCTTACTGGCCTGGAGCACCGTTAAGCTCAAGCTGTGAAGGAGAGAGACACAGTCAGTGAGTGGGCAGCAGCCACTTGCTCCCCACCTCGTCTCTCTTCCACTCATCTCCTTTCCTCTCCTCATCCAATACTGTTACCGTTACAAATGCAATCCTCTCCTGACTCTCCTCTCCACTACTTTAGCTTTAGCAAGCTCCGGCACTTTGGTCCCCTTGTTCATTCGACCCCACGCACGCACCTCGCCAGCAATTCAAGACGCCGCCAGCCATGGCTGCCGTGACCGCGGCGGCCGTCTCTCTGTCGTCCTCGTCCTCCCCTGCTGCCGCTGCTGCTGCCAAGGCCAAGTCGGCGGCGTCCCCGTCGTCGCCATGCAGCCACGTCCAGTTCCTGCCCCTGTACCCGCAGCGGCGGCGGCACGGCGCCCGCGCGGTGCGGGTGCAGGTGAGCACCGAGACCGCGGCGGAGGCGGAGCCGGTGAAGAAGGAGAAGGTGTCCAAGAAGCAGGACGAGGGCGTGGTGACCAACAAGTTCAGGCCCAAGGACCCGTACATCGGGAAGTGCCTGTCCAACACTAGGATTACCGGCGACCAGGCGCCCGGGGAGACGTGGCACATGGTCTTCAGCACCGAAGGTACGTCTATATGTACTAGTGTCTAGTCTGTACTCTAGCAGTGTAGGTACGACTCCAGTTAAGATAAGATATGGTCATGCATGCAAGCAAGGCCTCGATTAGTTGCCCGGGGCACCGATTCGGCGTTTGCTACAGTGTCATACACGGTAGTAATTTTATTTTTATTTAATAATAATTATTAAATATTAATTAATTAGGTTTAAAATATTCATCTCGTAAAGTACAATAAAACTGTGTAATTAGTTTTTAATTTTATCTATATTTAATACTCCATGTATTTGCCGGCATTTTGATGTGACGGGGAATAGAAATTTTACATAGTAGAATTTAAGGATGAATTTGGTGAACTAAACAAGGCCCAAGACAGAGATTAAAATTGGTGTATGTATGTACTAGTACTACATGCATATAGTATACTTAGATGTTCTATTGTATTTATCTATACATATATAAACATAGCGGGATATTTGCGGTTTGTGCATGATGCAGGCGAGGTCCCGTACAGAGAGGGTCAGTCCATCGGCATCATCGCTGACGGTGAGGACAAGAACGGCAAGCCCCATAAGCTCAGGCTCTACTCCATCGCCAGCAGCGCCCTTGGAGATTTCGGCGACTTCAAGACGGTGAGCCATATATCTTCGAGTTGCTTGCATATATGCAGCTGCATATGCATCGCGCCAACTTATATTACCATGAATTGCAAGATATGGCAACTTTTTTCCAGTGGTGTGTTTTCTTTGGTCGCTTTCAGTTTCAGTGGTCTCCCTGGTTCTGCAGTTCGTTCTTTTTTCTGATAGCTGTTGTTTAGGTGTAGTGGCAGGTTTCCGCATGCAAAGCAGAACTGGGGGGACTACTAGTCCTGTAATTTTCAAACCTTTTGCTTTTTCCTCGTCTAATATATATACATCGGCAAATATCTTGCAGCTCTTTCTAAAAAATATATACACGATGTCTTCTATCCAAATCAATTAAAACAATAACTAAAAAAATTCTTTTATTTATTACTGTATATGTGTAGGTGTCGCTGTGCGTGAAGAGGCTAGTCTACACCAACGATCAAGGGGAGATCGTCAAAGGAGTCTGCTCAAACTTCCTGTGTCAGTTCTCTTTACCCTCTCTTTCTCTTGTGTTCGGATTTGATTCAATTAATTTGGTCCATGCAGACTAAGCATAGAACAGGTTCAAATTAAGGATTAGAGTCGTTTATCAAGGGATCGGAGATGTGTATTCAAAGGATCTAACTTTGTACGCTGACTGATATATATGCTGTGCATGCAGGTGACCTGAAGCCAGGCGCTGACGTGAAGATCACAGGGCCAGTGGGCAAGGAGATGCTCATGCCCAAAGACCCCAATGCAACAATCATCATGGTGATTATTCAGCTCATCCATCCATGAATAATGGAATTGTTAGCGATCTGTTTAACTTGCAGTACAACCAGTTCATCATGCATATATATATGATTCTTGACAAACTTGTAAACTGAATGAAACAATTGAACATCACCTGAATCCTGAATTCCTGATGTATGTATGCAGCTCGCAACGGGTACCGGTATTGCGCCGTTCCGCTCCTTCTTGTGGAAGATGTTCTTCGAGGAGCACGAGGACTACAAGGTGAGTGTGTATATATGTGTGCTCTCAGCCAGTCCCAACTAAACAACAGAGAAATGGAATGAACTGACTGAAATTACATATACAGTATACCGGCCTTGCGTGGCTGTTCCTGGGAGTCCCGACCAGCGACACCCTGCTGTACAAAGAGGAGCTGGAGAAGATGAAGGAGATGGCGCCGGAAAACTTCCGGCTGGACTTCGCGGTGAGCCGGGAGCAGACGAACGCGGCCGGGGAGAAGATGTACATCCAGACGCGGATGGCGGAGTACAAGGAGGAGCTGTGGGAGCTGCTCAAGAAGGACAACACCTACGTCTACATGTGCGGGCTCAAGGGCATGGAGAAGGGCATCGACGACATCATGGTCGACCTTGCAGCCAAGGACGGTACGTGCGTACACATGCATCTTTAATTTGTTGCATTGCATTGGTTTGGTTTGCTTAACCATGCGCACATGAATCATATTATCGTCCATCTGCAGGGATCGACTGGTCTGAGTACAAGAAGCAGCTCAAGAAGAGCGAGCAATGGAACGTCGAGGTCTACTGATGATCCATGCATTGATCCATGACGACGACCAATATGATTTTTGTTTTTGGTTTTGTTGTGCAAGCTCCACTCAACGACCTGCCTGCTGCCTGCCGCTGATGACGAGTTAGCATTGCATTGCTGAGATCAATGAAATTGTTGGCCCGTCGTCCGAGTCAGGCTCGGTGTATCGATGTACATACCTTTTATGATGATACACATACACAATACATGGTTTCTTTCTGGAGCCCTTTTGGTTTTGAATTTTTTTTTTATTAAAACTAGTTTCCCCTAAAAAATGATTACATTGCATCTATGGTTGATTAGGATCGGAGCAACTTAAAAAAAAGTGCTTGAGCCTTGTCAAAAAATAAAGTAAAAAAGAAAAAAAATGGAAACTAGTGTACTCCGTACAACATCCTTGGATGGTCCAGACCACAGCAAAACGAGTGATGGAGGGCGCGGGCACCACATCGTTTGGTTCATGTGCTTCTAAAGCATCCATCACACTCACACCAGATGCAAGAAGACATTAGACATCCGAGATGGCGATTGGCGCACCACATAGTTCAACCATCCATCACACCAGATGCAAGAAGACATCCGAGTGCAGCCAAGATGTGTAACGATCCTGGTTTTTTAATTATGGTTTTTTAGAGGTTGTTGACACTACTGTAGAGGCACTGGAAATAGAACTTTCTTTTGAAAAGAATTTTTAGAGGCAGTTCGGTTTGACATTACTGTAGAGACAACTGAAAATGGAACCACCTCTACAATTGAATTTTCGATATGGCTCAGTTAGAGTGACCTATAAAGGCAACTAGAACTAGAATTGCCACCTCTAAAGAAAAAGTTCCCATTGCTGAAAATCAATTATGTAGTAGTGTTAGAGAAATGCCTTTTTCTCCTACTTCATACCATATATAGTTTAAAATTTTGATTAATATTCTCTCCGTTCCAAAATATAGTTCGTTTTGAATTTTTTGGTGTGTGCAATTAGATATGTATCTAGATATATTATTTATCTAGGTATATAGCAATATATATGCATATATCAAAAAAGTCAAATTAAATTACAATTTGAAACAGATGGAGTATATTACTCAGCATATAACATAAATGGAGTTAAGTATTTTTTTAAAGCAATTTTGTCTCAGAAATAATATGAGGTTGAAGTTAAGCGGCCACTGGAATTAAAAACTAAATTATAGTTTACCTAAACCATTAACCTAATCTCTCCCTTGTCTTCTGAATTGTTCTATTTATGGTCGGATTTCATGTATGCAATTGCCATGGCTCGAACTTAATGTATATCCATCGTTGAGGTTGTGGGCTTGATATAGTCCCTCCCCTCCTCTCCCCCCACAACACCCCCCAACCCACA
>CM041634.1:60959239-61068932 GCA_023333625.1 Bothriochloa decipiens
TCAATATGTTTCTAGATATACATGGAGCATTAAATAACATATGGCAGAGTAATTTAAATATGATTTCCTCATTGATCGGTTAGAAAGTATTATAGAATAATAAGTTCTTCAAGCAAACTCTAGGTGCTAACAAAATATACCAATATAAATGGAGATTACCATTCTTTGCTCTTCCTTCTAATCACCTTTCTTAAGTAGGTGGTCTCATCCTAGATCCATTTCCCTCCTTCAACAATCCTATTAATAAACATATGGGGATATATTCGTTCTTTACTTTAATTTGCATATGTGTGTATATGCCCAAAACTGTATGCAGAGTAGAGATTGGCACGGGTGCATTGTAGTATGAGGGACAGTGTAGCATACCTGTAGCTTACTGGTGACATAGCACTTGTCTATGCCAATAATGTAGACGTAAAGAGATCTCTCCATCCGCTAAAGTTCACGCCTGCAGGCTGCAACAACGGCAGCATACTTGCAGCAAGAATTCTAGAGTATGACTGAGCAAGAGCAGTGTACCCATGCATTGACAAAGGATGTTGTTTAGCTGCAAGGTGTCTAGTAGTGGCAGACCTAGGATTTTACTATAGGATATATGCCAAAAAAATTCTTATATAATCCGTTAAACCGTTTACGATTCGGTAAAATCATATTCTAAAATGATAAAACCAAATATATTAAATAACATGATAAACTATAAACGACGACAAATCTCAATATAAATTGTTCAAATAAAATACAAATAATTCGAAATATGGACATAGAGAAGAGACTTACAATATTATTTGTTTATCCGTCGCTTTCTCAATGACATGAATGTGTTAATTATATCATCTGCCTGCTCGGCCGGTGATTTTAGCGGCTAATAAGACGACTGGTGCTGGATAAACCGGGCTGATAAGTTTAAGCATGCAGGGTGCGTTTGGAAGGCAATTGATGTCATCAACTCGTGGCTTTGATAGAATCATGTTTCGAACATGAGGTTGAGCTTCGAAAGCTAATTGCATGAATTCACGAATTGGATTAAAAATATCACTCGTCATACATGAATAAATAAATAGATAAAACTATTTAAACTATTTAAGTATCTAAGTGAGAGGAATATCAGAAGATTAATCTTATACCTGTCTGCCGACTGCCGGACATGTAACCGTGAGTCGACGCCGCTGTACTCTTCCACGCCGAGACGACAACGTTTTAGGCCGTCAGGTGTCGGGCATGGCCACGGCTCCGTGACTCCGTCTCCGATCTCCGTTCTGGCCGTCCGGCGACCGGCGTGGAAGGCCAATTTACTTTCGCTGATTGATTGAAGCTCGCTACTATGGCAGGTGGTTGCGGCGATTGGCTAACAGGTGAGATAGGAAGGGATGACAATTAGATCTACTATTAGGCGTGAGAATCGAGTTTTCAATACAGCACGTATATTTCTTTTTTTTGATCGAATACAGCACGTATATTTCATAATGGCATATGGGTAAATGTTTTTAGAAAAATAGTATAGGAAATTCATATTTTTTATAATGGCAGGTGTGTAGTTTTTTTGAAAAAATAGAATAAATCCAATGGCTATTAATATAAAAGGTGATTAAATTGATGGTCAGATCTTTCTGATTATTGTGTGAATTTCTAAAATTTATCTTTTTTTCTAATGCGTCTGGTGAGAATTAACGTGGAGGCTTGGTTGAAGCGTCTAATTAGTAATAGTAAGTGACAGGTGGATAATTTTTTTAAAAAATAGAATAAATCCAATGGCTATTAATATAAAAGGTGATCAAATTAATGGTCAGATCTTTTTGATTATTATGTAAATTTCTAGAATTTATATCTCTTTTTCTAATACGTCTGGTGAGAATTAACGTAGAGGCTTGATTGAAGCCTCCAATTAGTAATAGTAAGAAGTAAGATAAAAGCAATGATGCTAGATCCAAGCAAAATAATTTTATTTGGTTGTTAGCATTTATTAAAAACTGCAACATTTTTTTGAGATCTTTATTTAAGTACTTCGTCTGAGATCCATCACAACATATTATACGCAAAAATTAAATTGGTCCAAGTAAACTCGGTGTTAGTCGAATACAAAATTGGTGTTGTGTGAGGATTGCTACCGCCCTACGAGAATTTTGAGCCCGAGAACTTTTCAAGGCTCGGTTTCATTTGAGCTGTTGGGGCGTGAAGGCCTGAAGGGAGTTGGAACGACCAGCCTAGCCTACACGGTCTACCTAGAACCAAAGGAATTCCCCTAAAAAAAAAACCTAGAACCAAAGTAATGGAATCAAATTAAATCTCACACAGGAGCCTAGGAGGCGTGTAATTTCCGATGAACAAAATAACTACAGCTTGTGCAGTAAATGGCAATGCCATGCAGAGGATTATATCATATCGCCGCTTCCTTTCTTCTTCTTCTTCCGCTCGAGCTCAAATGCCGGGTTCACATCTCCTGCCGCCCAGCTGACCCCTGCGGTATAATTGTATCCCTCTCCCTCCCTCATATCACCAAACAGACATCAAATCTCTGAAACCTCAAGGCCATGGCGGCGCCGGACTGGTCGTCACTTCCGGAGGGCCTCGTCAACCGCGCGTCGCCGGCTGCCTCCTGGCCACCAACGACCTCGACTGCTACACCGACCTGCGCGCCGTCTGCCGCCACTGGGGCTCCTCCACCGACGACCCCAGGAGCAAGAGCGCCGGTGGGTCATGCTGGATGAACGCAAGGTCTCCTCCGGCACCACCACCGACGGTCCCTTCCTCTTCGTCAACACGGCCACCGGCCGCTTCCTCTGCAGGAGGCTGACGCTCCTCCGCGATCCCGGCCATGCCGTCGTCACAAGCACCGCCGACGGGCTCCTCGTTCTGGCGACCAGGGATCGTCCGCACTCCGTGAGCGTCCTCAACCCCTTCACCGGCTCGCTGATCCGTTTTGCCGCGCCACTGCCGCGCGACCCGCAGGAGGCGGAATACACTGCAGATGTGGTCGGCTCTTAGCCTACTCTGGTCCTGTTCTTCCTCAGACAATGGTGGATGCACTGGGCGGACCACAGAGCGAGTCTTTCTCGATGTCGACGTCGACCGACATCAACAAGGACTTTCCTCCATCCAGCTGGGTGCCCCAGATTATTTCGGCCGTTGGCCAACGTGCTGCCGGCACACGCTACAATGCTCTTGTTGCACAGAACATCTTCGATCAGTCGTATAAAGACGTGGACTGCCGTTGTTATGTGGTGGAGGTCGCCGGCGGGGATATTCTGGCTGTCAAGAAGCGTGAGCATGGCATGGATTTTCGCGGCATGGATGTTTTCAGGCTTGACGCTGCTGGGAACGTGATGGAGAGGGTCAAGAGCATCGGGAACCAAGCTCTCTTCCTCGGCGCCAGGTGCCTTGTTGTTGACGCCGATTCCTTCCCAAGTGTTGAGCCCAACTGCGCTTACTTCCAACAAATTGAATTTGCCATGCGTTACATCTATAAGTTTAACATTGGGACTTGCGACAAAGAAGAAGAACCAGAGCTCGTTTCGGTAGCAATGGACGGCGCTTGTGATTTGCCCCTCAATTCGACAGCAATGTCTAGTGATTTCAACAGCCACAGACCTTTCACGCTAACGCAGATCCTCAGCAACTACGCCGTGGACATTCCAGGGCATTCTCCAAGGTGGGAGCACAGCAGCAGTGACGACGACGGTGACTATTACGACGGTGTCTATTACGACGAATATATCAGCTACATATGACGATGAACCTAAGAGGATTTGGACTGGGTATGATCAATATCAATATTGACATGATGATGGTTGCTATTATCATCTCTTCGATAAAGATCTTCAAGCATCTGTTCTTCAATATAATTAATGCACGTATATTGTAGTTCTATTTGGCTCTATATGTCTGCACTAATTAAGTTATGAATATTTGCCATGTACGTACTGCTTCGATTCGATCTGTGCTACTTTAACTATTTTGAATTCCTGTCAGTCCATGCATTGCAGTGTTATGTTGAATTCTATACCACATGCGTATTGTACTATTGTTCGTAGCTAGAGCGATATTTACCAAATGCTTGCCAATGCGGTAAGCATGCATATTTGTAACAACCCTAGAAATCCGGATATCGAAAATACGGGCTTTCAAAAAATTTTTCTAAAGTTTACCAGTGTATGGTGGATGTCATGTAGGAAACCCGCCAATAGATGCACAAATAGCATCCGACGTTAGCCCGAGCATTGCATTTAAATAACCAGAGTTTGATTCGCCTCTTATTCGATTTTATGTGATGTTAATAAAAATCGAATAACCTTTTAATACATGTATATATATATATGCCTGCTACCAACCCCCGCGCTGGCCCAGCCAGCGGCCCAGCCCCGTCACGCGCTCGACCGCCGGCGCACACGCGCTCGCTCGCACGCGCACGCGCATGCACGCCGGCCTGCCTGCCCGAGCTCGAGGCCCAGCTCGGCCTGCTGCGCTGCCGCCTGCCCTCTCGCTCGCGCGCTCGCCCGACCTGCCTGCCCGAGCTCGAGGCCCAGCTCGGCTTGCGCCCGCGCGCTGCCGCGTTTCGCCCGTGCGCGCTCGACCGTCCGCCGACCGCCGGCCCAACAAGGCGGCCCACCAAGGGCCTGCCGCCGGATGCGCCCACGCCCCTCCCCTTTCCCTCGCTGACGCGTGGGACCGTGCTGTCAGCTTTCACCTTTTACCACTTCTGGTCGACCGCACGTCGCGTCCGTCGCACCATTTTTGTGCACCGCGCGCCTCCGCCGTCCGCCCGAGTACGGCCGCGTCCCGCGCCGTCCATCTAACCGCCTGCTTGCACCGCGCTTCACCGAACCCTAACCCTAATCGTGGCCGCGCACAGCCGCCCGATGGGCATCTTCTGCCTCCGCCGTCCATGGCTGGCCGCCGTGCCTATTTAAAGAGGAGCACCCTGGCCTCTAGGGTTTTCCCATCGCCCCGCCGTCTTTGTGGAGACCCGCCGCCAGATCAGTCGAGCGAGGGAGAGAGAGAAGAAGGGAGGAGCAGGAAGGAGGCGGAGCTAGAGCGCTGCCGCCGCAGCCGCCGTCCGCGCGCTGAGGAGGACCTGGAAGCGCCGCATAACCGCCTCGACGCCCCGGCTTCGCATCCCCTGCACCGAGCCGCCACCAAGCCCGCGTCACCTGCCTCGACCGTCGCTACGCGAGTAAGCATCCCCGCCCTCGCCCCGCTCGACCATGGCCACCACCAGTACATCGTCGATGTTCTTACTCCCCTTACCCCTGTTTCTTTCCTTACCGCGACCGATAGCTTCGCTGTAGTCTAGAGCACGTTTTTGGCAACCTCTAGGAGCTGGCACGGGCCACAGTTGGAGCCACGCACTTTTGCAGCTCTGGCCTCCCCGGACTCTGGCCGCCGGAGCGTCCGCCGTGGCCGCCGAGCCGCGCACGCCCCGCCGTGCCTCGACTAGCCCCGGTAGTTAGCTCATGGAGATCCCAGCTTCTCCCATCGAAGGGCAAGAAGGAAGATGGAGACCAACGCCCGGTTCCGCCAGCAGATTTGGCCTCGCCGTCGCTAGACGCCGCTGCCGCGCCTCGCTGACCGCCACCGGCTTGAGGGTCGATTTCCCCGAGTTAGAGCACCTAGCCGACCAGCCACGTAGCTCAGCTTATGCTCCGACATTCGTCGAGGGTCCGACCGACGAAGTCGAGGGTCCGCCCGACATTCATCGAGGGTCCACCCGACAAGTCGAGGGTCCGCCCGACATTCGTCGAGGGTCCGACCGACGAAGTCGAGGGTCCGCCCGACGAGTCGAGGGTCCGCCCGACGGAGTCGAGGGTTCACCCGACGAGTCGAGGGTTCACCCGACGAGTCGAGGTCCGACCGACGGATTCGAGGGCCTGGCTCTGATCGAGGTCCTGCCCGAGTCGAGGACCCGGCTCGAGGCCAGAGGGTCAAGTCTCGAGGGGCGCACTGTTCTCGAGGGCTCCCATTCGTGCGAACAAGTCCGTCTTCGAGGGCATGCCCGTTCGCCGCGCGAGGCTTCGTTCTCGAGGCCAGCCCGTTCGCCAGAGCGAGCTCCGTCCTCGAGGGGTCGCCCGGACCGCCACCTCGAGTGTACAGTGCCGACCCAACCTGACCCAGAACCAGCCCTGTCCAGACCTCCGAGGCCCGGTCGAGACCGTCAACGTTGACCGTTGACCTGGCCCCACCTGTCAGTGACCAGACCCGTGGTCCCCACCTGTCAGCCACTAACTGGACCGTCGACACTGACGTCAGCATAACGTCAGCACATCCCCAGCTGCACTGTTCCTGCGCGCCACGTGGCCCAATCAGGAGCTGCCACGTGTCAGCACCAGGTTAATCTGCCCTTTTTCTTTTTTCGAAAATAGAATAAACTTCAGAAATTCATAACTTCTTCATACGAACTCCGAAAAATATGAACCAAGTGTCCAAATTTTCATAAAAATAAGCTCTACGTCATAGGCTTGTGTATGAGTGCATTTGGAGTTATTGAATTTTATTGCTTCTTTGTGTTGACTCTATAGGAGCCGCTGACGCGGCTATTATGTCTCGTTTCAGAGGAGGATCAGCTTGAGGAGAACGACTACGAGTACGAGGAGGAGCTCGGTGACGACTCTACAGGTGCCACACCCCACCCAACCTCGTAGATCCTATTACGCATGGCATAATATCTAGTTGCTAGTGCTTTAATTATGAATATCACCTGATGATAGGTTGCATGGTAGAACTGCCTGATGAGCCTTTACCTTGTCGCAACCTTACTCCTGCACACCTGCTGATAGGCTAGACGCTTGCTTATTTCTCTTATGATGCTTTACTTCTACTACGCTTATATTTGTGTGATGATGATGCGTGGTGGAGAGTATGGTCATATGGTTAAGGCACGTGGTGCCACTTTACTCGGGGAGAGTGCTGCGTGCGTCTTGGGTGTGTGGTGAGGGTTGAGTCGATCGGACAGGATTCTACGACGAGCCATGTGGGCGAGTCTTGCCGGGGGATGTGTTCTGGGCATTCCCGTGTGAGGTGCTTGTGGCGGGCACATTGTGATGCATAAGGAGATCCCGGGGGTGAGAACCTTCGTGGAGCGAAGCCCCGGGTAGAAGGTGCTGTTGTAGCACGGACTGTTGTAGTCCCAAAAGAGAAGATAATCCTGTCTGATCCCCCCTAGGACCTGATATCTCTTGAGGACCGGAACCTTGGGACTTACGTGCTCACCACTCGCTCTTGAATGGGCGGGAGACGGATGTTTGACTAGCTAGGACGGTGCCACTACTACTAGGTTGTTAGCAGAAAGTGTCGGGAGGTACGGGCGTGGAGACCCACACCCTCCTTAGACAGCATAGTGACCACGGGGGCCCGGTACTATGTCTCACAGTCTCAGTGTGCCGGTGGTACCTATCCGGGATGTCCCAGTACTGAGTGGTAGGGTGGCATCGCACCGGTTAGAAAGCAGCCGGAATCAGCTTAGGCGGGGCACCGCCGATGATAGTGATCTTGTGGTTACAGGAGTACACGCTCTGCAGAGTTTATGAATCTATATATAGTCCGTGAGCCACTGGTATGGCTCTTTCCTAAGACCCACGCTTCTCGGGAGTAGTGAGAGGAGTCCTTCTATTTCTCCCCCTGGTGTTACCCTTTCGGCTGTGAGCCGCTGAGACAGGCTCCGAGAGGGAGTTGGACCTATCGACTGAGTGCGAGAGGGTAAGATGTGTGTGATGGTGATGGAATGGGTTTGGATGTGTGGATGAGATGGATTAAATTTGATGAATTATATTATATAATATTGGTCACTGTTTGCATAAGAAACTACAGCCACATATTAGGTCGATTTGATTATATCCTTTGCATCCCACCAAATACTACATAGCAAAAGCAAAGCATAGGGTGGGAGATGTGGCCAGTACAAACCGTACTGAAAATTATTTGGCAGGTGAGCCCGACTACGACTATGACGACGAAGAGGAGTAGATGTCTCGTTCCTACGCTCAGGCTTCTTTTTGGAGATTTTATTGTACTTCCGCCTTTCGCAGCTGTTCCAGATGCTGCAGCTACTCTGATGATCCCGCCAGTGTGGCGATGAACTATTTATGTAATCCCTTCTAATTGTATTCTTTTGTTCGATGTATGGATCCTGTATCGACTATTACGAGATAATGAGATGGTTTGATGCTTCGAACTATTATATTATCCGCCATTCTATGTATTTTTCCTTCGTAGAAAATTGAGGATGTTTCAATATAAACATGCCTATCGGTAATGGTAGCACAGTATGGTTCCCAACCATGCAGTGCTTGCTTAATGTCACCTTATTTTGTAGCTGATGTTTGTCTCTTGACCGTGCATGAGCATTAGAGGTTGTCTAAATAAGATACCAAATGGGACTTACTAAGATTCAGGTGTCTAAATTTTAGCTTACTTTTAGGCGAGACTTATTGTATATGTTTTATAGAGTGAAATCCGCTAGGGCCCCTCAGCTTGTGCCATATTCTCAAGTAGAAGTAGGTCCGTTAATATGAAAACCTGAAATTCAGGCCTCTAAACTTGATTAATGTATCATTAGAGGTCCGAACCGGGATGTTGGCAAGGCTATTTCGCCAGCTTGGACTGCCAATGTGGCAGCTAGAGGCGCGTGTGGCTGGAAATCTCTCGCCATTTCGGATGCCCGCAGGTCCCTTACCTCTTCTTTATGCTGGTCGACATCTCCCATGTTCTTGCTTTTTGCAGCGTTGATTTCTCAATTAATCCTATATACGCAAGCAAGTGTTGCACTTGCTCCTTTCTCCTTTCTTTTTTACTTTGATCTCTCATCTGATTTATGCAGCTCCTGATCTTCTCTGAAGCTTGTGCAAGATCTGATTTGTGCAAGGTCAAAACACACCAGTTTGTGGAACTGGGATCCTTTCCCTCTTTGCTGGAGGAATGTAGCAAGCATCCTCTGATAAAAGAAATACTAATATGTCTGCATTCAGCAAGCTTCAGATGAATTTAATTACTACAAATTCCATGAATCATATCTTAAATCTTCTGGTTGTTCTTATCAGTACACATTTTTATTGGTTTGTTGGGGGCCATGAAAGCACTACCAAGTTCAATGAAAATGTGAAAAAGTTTGCAAGAAGCTGTTGTCCTAGTTGACTCTCCCTTTTCCTTAATTAATTCTAAACTGTATGATGATCCGGATAACCGATACAATATTAGTTCTCTAATTTTATTAAGAACAACACCTAGAGTTCTAATTGTTCATAAAAATAAAAAAAATCTTATTTGTCATCCTTAGTTTATGGGTTGTATTCATGTTGGACCTTTTTTTAGGAGAATCCAGGTTGGAATTGGATAGCCCATTTCAAAAGACTCAAAACCGACTCAGCCTTGGTCCAATACGAAATTGGTCTTGTGTGAGGATTGGTACGGCCCATACAAAAATTTCAGCCCGATAACTTTTCGAGGCTTGATTGACATGGGAAAAAGTCTACTTTACCTTCTATATCTTTTGCCAAAGTCTGGTATAGCTCCCTTATCTTAAAAACCGGATAAACACGCTCCCCCAACTATCCAAACCATGCATATGACCTCCAAACTCGGTTTACGCTCTGGTTTTTGCACAGGCGCATCGCAGCGTCGGCGAGGACGGGCTGGAGGTAGGAGAAAGGCATGACAGGGTGCATCCCGCTCGACGTCTCCCGCTGCTTCGTCCCTGGCCGCGGTGTGCGCCTAAGCTCACTGCCGCAGAAGTCGCGCCTCCCGCCGTCGTCGGCCTTGCCCTCCGCGGTGAACTCCTCGCGCACGGACACAGCATCCTCCATCTCCCTCCTGCGGCACAGAGGGAAGATACGAATATACGAAACAATCCATGATCCATCCATCACACAGAGCAAGGTACACGGACCAGAAACTGACGTGAGTCCGGCCAAGCGGAGCTGCCGAAGGGTCTGATGCCGACGCTGCGGCCGGAGCTGAAGAGTGTGCTGCAGTAGAGTAGTAGACCACGTTGAGCGTCTTCTCAATTCTCATCCTGCTTCGACACGATGCAGTCGGGGGCAAAGCCGTCGGTTGCCGACCAGAGCTCGTCGAGGCTGTACTCGGCAAACACCGGCACACCGCTGGCGTCATCGTCGGCGTCGCCATTCTCTGCACAGGGAGTCGAACACGGCTGTTATATCAGGACCGTAAGCAGAGGAGCGGGCAGCAGCACGCCTCGCTCTGAATGAAGAGCAAACCACGCGGCAGCGTGGCCCTGGGACTGCAGATTAATCATTTAGCTCACGGCGGCGGCGTGGCCCTGCCCGTGGCAGCACGACCAAACTTGCAGCGGCGGCGGCGAGCTCCCGCGCCTAGCTCGCGGCGACGCGGCAGCGGCAGCCTGGGTACGCCACGACGGCGCGGTCCAGTTCGAGCGCCAGCTGTGGCTCCACCTGTCGCGATCTCCGCCGGCCACAGGTCCACGGCCGCGAGCGCGAGCGCCGGCCACGGCTCCGCCGGGCGCGAGTCGGTGCTCTCTCTCTCTATCTCCGCAGCGGCACTATGGTCGAGACGGAGCACCGGCGAGGCTCCGTTGACGACGGCGAAGGGGACCGGGTAGGCTAGCTAGGGGCTTCGTCAGTCAGGCGGCCGGACGCGCGGGACCACATGGGCGCTCGACGGCAAGATTCTGCATGGTCGCGGGGTGTCCGGTGGTGGGCAGGTCAGTCGCGGCATGGCTGCGGCGAGCGTGCACGGCTGCTCCGGCGAGACCAAGGTCACTATGCCGCTCGAGCAGGCCGGTTGGGCACGGGCCATGTCTTTTTTATTTATTATTACGGGCTGAATCAGTCCGACGTGGCGCCAGCAAGGCCAAAACCGCCTCCAAACCAGCCATGGGAGCTCATATGCACGGATTCAGTAGATGGAGGAGCGTGGGTGTCTGGTTTTTGAGTTGAGGGAGGGAAATTAAACTTTAGCAATAGACGGGAGCAGATGTAGACTTTTTTCATTGACATGAGCCGTTGGGCAGTGTGTGTGCGCTTACCACCAGCAGCCCAAGCTGACACTTTCTTCCTCGCCTCCGACCCCTCCCGGCACCTCGGCGTCCGCGCCCCTGCGGCCCCTACCCCTGCACCCCGGCGTCCGCGCCCGCAGCCGAGCAATCCAAGGTGACCATTTCTTCCTCGCCTCCGACCCCGCCCGGCTATCACATTCGTCTTTCACGGGTTGTTCCTCGCCCCTGACCCATGGGTGCTTCTAGTGCAGGGGAGCCTGCAGTATTCACCGGCGGGTGGCAAGCCGTCCACGATTTGGCCAAGCGATTTACACAGCCGGCACAGATGCAGAGTATCCCTGCCTCGCAGATCCAGGGGATTCGAGAGAACCATCGAGTTCGCAACGGCGACACGCCTGCTGGTCCTGCGATTCCTGGATCTCTATTTCCTGCTTCATCGTCGCAGCAGGTCGAGCGATATCAATATCAAAAGAACCCTAAGAGGTAACCAATCCATCAGCAACAACTATTTTTATCATTGAATTGCATCGGCATCGTAGGTGGTGCCACACTGCTTGAGGGTTTTTTTTTTTTGCTTTAACAGGTTTAGGGTGAGAAGTCATGGAGCTGTATTTTGGTAGCCAAGTGCTTGCATTCAGAGACGAGATGGGTCCATATTATGTTTTAGATTTTTTTTTGTGATTTTATTAGGTTGAACTAAAGTCGGACTAGTTTTCCATTAGGTTGGAACCATGAACATTGGTAGGCTGAATGAAGAACCATCAGTTTGATACCTTGGCTCTCCTTTTCAAGTTATAAATTCATAAATTCAGTATCGAGTTGACTAATCTCTCAGATTTTGGAACACAGTAATGTGTTCCAGGTTCTCATGAAACCATAAAACCAATGCACAGTTGCACTGCGCTATTGGGAATATATATGTGTGTTCTGTAACTGCAATACATTTGACCAGGAAGCATGCATTTTTAAATTCAGTTGTGGTATGTTCGATTTCTAGTTTTTTTTCCTCGAGCGCCTCCTGCAATTACCATTCAGTGTTGTGAAACAACATGAGTCTATAAAATGCACAATGCAAAGTTGATTTATCCTGTTCAGTTCAATTCTGCCTGCCTGATATTTATCTCGTTTCAATGTAGGAAGAGAGGCAAATACGGTCCAGATTCAAGGATTTCACCTACAGAAGAAAGTGCCATTACTAAGGCAATCCGAACTTCTACCAGTCGCAAGGGGGAGCCTGTTTTCCTGCCTGCCGTAGGCATGGAGTTCAACTCAGCCAAAGAAGCAAAAGATTTCTATAACCTATATTCATGGGAAATTGGATTTGGCATTAGAAGAGGTAGAAAAAAACCCAATGGCAATAATTATATAACCAGGCAGGATCTTGTATGCTCATGTGAGGTAATATAGAAAACTACATGCTTATGTTTATTATATTTAGTATTGAAAATGCCATTGAAATTGTCCTCATCAGGAGGACTGGATGCAAAGCCATGGTTAGGCTCCATCGCACCAGTGATCATGGCTGGGTTATTTCTCGGTTTGAGATGCAACACAACCATCTTTGCTCTACCACAAATGGGCCGAACATATAGTGGCCATCACATAGTGACATTGATCCGATGACCAAGGATGTTGTTCAAAAGCTTCATCAAAATAATAGATCCATAGAGAGGGTTTGCAATGTACAGGACGGCGACACGCGGACTTTCCCCGAATGTAAGAATGCAGCCTCTCTCTCATTTTTGTTGGGGATGTGCCCCAAGGCCGGAGAGGCTTAATACCTCCGACTTCTACCTAACCAACAAATCCGGCATTTCTTTTATATTTGTGTCTGCAGGATCCAAAGAAGAGGCCCCCAGAGGTAGGACCTCCGCCGAGGAGGCACCTCGGGGAACCATGGAGTCGGTCGGCGGCGGAGGTCCAGCTGCGTCGTCTCCCATGCTCGCAGAGGTCAATCGACCAAGCCCCCGACTCCCGCGGAGGCCCTGCGTGGAGGTGGCGACATCCCAAGACAGCGACGTCGAGGTGGCGTGATGGGCCGAGCTGAGGCTCATCGTCGAGAAGCGGACAAGGTGGGCCTCTCACGGGCAGTGATGGGCCGCGGCCCATGTGTCGTAGCGATAAAGTGACGGACCAGCTTGTCCTTGGGAGGCCCACGTGTAATAGAGTCAGTATCTAGGGTTTCTATACTCCCATTGGGGCACGCTTGTACTTTTAATCTTGAGCTAGGTAGTCACTATAAAAGGCGATGCCCCTGTGTAATGAAGTGGGTTGTCCTTTGGTAGCTGCAGTGCGAACTACCCTAGGGCCCACCTTGTAATTTTTCATTATTATTATATTAGCAGAGAGTTCATCTTGGTCCCACCATTCTACTATATTCTAAATCTACTAGAACCGTGTTCCAATAGTTGGCGCCCACCGTTTGTGTTTGGTCGGAGATAACGTCCGCAGATGCCACCTAGAAGAAAGGCCTCCGCGAGGAGACGTACCACCGCTGAGGCGGAGGTACCCGAACCCTCGACTCGCGGGAGGCCGAGAAGAAACACCCGAAGCACCTATGCCTCCGTGCCGGGAGACGGAGGTGACGACGAGAACAACAACACCGTGCAAGGGGCGGATCCCTCAGAACAACCTCAGCATGTCCAAAACCAAGAAGATGAGCTGACTAGGCTGAGAGCTGAGATGCAGCGCATGAAAGCCGAAAGAGACAGGTTGAGGGCAGAGCAAGCCGCAACCCAAAGGACAATACAATCATCGCGGCAAGCAGAAGAAATAAGGAAGCAAATGGCAATCTTGCAAGCAGAGATCCAGAGCATGCAACCTCCGACAGGAAGCCTCGCAGATACTGCTCAACCGATCACAGCAAACCGCCGCCACGCTGCAAACATACAGTCTACACACACCACAATACCAATCCTACCCACACTCCTGAGAATTTTTGACCCAAAGTCACCACTGTCCGAAGGCCTGCAAAGCGCACCATGGCCTCCGAGTTACAAGCTAGTGTCTCTGCCAAGGTTCAATGGCAATTCAGACCCAAGACAGTTTTGAAGCAGCTGTAGCCTCAGCACAATGGCAATACAGCAGCCAGCCTCAGCACAATGCTGACAAGAAAGAGGAGACCAATCAAGAACAGAGAAATCAAGGCGGGCAAGGTTATTCCAGAACCAACAAATCCAAGAACTGGAACAAGAACCAAAAACCAAAAAAGTCGTATTGTCTCTTTCACGGAGAAGATAAAGGGCATGTTACACGAGAGTGTCCGGAGGCCCTAGAAACATCAGAAAGAATGAAAAACAAACAACAACAATCGCAGCCCCACCAACGAAGCAATACACATATGGATCTTAGTGGGATCAACAATACAACCCAAGTTTCCCAGGATACGGTCCAGGGCCACTACCGCAGCACAACCTGGCTCAACAGTACTATCCGACATCACTGCCAGCCTGGAGACCAGTCTATCAGCAAACAGGGCAACACCAGGGTTACACTCCGAACAGAGCAAAAAACGGTCTAGCATCAACCCAAGACCTCCGCACATAACGCTCATCGAACCAACACAGATACAGACACCCCCGGTAGCACAACAAAGGTAGTATGACGCATTACTGGCACCTCCGCTAACCTCATCAGCGATCCCGAAGGCGGAGCCTTTGACGGAGAACCAGATAAACCCGCATTCGGCCTTACCAACCATCGGCATGATACTACCTATAGCCGGAGGCTCAGCTTTAGAGTTCGAAACCGAAAAGCAGAAAAAGGACCACCTCCGTATGGTAAACAATGTAGCAGTTCAGGGAGCATACAAATCAACAGAATGGTCCAAGATGCCAATAGAATTCACAGAGCAAGATCTTCAGGTAGAAAGCTGCCCGTATGCGGATGCTATGGTCATAAAAGCAAACAGCAGCATGGAAAGTAAGCAGAATACTCATAGACTTAGGAAGCTCAGCAGACATCATTTTTGCCAGTGTCTTCGATCAAATGAAACTCAGTAGAAACTAGCTGCAACCACCAGATACTCCATTGATTGGATTTGGTGGTAAAAAGATCAATGCACTAGGCAAGATATCGTTACCGGTGTCATTCAAAGACGGAGACTGCGCCAGAATAGAGTACATCACCTTTGACATGGTAGCCATCTACTACCAATACAATGCAATACTAGGTAGAGGATTTGCAAACAAGTTTAATGTGGCAATACACATGGGATACCTCTGCATGAAAATGCCAGCATTGCACGGGATCATCACAGTGCGAGGCAGTCAAAAAGAAGCAAGGAACATAGAGAAAGCAATCTACAAGGCACATAGAAATATCAATACCATAGCAATGGATGAGCCTCCAGACATGCCTGCGGGAAAGACCAACATGGCAGATTAGGAGGACACAATAATATTACCATTGGAAGAAGCAGTCCCTAATAGGAAAGTGACCATAGGAGCCAACCTATAGGAGGTAGAAAGAAAAGACCTGTTAGAACTGCTAACAAAGAATAAGGACGTATTTGCATGGTCAGCATCAGATCTGCAAGGGATCAGTCATGATGTGATTGAGCACATCCTCGACCTAAACCCAAATGTCAAACCCAGGAAGCAAAAACAAAGAAAGATGTCCGAAGAACGCATAATTGCGGCAAAAGCGGAGGTGCAAAGATTGTTAGATGCTAGGGTCATCAGAGAAGTCAAGTACTCAGACTGGCTAGCAAATGTTGTCCTAGTGCCAAAAAAGAACGGTAAAATGAGAATGTGTATGGACTTCACAGATCTCAACAAGGCTTGCAAAAAGGATCCCTTCCCACTACCAAGGATAGATGCATTAGTTAGCAAGGCAGCAGGATGCAAGCGCTTCTCCCTGTTAGACTGTTTCTCAGGATACCACTAGATATGGCTGAGAAAGGAGGATGAAGAGAAAACAAGCTTCACAACCCCCTTTGGCACCTATTGTTTTGTTAGGATGCCAGAGGGCCTCTACAATGCAGGATCAACATTCTCAAAAATGATTCAGATCGTATTGCAAGCTCAACTCCAAAGGAACATCATAGCCTACGTTGATGACCTAGCAGTGGTCAGCAAGCAAAGCAGAGATCACCTGGAGGACCTAAAAGAAACATTTGCCAAGCTCAGAGAAGCAGGGCTGAAGTTGAACCCAAAAAAGTGCATCTTCGGAGTAAGCAAGGGAAAGATGCTCGGATACATTGTCAGCCTAGAAGGGCTAAGAGCAAACCTAGAAAAAACAAGAGCAGTGTTAACAATGAGAGAACCAGCTACCAAGAAGGAAGTCCAACGACTGACAGGCAGAATAGCGTCACTCAACAGATTCATCTCAAAATCAGCAGAACAAAGTCTGCCATTTTTCAAAACACTCAAGCACTCAGACAATTTTGAATGGGGCAGAGAGCAGTCGGAGGCATTCCAACAGCTCAAAAGCTATATGACAAAAGACCTCATGGTCATAGCACCAGATACAGATGCAACACTGTTGCTGTATATTGCAGCCTCCGCAGGAGCAATCAGTGTCGTACTGGTCCAAGAAAAGGAAGTTGACAACAAAAATGTTCAACAACTAGTGTACTATGTATCAGAAGCACTGTAGGGGGGCAAAACTGAACTATTCGAAGGTCAAGAAAATAGCATATGCAGTAGTCACGGCATCAAGAAAACTCAAATACTATTTCCATGAACACAAGATTCTGGTCCCGACAGCACAGCCGCTCACCGACATCCTAGGAAACAAAGAAGCATCTGGGAGAATTGGTAAGTGGGCAACAGAGATTTCCCAGTTTAGCATTAAGTTCATCGCAAGAACAACAGTCAAGTCACAAGCACTCGCAGACTTCTTGGCGGAATGGACGTCCCCGCAACACACAGAAGACAAAGCGGAGGCCTCGATATGGACAATATACACCGACGGGGCATGGGGTATCCAAGGTGTAGGAGCCTCCGCAGTATTAATATCATCATCAGGCATCAAAACCAAATACGCACCAAGATTATGCTTCAAAGCAACCAACAATGTAGTTGAGTATGAAGCAGTAATTCTAGGGTTCAAAAAGGCCAAGGTACTAGGTGCAAAGCACATCATGGTCAGGACAGACTCACAAGTAGTCACAGGGCAAGTAGAGAAAGACTATATTGCTAGAAACCCAGAGCTAGCCGCATATCTTGAGGTAATCAGGGTCTAGAAAAAAGATTCCAGGGGTTTACTCTAAAGTATATCCTAAGGGGGGCACAGAAGCAGACGAGTTGGCTAAAGCAGCAGTGAATCAATCGGAGGTACCCGAAGGAACATTCTTCCAAGAATTGACAACTCCAGCGATCATGAAAATATCCAAGGCATTTGCAGAGGTGCTCCTAGTAAGCACAGAGGATTAGAGAAAAGCAATAATCGACCATATTAACGGAGTTCATGTAACATCAAATGAAACAAGCGCAGCAAGATTGGCCACACGGGCAAGGAATTATACAATAATCGATGGAGTTTTGTACAAGAAAGGCATAATTCAACCACTGCTCAAGTGTATCACCGAGTCAGAAGGCAGAGACCTCTTGCAGGACATTCACTCAGGAATGTGTGGATCACATATTGGTCCTAGAGCACTCTCAGCGAAAGCAATCAGATAGGGGTTTTACTGGCCCACTCATATCAAGGATGCGTTACACATAGTAACAACATGCAGGGCGTGCCAAAGTTTCGCACCACATCAGACATCTCCGGGGGAAAAACACAGCTGGTACCTCCGGTCTGGCCACTTCAAAGATGGGGAATGGACCTTGTCGGCCCATTACCTCCGGCGCAAAGCGGGAATAAGTATGCAGTAGTAGCAGTAGAATACTTCACAAGATGGATAGAGGCCAAGCCACTCGCAACCATAACCTCTGAAACAGTCAAAAAATTCTTCTGGCAAAACATAATTTGCAATTTTAGGGTGCCAAGAACACTCACAGTCGACAATGACAAGTAGTTTGATTCAGATAAGTTCAAAGAATTCTGCGAGGGCATCGACACACGAATAGCCTTCGCCTCCGTGTATCATCCAAAAAGTAATGGAGCAGTGGAAAGATCAAACAGAATCATATTCTCAGCAATCTTAAAAATGTTGTTAGATCACAAGAAGGGCAAATGGGTCAACGAACTACCCAAGGTGGTATGGTCCCACAACACAAACGTATCGAGAGCCACCGGGTTCACTCCATTCAAGTTACTGTATAGAGAAGAAGCAATGATGCCAGAAGAAATCAAGTATCAAAGCCTCCGCGTGATCAAGCAAAACCTCGCGAAAGATGAAGAATACAGCAAAGAGATGACCGAAGCCTACAGACTTGAGGCCATTGATAACATCAACAAATACCAAGACCAAACCAGAAGATGGAGGGATAGAAAATTGGTCATCAAAAACATTCAAGATGGCGACTGGGTGATGAGGCGGAGGCCAAACGCTCAAAACATAGGGAAGCTGCAACCAAAATGGGAAGGACCATTCATAGCAAGACATGGTGGAAGAAGGGGGTCTTTCTACCTACAAGATTAAGAAGGAAGGACGTCGGCTCACTCCTGGAACATCAATAGCCTTAGAAAATATTACACATAGAATGTAAGGACTCCGTGGAACTATAAGCGGAGGTCCATAGATATTTCTGCAATTTACATTTCTTATAAAACTGGCTTGCACTCTTTTCCTCACACAGGGGCTCCAAATCGGAGGTGAGGTTTTTAACGAGGCAAGACCGTTCATAATCAACCTCTGAAAATATAAAGGGGACCCCAAAAAATGATACAAGCTGTCGAAAAGCAGCCAGCACCGCAGCTGTAATATTCGACAACACTTCACGATTTGCAAGGTTGCTTCACGCCTATCATTAAGCAAGACAACAAGGCATGAAGCGACCTCCGGGGAATGCCACAAGTGCTCAAAAAAGACCTGTCATATCAAGCATCAGGGCAGGCACCCGCAACCACGAATTGCAAGATAATTGAAAAAAGACCTGCGAACTAATGCAGGCACCGGTAGCTCTAAAATAATCATAATGCTAGTCAGCAGCAATAATGACCTCCGAAACAAAGCGTTACCAAACTGAAGGTAACATGAACCTGCAAAGAAACCTTCGAGCCAAACACATTTCAAACCGGAAGTAGGAACAATACAAAAAGAACCTCCACGACATAAACATTCCAAAACGGAGGCAACAAATAATATAAATAATCTTTATTAATTAACTTTTCATTTACAACCGATAAGGCTCATTGCGTCTCGCTCACAATAAGAACAATGTGCGAGACCAAAGTGCACAACCTCCGGGTCAAGATATCTAGCCACTCCACCCAGTTAACCTGCTACCACAAGACATGGAAGTGGCTCGGAGGTTGCTAACACTTCAACCTACAAAAGAGCAAAGAGTGCAACCTCCAAAAGTACATATGAAGGTAAGCAAACTAAGACTCCCTGAAAAGCAGGTGCTGGCGGAGGTAAGCCCTGATCAGTCATGGAATACCACCTATCGCCTCCCGGCTGCATACCACCCTGTGCCTCCGGAAACCCAGCCAGTTGAATCAAGTCCAACAGTCACTCGGTACGAAGAGAAGGAGGTGAACCTCCAACGCCAGCTTGTACATGACAAACTCCACAATCATCTGTCAGCACACTACTTTGCACCTTCCATCAGCAAGCAACCACCGCATCCAAAATCCTTATACCAACTACACTAAATAGGATCACAGCCGGCCACCATCTCTGAGGATACAAAGGGAATCCAGGTAGAGTATCATTGACAAATAGAAGCATCACCATCTTTAACCGTTGGCAACAGGTTCATTGATGTGGCTATTCTATTACGAATCCTCGCACAGTACCAACGCAAAGACATCTCCAAGGGAGCACCATCAGTATAATGTACACAACAAAGCATCCTAAATGACAAAGGGGGAACAGATCTTTTTATAAGGACCTCCCAAGCATCATTAAACTAGCTGCAGCTACCTATCATTAAAGGAAGCAAGTACAAAATTAGTACTTGTACCATCATGCCTCACGAGGCAAAAGTACAAAATCAAAGGTAGTAAATAACAAAGATACTCAAAGTACATAGAGGCACTATAAAAGAAGTGGAGCTTAAATGTCACACACCTCAACAGACAGGAAACAAGTAACCACACGCAGCCCAGCATAGCAAAAATAAAAAACAACAGAGATGGAAGCTGATGTACGCATACGGCCAAATAAAAAACACAAGATAACGTGAAAGAATTCGTAAATGGTTTAGCAAAGTAGCCAGCCCGGAGGCCACAAGGACCTCCGGAGAAGTGCAAAATAAGCTAGCTGATAGCGCAAGCCAATCCGGATCATCGACAACTAAGAGGCAAGGGGGGATACCGCGTAAGAACTCGTAACGTCCCCCCGCCTCCGCTAATATCAACCAAAGGCTGTCATCACTGATCAAGCGTCAGGACGTGTGGAGGCAACTCTGGAGACAACAGGCACAAGAGCAACAAGGAAAAGCCGACATGCGGGAGAGACAAGGCCAGCCCTGGTCGAAGACAAACAACGGCTATCATATCCATCTTGTAACCAAAGGAGAAATAAATTATTCATAAAGAAATATACATCAAAATAATTACATCCTCCAAGGAGGAAAAGGAAAACATATTCGGAGGTCCCGACCATGATCCACCTTGAAGGCCTCTGACGGAACCAAATCGACCTCCGCAACTCAGCGGAGGTCAAAAAAAATAAACTATGAAACAACACTCTTATCGCGGCAGTGTACCTCTGCGTAAATCAGGAAAAGATTACAAAGGCCCATTCAGGCCATGCCATACAAGAGAATGAGTAAAGCTAGAACGCTTATCATCTAAGTCGAAAGCGACAAAATCAAACATATCGTCCATAGTACGCCTAGGAAACGCCGATTTTCAATAATCCCATAGCTCCCCGCTAAAGAAAACGCCATCACGCATGAAAGTAATAGTGTCAACCTCCTGCAGGCCCCAAAATGCTGACCTGCGCAGGATGATTTGACCATTAATAACTTACATAATTTAAGGTAACCAAATGTATTTCTTACATATGCCCAGCGGCACAGTGTCAGCAAAAGACTAACAATCTAACAACTACGAGTCAAGCTCAATCTTTAACCTCCTCCTCAGCAGTCGGATCCTAAGCCTCCGCCGTGACCTCTGGCTGGGTATCCGCCTGCACTGTCGTCGTGTCAGCTCCAGCACTCGCAGAACGAATCTCAGTCCCGGAGACACCAGCGTCGGTGACCCCCTGGTGCGTGCAGAAGTGTCACCGGAAGCCGCCGAACCTGGAGCACCGCACTTGCCATACTTCAGTTCCTGAAACAAGCGGAGGTAAGGAAGAGGAAAAAGCAGTAAATAGAATGTGACAAAATACAAAGTAACAAGAAAAGCAATTTATACCATCTCACGAGAAATATTGGCCATGGCCACGGTCTCAGAATGACCAAACTTGGATCAGAATTTCTCCATAAAACTGCGAACAGTAGTTTTCACAAACTAGTCTGTTCGCCCAAGTTCACTGGGATCATTCAGCTCAGGGACTTCTAAGTTTCCAATCTTTTGGATTTCATCAGCAACAAAAAACTTGCACAGATAGGTAGCAGACGTTTTGGCGCTGAAATCAGACACACCAGCAAGAAATTCATTGATCTTGCCAACATTGGCTTTGATCCAAGACAAGACGTCAGAGGTCGAGGTCTCTGGATGGAGCGGAGTCGCAATGCCACCAAAAGCCTGGAGAGCGGAGACGTAAGATTCTGCCACCTCTAGCCGATCGACCTCGCGGCAGTCAGTCATTCTCAAGTTTTTCAACTTTAGCCTTAAGAGCCTCCGTCGACCGCTGTTCAGCATCTGTTTCCTAGCGGAGGAGATTGGAGATCTCAGTAGCCTTGTCTGCTCGCTGAGTAGCAACAGCCTCCGCTTCCTTGGCAGCCACAAGAGACTTCTTCAAGTCATCAGACTAGACCCCAAGAGCTGATAATTTCTTCTCTAAATCAGAGGTTTTCTTCTCCAAATTAGAGATCTTTTGCGCCAGCTGTTCCTTCTCATGAGTCTGAGACTCCACCTCCGCTTTCAGCACCTTGATAGCATCGCTCTTCTTGACTAATTCAGCGCCACTGCTGGTCTCAACTGCCATGGTCAAGGTGGTGCTCTGAAAAGAATACCAAAGTAATAGCAAAATCAGACACGTAGGAAGAATAAGGTAAAAATCGTTAAGAAAGGAGAAGAATAAACCCGACTCACAATAATATGGTGGTTAATGTTGGCGTTCAACAAAACACGAAGCGGCAGCTTAGCCAGATGTTGGTACAGGTCTCCACCCATAGAATAGGTCAGTTGGTAAACGCCTCGAGCCCAGCCAAGGAGCACACTTGCGCTCTGATTAGGATCACTGGTGGATGGCGAAGACCCAGAGCCTCCGGCGCCCCCGGAGGCTGTGGCGGTTTGGCCACCGCCTCAGTAACAGCACCTCCAGGTGAAGGCACGGCAGGTGTTGGAGGCATCGGAGACGCGGTCTGAGCAGCCTTTGCAGCGATACGATCTAAAAATAAGTAAATAAAATCAAACAACAAGTAAGAAATGCAAACAGAAAATAAAAATCTTATAACCATCATGCACATGCTCACCGAGCAAGGAAATCTCCTCATTCGAAGCTTTACCACAAGAAGCCTTCAGAGTCAAGAAATCTAAATAAGTCATGCTATGAGTGAGAACCCCACCTTGACTCGCAGCGTAAGCATCCTCGAAGACCTCAACATTCTCCGCTTCATGCTGCACATCCTTCACGAGCTCCTCAACATTGTGAGCACCAACAGCCGCCTCCTCCAGCTCATCCTCATCAGAGCTAGCATCAAGATAGATGCTTGCGAATGGCCTTGCAGCAACCTCAGACGAAAGTGCTTCAACAGGTTGAGGCGGAAGTGTAGCAGATGGCACAATAGGCTGGAGTGAGGGCGAACCGGAGACGTCAGCCGTGAGAACATGGGACACCTCTAGAGAGTTAACAGCAGTCGACGGAGACCGCCGAGATGGACCCTCGGAACCAGGCACCGTCAGAACACCAGGCTCCATCAGAGTCTCGGTAGCCACCTCTGGATCAACAATAATGTTCCCTTTTTCATCATGGAGATCACCAAAGGCTTCTTCCATCTCCACAGATTCAACAGAGGTTTCCCTCTGCCTCTTCGAACCGCGTGTCAAAGTGCCACCTTTCCTTTTCTTCGACTCGGTAGCCTTCATAGCAGCACCGGCAGCAACCAAATCCTTCTTCTCATTCTTCTTCTTGATCTTCTCAGGGAGCTCATGCTCAGTGTAGTGAACGCTGAGCTCCTCAAAAACCTTGTTGAGGCGAGGCATGATGCCGGCCTCAGACCTCCGAGCGAGATACTCCTCAAAAACTTCACCTAAAATTTCAACAGCTTTCTGTGCTGTCTCTAGAACAAACTGAGCAGCACTTTTGCCTTCAGGAAGTTGAATGCCAAAGTGTAGGCAGGGGATCCCACCAGCAACACCAAAAATGGGAAGATCCAGCTTATGCATCGCAAACTTCTTTTTGTCTTTACCACCAAGCAAAGGCCAGAAGTAAGAAGAGATCATTTCCTCCACAAGGTCCCTACCACCTGAATAGCTGCAAGCCGCAGTAAAAGCCTCCATGCACGGCCTCCGTTTCTCAGAATCGACGGACTCGGGCTTAACACTAGTTAGCGGGTTCATCCACGTCATCACGGAGGCATAGGGAAACCGGGTGACCTGCTTTCCACCCTCCTCAGGCCGGGTAACACTGGGGGTCTTCACATAGAACCAGAAATCCAACCAGTCAACAGGCTCATATTTCCCCCTCTGACACCAAGAGATTGCAACTTTCTCCCTACCCTTGCCCAGGTTCCTCTTGGCCATAAAGCTACAAGACGCAAACTGAGCCAGCTTGTTACCAACGTACCGTGGTTGCTTCTGCAGCTCGTAGTATTCCACAAAGGTATTCATACTCAACTCTCCGCCATAAGACTCAACAGCCCAAAGAAACTTTCTCATATTCAAGAAAGCATGGGGAGTCATGTGATGAAGCTGCACTTTGAACCACTTAAGAACATACCAAAGAAAGTTCACGCTTGGGAAGCGCAGGCCGCAGGTAAAGAAATCCCTAAAGACAATGACCTCATCCTTCTCAGGTTTCGGAACAGTCTCCCCACGTGGAGGCTGCCCGTGACTGACAGAAATGAATCCTTTCTCCTCGAGATCTGTAATCATATCCTGGGTCATCCGGCTCCGACCAAAGGCATAGGTGATCTCCGCATAGGTCGCATCGCTTTTCGGAGCCATCAGATCACTTGGAGAAGCGTCGACATCCGACAAAGACTCTTCAAGGTCCCTAGCCTCCGTGGCAGCCAGCATGCACTGCTCAAATAGATGTAAAAAGCCTCTGACTCCAATCCCCTGAAACTGGGAATAAGGACCAAAAAATAGACGGCGGCGCACGCAGCAGGGGCGATTGGGTGCCACGGCAGCAAGATAACAAGGCAGGACGTAGCGTAGGCAAAAGCTAAAAGAGGCAACCTATGCGGGGGTGAATAAAGCGGGGTACGAGTCCTTTTCACCGCACCCCTCCAACCTTATATAGGCAGCGAAGCAGTGCCTCGAATTCATAGCCCAACGGTCGCGCCGACCCGCAGATCCAACGGTCAAAAACAAAACGATTCAAAACCAACGGCCAAGATCAAACACTGCGCAACGGTAAAAATCTTATCAACCTCTGGTCCAACGATCACCAGGCCAGGGGGCGGAGGTAGAAACAGCCTCCACGGCCAAGAACGTATTGATGACTAGACCCACCTTCGCTGGACCTAACCCTTAAGGGGGGAATGTTGGGGATGTGCCCAAAGGCTGGAGAGGCTTAATACCTCTGACTTCTACCTAACCAACAAATCCGGTATTCCTTTCATATTTGTGTTCGTAGGATCCATAGGAGAGGCCCCCGGAGGTAGGACCTCCGTCGAGGAGGCACCTCTGGGAACCATGGAGTCGGTCGGCGGCGGAGGTCCAGCGACGTCGTCTCCCATGCTCGCGGAGGTCAATCGACCAAGCCCCCGACTCCCGCGGAGGCCTTGCGCGGAGGTGGCGACATCCCAAGACAGCGATGTCGAGGTGGCGTGATGGGCCGAGCTGAGGCTCATCGTCGAGAAGCGGACAAGGTGGCCTCTCACGGGCAGTGATGGGCCGCGGCCCATGTGTCATAGCGATAAAGTGACGGACCAGCTTGCCCTTGGGAGGCCCACGTGTAATAGAGTCAGTATCTAGGGTTTCGATACTCCCATTGGGGGCACACTTGTACTTTTAATCTTGAGCTAGGTAGTCACTATAAAAGACGATACCCCTGTGTAATGAAGTGGGTTGTCCTTTGGTAGCTACAGTGCGAACTACCCTAGGGTCCACCTTGTAATTTCTCATTATGATTATATTAGCAGAGAGTTCATCTTGGTCCTACCGTTCTACTCTATTCTAAATCTACTGGAACCGTGTTCCAACAATTTTCATGTGAGTTCGCACCAGGGCCAGCCACCTCTTTAATGCAAGATTGCAATGCACATGAGTCTGAATAGATTTGGCCCTTGGTATAGTTAGCAATTTTGTGCTGATGCATTTGGTTCCTTTCTTCTGGCATATACAAAGGCTGTCATGCATCATTTTTGTGGAAACAATATTTTCATGAGTACATCATTAAGTTCCAGTAACACTTCATTCTTCCTAATAAAACCTTTTCTTGCCCATGCAGCAGCCGGTGACCTGAGCCCGACCCAGATGAAGGACGGGATGGAGGACGTTGTCGGGACCTCGGGCCTCGACACTGTGGCCCCGAAGGAGGCACATCTGCTGTGCGAGCTACAGCCCTCCCTGCATATGCAAAGGATGGCCACACCCGTTCCCGTGGAGATAGAGGAGCCCCTGGCCATGACTGAGGAAACTCAACCTCTCGGCTCGGGGTTCTCGTCTGGCAGAGACGGAGATAGAGAGGATGAAGAAGATGTAGAAGAGGATGAAGAAGATCCATATGAGGAGCTCGAGGATCTTTTCCCAGGCATGAATGGAAGATGGAGGCCTACGGAGGAAGAGATGGATCCGAATTACATTCCGGATGACGAGGTAGGGCTATGACTTACGGTCTATTAGTAGCATACATTGTTATGATGTAGTAATATGGTGATAGGTGTACTAACTATTTCCCTGTGGAGATGGAGCGGCCCCCGGTCGTGACGTCTGGCGTCACGCATGAGTTGAGGCCCCGGAAACGGCCGCTCACCATGGAGAGATGGAGATGGAGGACGACGGGCGGTCTTTGGCTCCTTCCACCTGCCTCCGACCTGACAGGGAGGACAGCGGGACTCTCGCACCTGCACCCGAGATCTTTGACAGAGATCTCGGGTGTGGGCATCTTTCTTCTTGTTCTCCGTAAGTGGGCTGTCCGCAGTCAGCACCACACCCCTTCATCCATGACTTATCATCGCTCGTCGTCCTCTCTCCACGTGTCACAAGTCACAACATTTCTGCATGTAACAGGCTCCCAGCTTCAGCGCAGACCATGGTAGCCGACTGCCTGCTCCCCGATTCGGAGCACCATCTACCACTTTCCACAGCTACACGACAGGAGCTGACTGATCTGTCCAGGGAGAACGAAGAAATGAAGGCCGAGCTCGGAAAGCTCCGGGACGAGCTGAACCTCTTCCGATCCGAAGCCGAGCGGGTCAAGAGGGAGAACAGCCAACTGTCACGGGACCTCGAAAAGGCGATCGCTGAGAAGAATCAGTGCCGCGACACCTACGGTCGTGCCCGTGCTGCTCTCGGCCAGCTAAAGCTGGAACTAGATCCAGGTGAGCTGCTCGACTACTACTACTCTTCTTTTGCCTGCTTATTATTCGGTCGAGCTGTCGACCGTTTGTGACGGAGCAATGACTGAAGGCCGCTCGCTTTGTGGCTCAAGGCACCGTGGAAGTCGTGCTCAGCCACTACTTGCGGCTGCACCCGCAGTTAGGTCTCCAGTTGTTGGTCGAAGCAGTCTTGGAAGAGGACCTGCCCTCTCCAGAGACGGACGAAGCATAGGCGCTGCACGACAGGGTCCTAGAGGGTGCACGCCAATGCGTGCAAGTCCAGGCACCCGTCGAAGATGAAGAGGACACCAGTCGAAACGGGTGCTGCGATCAGATATCCTCTTTTCAACATTCAGACTTGTAGGTTGTAGCTGAACTGTGATGTGTGATCTATCTCCATAGCAACAGGCTCAAATTCGCGTGGCTGGCCGTTTAGATACTCTATTCCCGTATGGTCAATAGAACAATGACATCTGTTGGTTTGACCGTGTCTAGCTGCTCTGATTGATAGGCAACTAAAAAAGGCCACTTGGCTAATCAACGAGCACGTGATGGGAAAGCCCGCAACAGGCAAATTTCGTCTCACCAATTGAAACTAGGACAATCACTTCTAATTAATCAGCAACTCCAATATAGTAGCAATGATAAAGCACCGCGGACCCCAGGAGTAACCAGCATGACCCTCGCTTCCGTCCCAGTCCCAGCCAGTGGGTCATGCTGGATGAACACAAGGTAGCAGACTCTGCCCTCACCATCGCGACCTCCTCTTTGTCAACACCGCTACCAGCCGGCCGCTTCATCCGCAAGAGCTTGCCGCGCCTCCGCGACTACATCGATCTTCATCACCACCACCACTGGTGGCCTCCTTGTCCACGGACTCGCCGCACACCGTGCGCGTCCTCAACCCCTTCACTGGCTCCTTGATCAGCTTCGCGGCGCCAATGCCGACTGACTGGCGACAACTCGCTGCCGCCGTGGTCGGCTCGTCTCCCACCCTCGTCCTGGTTTGCGCTTTGTCAGGCCGTTTGTATCGGGCAGACCCCGAGAGCGAGTGCTTCTCTTTCGAGTGTTGGCATCCCCACTTGGCTGCAAGTAGGCTGCTTCTGATATCATAGCACTACCAGCAGGTCGTCGTCAGTTGTATTCTGATGCCAACCACGTCTCATCGCCTTACGGGTTCAAGTTAGAGTCCTAAAATGGACTATATAAAAAGCCTACCGGTCACGCCAAAATCATCCAATTGAGCCTAAAATGGACTATATAAAAAGCCTACCGGTCACGCCAAAATCATCCAATTGAGCCTAGAGTTTTAGCCTCTTCTGGTTAGAGTCCTAATCCGATCTCCTTTTGCTATTTTAGTTAGACCTAAGCAGCCTACCGGTCACACCAAAATCATCCAATTGAGCCTAGAGTTTTACTCTCTTCATCCAATTGACTAGAGTTTTAGTCTCTTCTCGCTGTTACTCCAGTCCGATCGCCGCGTGCACCAGCGACCGGGCGAGCAGGCCTCCGAAGCCTAGAGTTTGTCTCTTCTCGCTATTACTCCAATCCGATCGCCGCGTGCACCAGCGACTGGGCGAGCAGGTCTCCGAAACCCTCGTCTTTGCGATCATGTAGTGGTGAATAAGGTTTTTTAGGAAGCGCTCTTCGCGCGACTACTCCTAATCTTCGCGACGGGTAGTCTTCCATCCAAGTCAGTCAACGCTGTGTCCCGTCGTATTTGTCCTCAACTACAACGAAGTCTTCCACCACTGCTCATCGATATCAACGATCTCGACCACGCCTTCGACGACTGCAACATCGAGCTTGCATTTGACGATCTTAACCTTGCGTCATCTTCGTCTACATCTCCACCACCAAGTATTTCTACAGTTAGCAGGTATGATCCTAGTAATCTAATCTTGTCGTTCATATTGTCCAATCTGTCTAGTATACTAGTTTTGTTTATACTTGTTGTTATGTTCATGTTATGCGAAATCATAATCTATTTTGCTAGTATATGTAATTTGTTAATCTGCCATGCTAGAATTCATTACGTGGTAATTCTAGTTCATTATCTAATCATGTTTTATGTTCTGGTTTTAATCTGAAAATTGCCTAATTATTTATCATAAACAGTGTGCTAGCTAATATCTAATTACCTGGTATGGAAAATTATTTGGATCTCTACATATATTTAGCTGTTAAAAATTAGCTGGTATGGAAATCTATTTAGATCCTTACCTAATAAGCTAGCTAATATATAATTACCTACCATCATGGTAACAATTAGTTGTTAGCTGATGATTTCTCTTTTCAGTGCTACCCTCGTCCTGGCTTCCTTCTCTTTCAAGTGGCATATACCAACTCTACAGCATGTAGGCTCCCTAATACTAAAAAAACATTAAAAAAATGATGTCCACGAGTTCAGATTGTAAGCTTGTGCTCGGCTTGCATAGTCATGGGCATCTCAAATTCAAGTGTCTTGGTCAACCGGATTCTAAACAAGACTATATATGTCAAAAAGAAAAAAAAAGAAAAAAAAACTAACAAGAATCCACGGAATAAGAGTTTACAACCTCTACAAGCACTCTTCTCGATCAAAGAACCAATCGAATGGTATAAAGATTGTTTGAACCAAAATTATTTTCTCTAAACCAGGAAGGAAACAATCCACCATGTATGTTTGTAATATAAATCAAATCTTACTATTTAAATGCATATTTATTCTAAAAACTATTTTAGAACTTTTTTGAAAATTTATTTCTTTGATTTTTTTAGCAAGTCTAATTGAACTCCCTAAACCATTGCACAAACTCAATCCATGGCGGTTTGCTTGTTAAACTAGGTTTTTTGCCTCTAGATCGAGATTATGGGTATGTGACACCAAAATTGATAATCACTGCCGGGTTGAAGCCCCCATCACTGCAGAAGAATGTCTGGTAGAAGACAATTGGACAATTGGCAGCCATAGCCTGTCGAATAATGTTTTAAAATAAGGATTTAAACTTCCACCTACTACACAACAAAACCGCTAACTATTTGGAGTGCACCTAATAACTATTTCTAACTATAAAGCCCTACCAACTCCGTCGTGAAGTCCTCCAACCAAGCATAAGTCGTAGAAGCCACAAGCATAGCAAGCAACCAAGCCCAGAGAGAGACCACCATGCCTTGCACCCTCTCCACCCAAACAAGGCCTCGCCTTGCTGAGGCGTCAGCTCCGATGTCCGTGATCTGGAAGTCGCTTCCATCTGACCATGTCCGCAGCGTGGGGGACTGCTTGTTGGCCAACAACGACATCGATTACTACATGGCGTTCCGTGCAGTCTGCAAAGACTGGCGCTCCGCCACCAAAGACGACCCAGAGAAGGCGAAGGCAGGCCACGACACCGATCTCGACACCCGCTTCATTCCCACCAAGTGGGCGTTGCTCGACCGACGTGATGACCTTGTCACGCTTGTCAACGTCGACACCGGCCGGTTCCTCTGCAAGAGGATCCCGTTGCTGCGCCAGTTCTTCTTTATTGGCGCGACGAGTGGTGGACTCATCCTTCTCGCGGAGTCAGCGGAGCCCCACCGGGCTTGCGTTCTGAACCCGTTCACGGGTTCAGTTGCGCATTTCAAGGTGAGTATACCCAGCACAGCGGTCAAGGCGGTTGCCATGACAACGAAGCCACCATTGACGGTCTTCATCTCCACTGAAATCAATGAGATCCTCTGGGCGGATCAAAGCATGGCGAGCTTCAAGTGCTTCAAGATGGATTACCCTAACCAGCCTACCTGCATCACGTCCTTCGGGGGGAACGTGTACGCCACCGATCGGTATGGGTCGATCTACAAGTCCACTGTCCCTGCTGATGGTGTCGCCGCCACGGAACCGAGGTGCCGCTCTGCGGTGCACATCACCATGGAGGCCATCTCTCCAATCCTCGACGCTGCTGCTGACACAGGTGACCGAGCACGAATGACCGGCAGGTATTATCTCGTCGAGTCTGCAGGAGATCTGCTTCTTGTGACCAGACCGTTGGGTTTTGTTATCGACCAACCAGTTGTTCGGAGGGTGAACATGGAGACTCGGGTGATTGAGCCGGTCCATAGCATCGGTAGTCGTGCCCTGTTTGTCAGCCATGTTAGGTGCCTGACGATCAACACCGACAAGTTCCCGTCCATCCAAGGCGGTTGTGTCTACTTTCTTTCGTCCATAGGAGCCTACTACGGGGCTGTAGACAGGAGCATTGTTCGCGTTGCTGACAACTACTTCGTTGAGTTCGCTGGAGGCTGGGGTCCCTTGGAAGGATTCTACCGTCCGTTCACCCTCACCCAGGTCATCCAAGATTACTGCAGGTGCGTGTACTATACTGAACTGTACGACATGATGATGATCGGTGAGTGGGACTGGGATAACTCGTATGATGATTCTGAATCTGATGAATCGTCGTCCTCTGAACTTGAAGAATTGTCCTCCCTACAAGATGATGAAGCATCCTCCTCTGAACAAGCCGACGATGATTGAATGAGGCTGTATGCTTGATGCCTGTGTACTCTACAAGTCTGCTAGAGTAATACTACTATTTCTATGTTTTATGTTGTTGTAAACTTTTCAGTGTCGTTCTCCATTTTTTGCAGCTGCAGAGTTGTAATGTGTAATGTTCTTTGGGTTGTAGGCATGGCCAATTATATCATTCAGATATGTTGGTCAAATACTCAAATTATTTTCAATTTTAGCTTTCAAATGTTATGATGAATTCAAATGCTTGTGCTTTAATATCTTCACATGATGATTGTTGGATTTGGAATGACCAAATTAAATATCCAAGTCTCCCACTCCCACGGTCCACCTCGATCGATTCAGGGGAAGAATGCATGATAACTGCAGCGAGCAGTAAATAGCAATGGCATGCATTGGTGGATCTATCCTACAGTATATGGCTTCTCTTCTTCTTCCGCTCGAGCTAGTTCAAGCGACGCGTTGACATCGCCTTCCTGATGGCTGCCTGGCTCTACCATTTAACCCCCATATCACCCCCCCTGCTCCATTCGCCTACATCAGCACAGCACCAAACAACAAACAAGCAAGTCCCTGCAACCAGGAGCCCACGAGGGTCGATCGAGACGATGGCGCAGGGCTGGTCCTCGCTGCCGGCGGACCTCGTCAACAGCGTCGCTGGCTGCGTCCTGGCCACCAACGACCTCGACTACTACATGGACCTGCGCGCCGTCTGCCAGCACTGGCGCTCCTCCACCGCCGACCCCAGGAGTAAGAGCAACCAGCACGACCCGCGCTTCCACCCCACCCGGTGGATCATGCTGAACGAGCACGAGTCCTCCGGCAGCAGCTTCCTCAAGAAAAAGTTTTCCATCGGCAGCGACGGCTCCCGCCTCTTCGTCAACGCCGCCACCCGCCGCTTCACCTGCAAGAGCCTGCCGCTCCTCCGCAACTACATCTTCATCACCACCACCACCGGCGGCCTCCTCGTCCTGGTGGCCAGGGACAAGCCGCACGCCATGCGCGTCCTCAACCCATTCACCGGCTCCCTGATTAGTTTCGCGGCGCCCATGCCGACCGACCGGCGTCTCACTGCTACCATGGTCGGCTCGTCTCCCACACTCGTCCTGGCATCCGTCGTGTCGGACAAGGTTTATAGGGCGGACCCCCAGAGCAAGTCCTTCTCTTTTGAGTGGCATCCTAACTCTGCCGCGCGTAGGCTGCCGCTGATAGCACTAGGCGCAGCCGGCAGATGTTCTCTCTTCTTTAACCGTCGTCAGCTCTATTCTGATGCCAACAACGTCTGCCATAAGCTTTGGTCGGAGAAGGACAGCCGTTGTCATGTAGTTGAGGCCGCCTCCGGGGATCTGTTGGCTGTCTTGGATCGGATCCGCTAAGGCATAGATTTTCTCAAGATTGACGCTGCCGGCAGTGTGTTAGAGCGGATCAAGAGCATCGGTAGCCTAGCGCTATTCGTGGGCTACAGGTGCCTTGTTCTCGATGCCGACAAGTTCCCATCTATTGATGCCAACTGCGTTTACTTGCAAGTTACTGATGATCCAGCGCGGGTGCCTTGTATCTACAAGTTTAACATTGCGACTCTTGACGATGAGGAAGAACCAGAGCTGGTATCGGCAGCAATGGGCAGGGACGATATGATTTGGTGCTCTAACTTGCCGCGTCCTTTCACGATAATACAACTCCTCTCCAACTACACCATGGATTTTCGTCTCCCACTGAAGTGGGAAAGGTGTATCTACCGGAAAAGCTGTGTGGAGCTCGATTATTATGATGAGTGTAACTATATTGACTATATCGATTATGAAAGGGATGAGTTTGATTCGTGGCGTTGAGTGTAAATCAGAAGATAGATGGTTCTGTAGTCATCTCTAGTTGAAGCCTTGAATATGCAGCAGCAGCATCACTATTGGTATACTTTCTTCGATGCAACGCATATACTATGTATTTGGCTATTTGTGTGTGGACAATGCAAAAAATTATTCTAAATCCATTTACCAATGAATTTACCCGGACTATAACGCCGTCAAATTTCATGACTTTGCTCCCCGCATCATCACACGGGCGCGCCAAGGCGCGCGCCTCCGATACTAGTATACTATGTATTTAGCTATTTGTGTGTGGACAATGCAAAAAATTATGCGTGTATACTGTGTATTATTGCTTTTTTTAGTGGGAATATAACTCATTTTTAATTAAGCAGAAGAGAATGGTCAATAGATCTACACATAGTTGATATAAATAAAAGGAGTTGTAGGTAATCCATGGACTACCAACAAATTCCTTAACACAAACGCAAACAAAAAGCATGAACATGAGGGGCGGGGGACCCTCCACCAGACATCCCAGCAACTGAACCTAATACAAAATATATCTCAACGTCTAGGTAGTCAGTAGTGATAGAAGCCATAAATGATAACTCCAGATGGCAAAGCATCCGTGCAAGCATATGCCGGAAAAGACGGCAACCTCAGTGGCAAAACATCCACCGGAACACTGCGGCGGCAAAGCATCCATCGAAAACACGACTTTAGCGTCCGAAGACGCACTCTGATTGCTCATCCGAGTCATTCAAGGCCACTGCCCTCCAGACAACGGGCGAGGAGGACCTACCTGAAGAAACATTGGTGGCAAAGCATCCGCCCAAACAGACGATTACAGCTACCACAAACACCAAGTAGAAGCAAGGTTGGGAGAAGCATGAAGTGCAAAAAGGTGCAGCACATGGGAGGAGCGATGGGCAGGGGATTAGCACGATGGAGACAAGCAAGGAGCATCAATGAAGCCTTCAGGAAGAAAATGACATCCGCGGATGCCAACTTCATTGTGAATAGCAACCAAGGATTTTTGTGCTTCTTTAACTAGTGTGTGTTTGTGTTACCTCACGCAATGTCGGTAATGCGGACATTGGTGCTGACACACCTTTGGTGGTTCGCACGGCCTCGACAGGGCTACGACGGGCACCACTGTCCTTACTACCGATGGTCAGTGGCGGCGAAGACGAAAGAGGCACCAACGTCGGCGGCGGCATAGACGACGCCTAGGCTCGGCTACTTATCCAGCGGGGTCGGCATCGCCCAGATCGACACATTGACATTGTCGGTCTGCCGGGCGCCGCATATGTTCGTGACATCATGGAGGACCCGATGTTGGAGGAGTTCACAACCTCAATTGCCAGCATGTGGTTCATCACGGGGCCTTCCTTTGAGTGTGCAATGTCACCTTCCGTGGTCCCTCTGCTCCAGGATGAGGCCCCAACAATGGCGGCCACCCTGTTGGCGAACGAGGACCCAACGACAATGAATTCTTGCATGGTAAGGACCCACTCCGCGCCCCATCCAATGGGCGGGGGATCACCAATGGCGACTGACCCACTCATCTCGGAGCCACTAGAGAGCCCCTCTAATGAGGTTAGTGATGACACCTTTTCCAGCGCCACCTCGATTGCTTCATCGGCGAAGTGATGACAAAGAGGACTCTCCTCTTAATCGTGAGCCTCCAAAACAGCCTCCCGTTAAGCCTAGACTGCCAAAGCGGACCAAGCGATTGGTGGCTCAGCCCCTCTCTCGACTTCCTGCTTCCAAGCGGGGGAGGTCTTGATCATGCAGCGTATGGGCTACATCAAGTCAGGCGAAGCTCCTTCTGCGCCAGGGATTGAGAACGAAGTATGAAAAGCTCCTCAGTGGTGACATGACTGCAAAAGAGGCCGAGACGCTGGATGCGATCCTCCCGGCTGCTCAGCCACGAAGGCGGCTGTGAAGACACAAGGCACCTCCTAGCTCGTGCCATAGCGTCAACTTTGGGTGTTTCTTTATGTAATATAGACGTAGAGATTCCCCGTTAGGATAGTCCAGCTACGGCTGTGTTGACCGCTAGTGCTCTCACAAGCATGTTGTATGTTTGTCATTCTCTTCTTTTTACTGCAATGATACACAAATCTTTTACGTATTCGAGAAAAAATTGTCGTGATTCCCTATTTCTGCATGTGCACTATTACTACTTCATAGCTATGATTAGATCCTCATCTAATAAGCCAAAACGATCGTGGTCGAAAATCATTTTATAATAGTGAAAGACTCACGTCTACAAATCTTTTTTCTATTATTTCTTAGAAATTGGCATCAATCGTACACAAATACTGATGTATGTTAAGAGTGTTCACAACAACTAGCTATTTAGATTTAACGTGACAAATAAAAAGTAAGAGAGAGTAGTCACTAGCAACGAGTAAATAACTAATCTATTTTACGTAGCTATGGGTCCAGTAATGTAAAATAGTTTTTTTATCTCTCATCTCCATATTAGCTGATTATATAGCTAATATTAATACTAATTATTACTATTGTGCCTACAATCCAGAATTTGTTACGTGCTTAAGTACAAGAATTTGAACCTCAAAATTAAGAGGCATTGGAATGACCAGACTAGCTTTACATTGTCTACCTCGATCAAAGGAATCAAATCAAATCAAATCTCACACTGGAGCATATGCGGCGTGTAATTTCCGATGAACAAAATAACTACAGCGTGCGCAGTAAATGTCAATGCCATGAAGTGGATCATATCGTATCGCCGCTTCCTTTCTTCTTCCTCTCGAGCTCAATCGCCGCCGCGTTCACATCACAACACCTGCCGCCCTGCCTTCCTTCTGGCTCTACTATTTAACCCCTCGTCGCAGCCTTGCTGCCTTCGCATACATCTCGGCAGCACACCAAGCAGCAAACAAGTTACAAGTCCCTGCAACCACGAGGGTCGATCGAGGCGATGGCGCAGGGCTGGTCCTTGCTTCCGGCGTGCCTCGTCAACCGTGTCGCCGACTGCGTCCTGGCCACGAACGACCTCGACTACTACATGGACCTGCGCGCCGTGTGCCACCACTGACGCTCATGTTGGAATATAAGTGAATTGCCAACCATTGGCAATACACTTATATTCCAACAGCTCCTCCACCGCCGACCCCAGGATGAACCAGCACCACCCTCGCTTCCGCCCGAGCCAGTGGGTCATGCTGAACGAGAACGAGTCCTTAGGCAACAGCTTCCTCAAGAAAAAGTTATTCATTGACAGCGACGGCTCCCGCCTCTTCGTCAACGCTGCCACCGGCCGCTACATCCGCAAGAGCCTGCCGTGTAAGAATTAGAGAGTAACGAGGATGCCCTTGGCTTCCCTCGGTTGCATGTTAAATATAGGTGGGGAAAAGCCCCCCACCGGTGGCTTACAATTCACAAGTGTTCGGTGCATAATAATCCTAGGATCTCCTAGTGACTAGTGCCTGGTCTTTACATCAACACGCACACCACGCATGCACCCAACACTAGTCTTTACAACAGCGCACATCGCGCATGCACCCAACACTTGTTGATATGCAACACACACCACTCAACACATGGAGGAATAGTCAATGTCATCTAACATCCCCCCGCAATCTCAGCCACTAACAAGGTTGAGATTGGAACGAAATGCCCTTAGTTTAGCTGCTGAAATTGGTTTGGTGAAGCCATCAGCGAGTTGATCATTTGTGGAGATAAACCTGACATCCAACAATTTCTGAGCAACACGTTCTTGGACAAAATGAAAATCAATTTCAATGTGCTTGGTTCGTGCATGGAACACAGGGTTGGCAGATAAATAAGTGGCGCCTAGGTTATCACACCATAGTCTTGCTACAGGAGAATGAGAAATACCCAATTCTTGCAGAAGCTTCTGGACCCACATCATTTCAGCAGTTGCATTTGCAAGTGCTTTGTACTCAGCTTCAGTGGAGGAACGAGAGACAGTGGGTTGTTTCCTGGCATTCCAGGAGATCAGGTTTGTTCCAAAGAACACAACAAATCCACCAGTGGACCTGCGATCATCTATACATCCAGCCCAATCTGCATCCGAGAAGGCACTAACTATCATGGATGATGACTTACGGACCTTGAGTCCTGTGGTCAGTGAGCCTTGAACATACCACAGTGTCCTTTTAACCGCACTCCAGTGGACTGTGGTGGGAGCGTGGAGAAATTGACAGACCTTATTGACGGCAAAGCATATATCTGGGTGAGTAAGTGTAAGATATTGCAAGGCACCAACCATACTGCGGTATTTAGTTGAGTCATCGGCTCCAAGAGGATCACCATCTATGAGGCTGAGTTTTTCCGAGATAGATAATGGAGTATCAACAGGCTTGCAGTTGTGCATTCCTGCTCGCGCTAGAATGTCAGTGGCATATTTTTGTTGAGACATCACTAGTCCTTCATGTGTTCTTTTGACTTCAATGCCCAAAAAATAATGAAGATTACCAAGATCTTTGAGTGCAAATTCACCTTGTAGATCCTTGAGTAATGCATTCGTGGCCTTCTGAGAGCAACTGGCCACAATGATATCATCAACATATACTAAAATAAACATGTTATATCCTCCCTTATTATAGTAAAAAAGTGAGGTGTCGGCCTTGGATGATAGAAAGCCAAGTTATAGTAGCTTGTTACAGAGTCGTGCGTACCATGCCCTTGGAGCTTGCTTTAAACCATAAAGAGCTTTGTCTAACTGACACACATAGGAGGGATGAGACTTGTCAGTGTATCCAGGTGGTTGGTACATGTACACTTCTTCTTCGAGCTTGCCATGCAGAAACACATTCTGTACATCAAGTTGTCGTAGAGACCATCCCTTGGTCACTGCAATAGACAAAACAAGCCGAATGGTGGCTACCTTGACAACAGGACTAAATGTGTCCTTGTAGTCAATGGCATAGCATTGTTTGAAACCTTTAGCAACAAGTCTAGCCTTGTACCTATCAACAGTCCCGTCAGCTTTTCTTTTAATCTTATAGACCCATTTACATCCAATAATGTTCTTGCCCTTCGGTTTAGGAACTAAATGCCATGTGTTGTTGCGAAGAAGGGCTTGATACTCATTATCCATGGCAGCAATCCAATTTTTATCATTAAGTGCAATAGGTACTGTGCATGGTTCATCGGTTGGTGTAGTGGCCAGAGTACACCACCGAACTGTACCATCCGTGTAGGTTTTGGGTTTAAGGATACCTCTTTGGAGTCATGTGGTGGGACGTTGTGCAGGCGGTATCGCAGAATTCACTGTTGTAGATGATCATGGGGGAGATTTGCGGTGCCTGTCACGTCGGTCGTCGCGGCTACTGCAGCCTCCTGCGATAGAGTAGGATTGCTCTGTGGTTGACGTGGTTCTCGCGCGGTGGAGGTGGTGTCCGGGAGTGGCGTAGAGGATCTGGCGCTTGCTGATGAAGTGGTCGTTGCGGAAGGATCGGGCTGGGGCCGAGGTGCAGTGGGAGACAGGGATCCATCGCCCGTGAGTGGCTCGGTTGACGCAGCCGATCTGTTGTCCGCACGCGTCGGTGTCACCGCCTGGTGTTCCATCGCGCGATCCGAGGAACGAGGGACAGCAGGGGTGGCAGTGCAATCTCCTTCGTGCCCCGCGCCAGCTGTGCCTCTTTGTGGCCACAAAAAATGACGGCCTAAGGACCCAATTTTGCCACCGTTTGTCGTCAATCTGAGCCTCTTTGATCTGTTTCATCCACAGCACTTGGAAGAACATTAGTAAACACAGGCAGAGAATTATATTGGTCAAGTAACGTTGCGTTCCCAAAGTTATCAATAGGACTTAACAAGGAGGGTGGTAATAAAGCGATTTCTGCTCGAAGACGGGACTTGAAGGGAAAAGTAGTTCCATCAAATACCACATCCCGTGAAATATACACACGTTCTTTGGCAGGATCCAAACATTTAAATCCTTTGTGCATGTTGCTATAACCAAGAAAGACACATTTTTTTGGAGCGGAACTGGAGCTTTTTTGAATTGAAGGGTCATCCAAACACTCGTAGGAAGGTATAATTGGGTACTGTCCCATATAGGCGTTCAAAGGGAGATTGATGATTGATGATTTTGGAGGGTAGACGGTTGATGAGGAATACAGCAGTAAGGAAAGCTTCACCCTAGAATTTTAGCGGAATGGAGGCATGAGCAAGGAGTGTGAGTCCCATATCAACTATATGATGATGTTTGCGTTCAGCTGTGCCATTTTGCTAGTGGGCATGGGGGCAAGACACAAGATGAGTTATGTCTACACGTTGGAAAAAGGTGTTTAAGGTTTGATATTCTCCCCCCCCCCCAATCAGTTTGGACAGATCGAATTTTGCAGTTCAACTGTCGTTCAACAAGATTTTAAAAATCTTGAAAGCATAAAAAAACCTCAGATTTTTTACGGATGAGGTAAATCCAAACAAATTTACTATAATCATCAATGAAACTTACATAATAAGCATTTTTGCCAATAGAAATTGGGGCGAGGCCCCATACATCAGAAAAAATAAGTTCCATGGGTGTAGAAGACACACTACTAGACTTAGGATAAGGCAACTGATGATGTTTGCCTAGCTGGCAAGCGTCACACACAGAATTATTGGCATCTTTAACAAATGAAAGATTGTGGCGATTGAGAATTTGGTGGACGGTGGAGGTAGAAGGATGGCCCAATCTATAGTGCCATACCGAACTAGAAGGCTTAATGATGCCAAGTCCATGCCTATTGAAGGACGACTTGAGAGGGTAAAGTCCACCTTCACATCTGCCGGTGTGGAGGATTTTTTGTCCGCTGCTCCTTAACAAAAAAAATGATCAGGATGGAACTCTAGATATGCATCATTGTCACGAGTAAAGCGATGAACAAAAACTAAGCTTTTAGTAGATTTAGGGACATGAAGTATATTATTTAAATGAAGAGGATTATTGCGGGAACATAACGTACTATGACCAATATAATCTATCTCCATACCTGATCCATTTGCTGCATGCACTTGATCTCCTCCCGTGTACTTGTCACGAACAGTGAGCTTCTCAAGTTCTCCGGTGATGTGATCCGTCGCGCCGGAGTCCATGTACCGGTTGGTGTCTACTCCGTACGAGGTTGTGGCCGAAGAAGCTGATTTTTGAGAAGAGGAAGGACGTCTAGTAAAATTTTCATCAAACCTCTTGTAGCAGCGGTCTACACCATGACCTTCTAGCCCGCAAACTTGGCAGAATAGGCCATTTTGGTAATTGGGGCGATGACGACGACCACAGATGGTGCAATTCACACCACCGCGACCAGACGGTCCACCGCGACCCGACGCGCCGCGATGTCTCCCACCGCGTCCGCTCGGCCCGTGCGGTTGATGCTGGTTGACGCCGCCGTGGCTCCCTCGAGACGCGAGGTTCACGGAGGAGGTGCTCCCCCCCGGTACGCAGATCGATTTGTTGTTCGTGGCTGACGAGTTGGGTAAACAACTCACCCACCGTGATCGGCTCGACGCGCAGGGCTACGCCAGAGACGATGGAGTCGAAGGGTTCATCCAAGCCGGCGAGGATGTAGGAGAGGAGTTCTTCGTCATCCAACTTCTTGCCCGCCGACTTCAATTCTTCAGCAAGGCTCTTCATCTTGCCAAGTATTCGGCAATGGTGGAGGTTCCTCTAGGCGTGTTCACAAGCGTCATCCGCGTAGCGATGACGCGCGCCCGGGATTGGGCTGCAAAGAGCCCTTCAATGGCGACCCATGCACCGGCTGCTGTGACCTCGGTGTTTATATGGTCGCGGATTTCATTGGAGAGACCGGACAGAAGGTAGCTCAGAACCTACTGATCCTTGGCCATCCAGACATCATAGTCTAGGTTGGGTATGGATTCTTCCTTTCCTTCGGCATTCTTGGTGTAATGGTTTGGGAGGGGGGTTTGGCGGAGGGCTGAATGAAACTAGCGGCCAGAGCACCTTTGATTGTAGAGAGTGCCTGAGCACGCCATGACTGGTAGTTGTTGCGGGTTAATTTTTCGGTGATGGGGATGAAAGCAAGGCCGAGGGAAATAGCGGAAGGAAGGGTGGAGGATGAGGAAAAGGCCAAGCAGGATCGTAGAATTTTTCCGTGAGAAATTATGCCAGGCTTCGTGATACCATGTAAGAATTAGAGAGTAACGAGGATACCCTTAGCTTCCCTCGGTTGCATGTTAAATAGAGGTGGGGAAGAGACCCCCCACCGGTGGCTTACAATTCACAAGTGCTCGGTGCATAATAATCCTAGGATCTCCTATTGACTAGTGCCTGGTCTTTACATCAACACGCACACCACGCATGCACCCAACACTAGTCTTTACAACAGCGCACATCGCACATGCACCCAACACTTGTTGATATGCAACACACACCACTCAACACATGGAGGAATAGTCAATGTCATCTAACATGCCGCTCCTCCGCGACTACATCTTCATCACCACCACCACCGGCGGTCTCCAGGTTCTGGCGGCCAGGGACTCCATGCACCCCGTGCGCGTGCTCGATCCCTTCACCGGCTCTCTGATCCGCTTCACGGCCCCAATACCGACCGACCGACGATTCGCTGTCGCCGTGGTCGGTTCGCCTCCCACCCTCGTCCTGGCGTCCGTCGTGTCTGACAGGGTGTATAGGGCAGACCCCCAGAGCGATACCTTCTCGTTTGAGTGGCATCCTAACTCTGCCGCATGTAGGCTGCCCCTGATAGCACTAGACGAATCTAACAGATGTTCTCCCTTGTTTAACCGTCGTCAGCAAAATTCTGGTGCCAACAACATCTACAATCAGCTTCTGTCGAAGGACTGCCGCTGTCACGTACGTAGCTGAGGCCGCCGCCACCAGGGATCTGTTTGCTGTCTTGGAGCGACGCCAGCATGGCATGGAGTTTTCCAAGATTGACGCTTGTGGCAATGTGTTGGAGCAGATCAAGAGCATCGGTAACCTAGCGCTGTTCCTCGGCGACAGGTGCCTTGTTGTGGACGCCAGCAAGTTCCCCACCATTGACGCCAACTGCGTTTACTTCCAAGTTTCTGATCTAGCAGAGGAGGGTTACATCTACAAGTTCAGCATTGGAACTTTTAACGATGGTGAAAAACCGAAGCTGGTATCGGCAGCACTGTGCAGCAACGATATGGTTTGGCGCACTAACTCACCTCGTCCTTTCACAATTATTCAGCTCCTCTGCAACTACACCATGGACATTAGGCTTCCTCTCAAGTGGGACAGGAGCATCTACCAGAAAAGCTGTGGCGAGATTGATTATTACGATGAGTGCAACTATATTGACTATGTCAATTATGAAAGGGATGAGTTTGATGATTGGTAGCGTTGAGTGTAAACCAGAAGATAGAAACCTCTGTTATATTTTCTTCAAATGCAACGTATGCTATGTATTTGGCAATTTGTGTGTGGACAATGCAAAAACATTATGCGCGTATATTGTACTGCTTTTGTGCTTCTTTAACTAGTGTGCATTTGTGCTACCTCACGCAATTTTGGTAATGCGGACTGACTCCCTGTTTCTGCATGCGCACTATTACTGCTTAACTAGTGTTAGCTACTGAAATTTACTTCAGGTATTGTTTGGATGCTGAGCTAAGCCAACTCCACAATGGTCATTGTCGACGACGTCACCGGCTGGATTGGCTGTTTCCGTGCCCACCCACAGGCACACTCCGTTTCAAGGCTCTGAGCTAGCAACGAGTTAATAGCTAGTGAATAAATTTTTAATCAGTTTATTCTCTGCACACCCGAACTAGCTAAAGTTGTTGGAGAGGCCGTAATGCCTTACCAACCACCAAGCTAACAATTAGTTGGTAGTTAATTGATTTCTTTCAAATAGTTAGCTAGGTGAATTCAAAAACAAGGCGCACTTTATAAAAGTGAGGTGGCCACCTGGTTTCTCCACGATAACGAAAGCCCTCAAGGACAATGCCCAAATCTTGTTCAATTCACTGCAGGCTCCATCCAAAAAAAAATTGAAGTTGTCTCCCATTCCGTGCAGTCTGCAAAGACCGGCGCACCGCCACCAAAGATGACCCAGAGAAGGCGAAGGAAAGCCATGATACCGATCTCGCCTCCCGCTTCATTCCCACTAAGTGGGCGTTGCCCGACCGACGCGATGACCTCATCACGCTCGTCAATATTGACAATGCGTGGGGGTCAGGGCGGTTGCCATGACAACGAAGCCACCATTGATGATCTTCATCTCCACTGAAATTTATGAGATCCTATGGGCAGATCAAAGCATGGAGAGCTTCAAGCACTTCAAGATGGCTTACCCTAACAAGCCTACCTGCATCACATCCTTCAGGAGAAACTTGTACACCATCGATCGGTATGGATCAATCTACTTGTCTACTATCCCCGTTGATGGCGTCACTGCCATCGCCAGGGAACCGAGGCGCCACTCTATGGTGGGACTCAGACATCTCATATGATGATTCTAAATCTGATGAATCATCATCCTCTGAACTCGATGATGAAGAATTATCCTCCCTTACACAATGATGAAGCATCCTCCTCTAAACCAGGTAACGATTGAATGAGGTTGTATGCTTGATGCATGTGTACTACTCTACAAGTCTGCTAGAGTAATACTACTATTTCTACATTTTATATTGTTAAACTCTTTAGTGTCGTTCTCCATTTTCTAGAGCTGTGGAGTTGTAATGTGTAATGTTCTCAGGGCTCAGGGTTGTAGGCATGGCCAATGATATCGGTTAGATTAGATATGTTGGTCAAATACTAAAATTATTTTCAATTTTAGCTTTCGAATGTTATGATGAACTCAAATGCTTGTGCTTTAATATCTTCACATGATGACGGATTCGTGATTCAATCTATAGAGTTCTAGGTGGAAATACATATTTGACGAATGCTTAATTCAAGGAAAGCAAGTTTTTTTTCCTGAATATGCACAAGATCCGTTTATATTGTTAATTAGCAGGACAAGAATTGGAGAGATAAATTGGAAGATTTTAAAAAATAGGAGAATTTTAAAAAATCTGATTTTTCTGATTAAAGGCAAATAGAAAGATAAGTAAACTTTTTTTCGAGTTGAATTGTTTGATTTGGAACGAGCAAATCCCAGTCTCCTACTCCAACGGTCCACCTCGATCGATCCAGTGGAAGATTGCATGATAAGGACACTCAAAATGCAAGACTTTATCATAGAGTCCAAGACTATTTATTACCCCTATTTATGGTATTTTACTGATGTGGCAGCATATTTTTGAAGAAAGTGAAAGAAAAAATAAGACTTCAAGTCTTATTTAGACTCCAAGTCCACAGTATTCGAGGTAATAAATGGTCTTAGACTCTATGATTGTGAGTGCCCTAACTGCAGCGAGCAGTAAATAGCAATAACGCCTTGCATTAGTGGATCATTGGCCACTTGGCTGCTGCTTCTTCTTCTTCCGTTCGAGTTAAGCTCAAGTCAACGCGTTCACATCGCCTTCGTCCTGCTATGATGCTATCGCGCACGCGCGAGAGATGATGTTTGTCTCGCGCCCATCGGGTTTTGACCTTGGAAATTTATTGTTTATTCACTTATCTTCCTTTGGGCTTTGACTGAAAGAATGGCTGCACCAAATAATTGCTATGGAGCTATCCTTTCACACCGTGGCGCTGCAGCAGTGAGCCATGTGGCCTCAATGAAAGGGACATTATTACTAACAATGCCACGCCACTGCACCAGAGTCCAGATGTGCACGACAGTTACCTAAATGTCAAGCATGTGGAATTAACTATTGTTACCTCGAGTTCCACACGAGCACACATATAATTTGAGTTGAAGGAGAGAGCATGCATGTTATATCAGTTTATCACTTTATCCGGACATAAACAATGTCGATTAAGAAAGTCAGACGCTGCATCACCATAGAGTTTGGACCAATTTAGCATTGCTTGTACTCAAGCAAAAGTGCTTGTAATCTAAATTTTTACTCTTTTTTTTTCTTTCCTATGTACGGTTCATCTTGAATTGAAGCGGCAATCTACTTGTCGACTGGGCTCATTTGTTTTTTTTTTTACTCTTGATTAATCCATTTGTGATCTTCTTTTCCTGCAATGATCCATTTGTGATTTGAATAGTGATTAAATACCACATTTTTTTGTTGACATTTCCAGTGGTCAGTTCATATTGGTTGCCAAAACCAATCGACATTTCCATATTGCTCCATAAATATATATGACCTTATAGCCCTAAGAGCCAGCACTCGTCTCCTTTGTAAAGCCGTGATGGCAGAGACAACACCTGCTATGTGGTACACCCTGCTCTGCCTCGCCGCCGTCGCGGTGCTCCACAAGCTGAAGACGAAGTCCATCGCCGCCCGCCACGGCGCCGGCTTGAACCTGCCTCCTGGCCCACGCCCGCTGCCGGTCATCGGGAACCTGCACAGCCTGCTGGGCGCGCTGCCGCACCACGCGATGCGGGCACTGGCGCGAAGGTACGGCGACGTCGCGCTCCTCCGCCTCGGGCACGTCCCCACGGTGGTGGTCTCTTCCCCGGAGGCGGCGAGGGAGGTGCTGAGGACGCACGACGCCGTTGTCTCCAACCGGCCCCTGTACGTGACCGCCGACATCCTATCCTACGGCGGCCAGAACATCGCCTTCGCGCCCTCCGGCAGCCCGCGCTGGAAGGAGGTCCGCCGGCTCTGCGCCACGGAGCTGCTGAGTCCCAAGCGCGTGCTGTCGTTCCGCCCCATCCGGGAGGAGGAGGCGGCGAGCCTGGTCCGATCCGTCGCTGCAGCGGCGTCGCCGGTGGTAGTGAACGTCAGCGAGCGGGTTAAGATCCTGATGAACGACATCATCATGAAGTGCGCCATCGGCGACACGTGCTCGATGAGGGGTGAGTACATTGCCGAGCTGGACGAGGCGCTCAGGCTCCTCGCCGGGTTCAACCTCGTCGACCTGTTCCCGAGCTCGCGCCTCGCCAGGGCCCTCGGTGCCGGGTCCCTGCGAGCCGCGAGGGAGGTGCACGATAGGGTGCACTGCATCGTGCAGGCCATCATCCAGGACCATGCAAGCAAGGCGGCCAACAACGACGGCGAGGGCTCTCGGGACGACGACATCCTCGACGTCCTGCTTCGGCTTCAGCGCGACGGTGGGCTGGAGACCGTGCTCACCATAGAAGTTGTCTGCGCGGTGTTGTTCGTAAGACGTCATCACCACCCCATTGCCATGGCTTTCTGTGTTCCTCTGGTACACCTCATGAGAAAAAGTTTCAATGTTCGCATCACAGGATGTCTTCGCCGCCGGCTCAGAGACTACGGCGACGACGACCATATGGGCCATGTCAGAGCTCGCCAAGAACCCTCGCGTGATGCGGCGAGCGCAGTCGGAAGTCCGGCGAGTCCTTCAGGGCAAGACAAGGGTGGACGAGGCGGACATCCAGGGGCGTCTCCCGTACCTGCAGGCAGTGATTAGGGAGACGCTCAGGCTGCACCCTCCATTGCCGCTCATCCTCCCGAGGTCCTGTGCTGAGCCGATCACAATCATGGGCCACGACGTGCCAGCGGGCACCACGGTGTTCGTGAACGCGTGGGCGATCGGCAGAGACGAGAGGTGGTGGCCTGACGCGAGCGAGTTCAAGCCTGAGAGGTTTGACGGCGAGGGCGACGGCGGTGGCGTGGTGGATTTCAGCGGTGCGGACTTCAGGTTCCTCCCCGGCGGTGGCGGCCGAAGGATGTGCCCGGGCTTGACATTTGGGTTGGCCAACATTGAGATCGCGCTTGCGAGCCTGCTTTATCACTTCGACTGGGAGCTACCCGGTGGACAAGATCCCGGCGAGCTAGACATGGACGAAGCTTATGGGATCACGGCACGCCGGAAAACCGATCTCGTGCTGAAAGCTACACCTTTTGTCCTCACGAGCTAAGTAAATTTGTTCTCATACACAGAGAGCAGATCAGTGGCGAATCTAGGATTTTAAGAGTGATTTGCAGGTAGATAAGAAGATTTTTTTAGTGTTGTTTTCAGCAAGTTATCGGGCTCAGTTGACCTGACCCCGATGGTAGACCATGCCTGTTGTGATTTGTGAATAGGCTATTCCCGTGTGGTGCTCTCTCTTGTGCTGTAATATAGTGAAAGTCAACCATAAGTTTCGACTAAACTTGTTGAAAAGAACAAGAGCATTTACGATATCAATGTGATGCATTAGAGACATTATGAAATATATTTTCATAATAATTCATCTCTTTGATGTGATCAATATTCTAGTTCATCTTGAAAAAAAATTCAAACTTTATGGTTTATTTGACTTTTTTTGAGAAAATGGTTTATTTGACTTGGGACATCTGAAAATGCACTATGGGATGGGGGAAGTACATGTATATGTTTCTAAAATACATTGTTCACGAAAGGCAGGTAATGATCTATATTGTTACACAACAATTGTTCAAATCTCAAAAAAAGGTTCATACTTAATTACTCATATAATCATCTAAAGTTTAGAAAGTTAGTGATCGTATTAAACAGGAGTATGTGGTTGACATTTTAGCATTCATCCTACAAGACGATTCATCTTTCATAATTCCTGACTGTATTAAATTAAGTTTGGAAAAACATACAAGATGACGTACAGACGTTCTAGCCCACATCACACAAATGCCGCTACAATCAAAGGAATACTGACAAGCCCTTGAAATCCTTTGTGTTTTTCGGAGACCCCTTGCTTCGTTTAAGTCCCTGGATTCAGATACAATGTGTCAGTTCGATGCAAGCAGTACGTGTTGCAGGGACAATCTATATACGCTAGCCTGAACTCGCACGGATTAGCCAGCAATGGCTTCTGCGAACGGAAGACAGGATTTAGACAAGATTATAACTAACTAAAATATCATATACCTTTCCTAAAATATCATATAGGATTTACTGTAGGCCACAATTTAGAATCTGTCTATTACTGTATATATATACTTGGACAGGTTCAGTTTACAATCGGCGCAGGTCCAGAATTTCAGATTCTAAGTATTATAACTAACTAAAATATCATATAGCTTTCCTAATCTAATCTGATCATCCGTGGAACTAGCCACGTCCCTGTGAGTCTGCTAGCTTCGCTGCCCTTCTATTCTTCTTTTTTTTTTTTGAAAAAATTAGCAGGAGCTCTGCTATGTCAAATAAGAAGAAAGCAAGCCAAAGTTTTACGAAGTCTTGTTACATTTAGAACCAGAAAGCACAAGCACTAAAAGTACTGGAGATAACATTGTAAACTTCATTAGGGAACTACTAGACGTCCACAAGCCTGCGTCATCAGCCGCAACTCTTCCTTAATTAGTCCCAACACTTGAATGGGGGTTCTCTCCGCTTCTTAAAAGGTCCTTCGATTGCGTTCTTTCCAAATATTCCAAGTCGTGTACATAAGGATTGCCGCTGTTGTTCGTCGTTGAGTGTAGGATTGTCCCTAGAGAGCGCTCTTCCACCATTGCTGCACTGACTGCACATCCGGAACGGGAGGCCGAACACAATGACCTGCCCAATTTTTAACAAGAAACCAGACCTCTAATGCAAATGGGCAAAGAAGAAAGAGGTGAAGTGCCGTCTCTGGCTCTTGGTCACACAGCGAGCAAACCGGATTGCACGGCCGGTTTCTTTGCAGGAGACTATCTGTCGTTAAATTTTTTTTCTGTATCAACAGCCAACTGAAGAAACAGTGTTTACCTTCCACATGTGCCCTTCTATTCTTCTTGCACCAGTCAGATTAACAAATGTCGCCCATTTCCACCCGTGTGTTCCTTCAACTGACGCCTTCAAGTAAACTTCATTCCTGCTGCTCTCATTCACCGGATAAAACGGGCACAAAATCAGCAACAGACTGTCACAAAATGGTAGAAATAAACATGTGGAAAGACAAACAGCAGAAAATATGTATTCATAATGCCCTATGTGGTTAGCAATTTGTTACCTAACTTTTCTTGAGCTCAGTACAAGGCATTTTTTTTGGCTTTACTAGAAAGGAAAACTGAAAGATTGCAGGCAAAGGAAAAAAGAACAATTTCCACAAACAAGATTATAACATGCTTGCATCTCCACCCGAAGACTATCATACTTGTATCAATGGGGAGAATAGACAGAAAGCTAAGCACGGCACCAAGTTACAAATATTAATTGTATTCTAATTTATTTAGAGAATAAATGTTGGACATAAAAGTGTTCTAAAGGAGCTTACCATGTTGATGACAAGATTAGAAATTGTACGAACACATCGCCTCAAGGGGTGCCAACTCTGGACAATAAGGATAAATAAGTGACCATGCAACAAGGACTTCTATTCTACAGGAGCCAAGACTTAAGAGTCTCAAAGCTTCTTCCCCTATTGGCCGCGTTGAAGATCACAGACCCCACTTCCTCCCCTTTCCACGCCTTTAGAGTTACTACCAGAATTCCCGAAGCTTCAACAGACATAACATAACGTGACTGCTTCATTTCGCCATCACCACTAAACTCAAGTAGAATGACTTCGTTGCAATCAATACTTGCAGTATTGGCAATGAATTGACCGTGAAAACCAGTGGGCCATGTACCATGAACGACTCGAATGAAAATTGTGGCCTCCACAGATTTCTGAATTGCTCCAAGTGAAATCTCAAGTTTCATATGCGGACCAACCAACTCAAGCAGGCTTGAGCCTACCAAAATTGGCAATGAAATAGCATCAAGGATTATGTACTTGTCCTCAAATTCCACATCCCCCTTCAACTTTAGCTCAGCTTCAATGGTCACAGGGCCCATACTTTCATTCATATCTACTACAACAGCACGGGTAGGACCTGACAGTGGCAGATATGGATCCTGCATGCAATGCCATTCAAATGATATAGTATGTAAACTAAAGCAAACAAAGAGGCTTAGCACATCAAAGCATAAAGTATACTTGCATATGACAGAATCCTAAGCTAACAAGCAAAATCAGCTTAAGAGGTGATAATTAAAAAAGGTAAACGAGAAAACAAATAAAAATTCCAATAATCACATGTCAGAAATAAACAGGTTCAATAATATGGTAAAGATTTCTACAAGAGACAAATGTGATGTACTAATGAAACTAGGACTAAGACTCATTATTTGTTACTTCCTAAAGCGAAGCATGAAAAAACAAAGAACTCAAAGAAAGAACACAAGGCCTCCTACATATTGAACTGTCCAAATTGCTTATTTTTATTTCCTACCATTCGTTTTTAATAACTGCAGCAGAAAAGGTACAAATGATGCAATAATTTTGTAATAATATAAGATAGTTATTGTGTGTTGTTATTGTGATAACAGGGTCAGCATCGCCATATATCCATATCACAAAAAAAAGAGAAGGGGGGATCTCATTAATGAGAAAACTTAGAAAACAGTACGAACGTCTTCGGTTGAAGATGACGTTGCGTTGAGGATCAACAAAATCACGTACAGCAATCAACCCATACACTTGCAGCGGCCAATTCGAACCTCCATGGTTTCTTCCTCCGATCTTGACTGAGAAGACTTGTAAAGTTCTGGGCCGAGGGCCTTTAAACACTAACGAGGGCACAGAGCCACGCGAAAAAGGCATGCAATGTTTCTTCGCTGCAAGTAGAATCACAATGAGTTCAGTTCTAAACTAGTAACAAATAAGAAACAGGACATGGAAATCAAGAGAGATAGTTCGTGTTCAAGATATACTAACTGATGTCCTCAAATTGACCATGCTGATTAGAATATTTGTCTTCCCAGGAATTCCGAAAGTCGATGTATTTCCTGCAATATGTCTTCAATTCCTCGTCCTCCAACTCCTGCTGCAAAACCTTTTTCCCAGATTCCTTTAGTGCCTTCACCTTCTTCTTATTCCAATTATTTGAGAGAAGTTCACTCATTTGCTTCCCACATACGGTGTCATGTATTTTGTTAAACAGCTTCTCATTACGCTTCCACGCCTTCCACACCGCCATCAACGCCAATGGCTTCCTCATCCTCAAAGCCCATGTCTTAACCCACTCGCGATCGCGATCCTCTCTCTCCTCTTGCTTCTCAGCTTGATCCCAAGCTTCCCACCAAATGCGGAATATGCGGATACCCTCCTCCACCCTCTTCTCCTCCGCCTCCATCTCCGCCTCCTCGTTCTCAATCTCCGCCAATAACCTCTCCAACTCAGCCCTCTTTGCCTCCCTCTCCAACTGCGCCCTCTTCGCCTCCGTCATCTCCGCCTCCATCCTCTGATTGTCCACCTCCGTCCTCCGCCTCGGCCTTGGCCTGCGCCTCCGCCGGCGCCTACGTGACTCCTTCCTCTCCGCCTCCCTCTCTGCCTTATCCACCATCGCTTCCCTGTCTGCCTCCAACCTCTCCGTCTCTGCCTCCATCGTCTCCCTCTCCATCCTCCTCGTCCTCTTCGACCTCTCCGTCCCCGGCTCCGGCCTCTCTCTCCGGTGGCGGCGAACCTCAATCCGGTAGCGGGCGCGAGGACAATTTGGCGAGCGGACGAGCGTCCTTGCACAGACCGATTTTGGCTCGCCTGCTTGGTTGAGGATCCTTGCTCGCGATCCTATTGCCACCAATCGCAAAATGTAGGTCTTCATTTTTCCATCTCCGACTCCAAGACCATCTCCGGCTAGGATTCAGACGGGGCGGGGGCGGGGGCGACGGCCGCTGCGGCGATAAGGCTGCGCGGCGTAGCGAGGAAAGGAAAGGCCCGCGGGCGCGAGGTGGTTTGTGCCGTGGTCGTGGGCCTGCGCAATGTGAGCGCACGTGGCAACCTGGCTTGCGCCTGCATGTTTCTCTTTTTTTTTTCGAGCCGGACCAGCTTGTATTTAGCGGAGGAGATATTGTTGGGCTCAAAATACTGGCCCAGAGAACTCAGAATCCTCCTTTTTTTTCAACTCTACAAAACCGTGTACTTGTTGTGTCTATTTCAACTACACAACAAGCGCCAAATTAGTTGTCAAAAAAAAAAAAAAAACAAAGCGCCAAATAAACCTTCGTCAAATTCACAACTCCAAGGCGCCACTGTTAGCGAGGGCAATGCTAAAAGCGACTCACTCATTCTTAGCGATGGTGTTCATGATGGAGTACGCTTTTTATCCCATTAACTAGTAAATTCGTTCATGCACGATGAGTACGTAGATCATGCTTGTTGTGAATATGCCGATTTTCTCTGACACACTTTTTATGTCCTGAAATATATTGTCATTTTGATTATTCTAAGCCAAACCGTGCTAAATTTGATTAAGTTTATTAAAACTAAAAATATTTACGTTATGAAATGAGATTCACTAGAAATATTATAGAAATGTATTTTAATAATTTATCTAGGTTGACATCACATATTCAAAATGAATTCTTTTCAGTGTTGATCGATATCTTATTGCTCCAAATAAATCTAAGTCAGCTCATACAACCTATTCGACTACAAAATAAATACTTTGAAAATATGTTAGTCTAATTTGGTCGTGTTGGTCATCAAACATCAATTCAAACTAAAATGGGTTGAGGTCCATTTTCCTTATACAGTTTTAACATCTATCATTATTAGTAAGATGTTGGGGTATGGACGGCTGCGCCTCCCCCACCATGTAAAAAAGGGTCAACGCTTAATTGGTTTGAGAACCTGAATATAAATTTATGAACCAAAGTGGTAGGGAGAAAGATTGCCTCCCGCCCCCCCCCCCCCTCCCCACCCACACACAGACACACCTTCTTATAAATAGAAGAACCCAAGGGAAAGGCGAGGGGATCATTCTGATTCCCGCAAGAAACCCTAACTTTATTTCTTAGCACGTAGAGGAAAAGCATCCACCCAACCTAGTTAGATGTATTTCAATTGACTCCCTCTCTGCCATTTTCTCTCTCCCTGCCATGTTTCCATTCACTCTGGATTTAACGGATTTCTACGATAACAATGACACACTTTCTCTAGTAAGTCACATAACTATTCCATCGAAAAAATTATTTTTCCAATAAAATCCTTAGTCTCACTACAAACCTCACTAATAAATAGGATTTCTTGCTTTCTTCTAATGCAACACATTCAGCTAGGTTAACAAATCAAGGCGACACATTCAGCTTGGTTAACAGATCCGGTTTAAACATTTGAGCGATTACAATAGGCCCAGTTGGACATATAATTCGATAAATAGATACGGATTGTTGGAGGCAAGCAAATGTCCATGCGCTCTCATTTGCTGGATAGACTAAGACTATAAATTAAAAAATTTCATCAACTCTGAAGGCACGAACTCCAGACAATAGGGAGAAACAAGTGACCATCCAACAAGTACTTCTACACTACAAGAGTCTAGATTTAGAATCCCTAAACTTACTCCCCTATTAAACGCATTGAAGATCACAGATGTTATTTCCTCCCCTCTCGACGCCAAGCCATATAGTTCTAGTGGCCAAATTGAACTTCTAAGCTTCGCTGAAAAAATTTGCAATGTTGTGGGCTGAGGACCTTCAAACATGAATTGAGGCACAAAGCATGAATACCACATAGATAACTTCTTCACTGCAAGTGCAAAAACAATGAGTAACGAAAAAGAGATGCATAAATCAACAAAGATGGTATAAATCAACGGAGATGGTTTGTCTTTGAAATATACTTACTAATGTCCTCAAATTGACCATGTTGAGGAAATTTTTTTCCCATCAATTAATGAATTTTTGTATTTCTTGGAATATGTCATCAATTCCATATCTTATTCTAACTTTTGTTCCACCTTCTTCTTCTTCTTCTTCCAATTGTTTAAAAGGAGATCTTTCCTTTTCTCCTCACATATAGAGTTATCTAATTCATCGAAGAGTTCTTCATTAGACTTATCCCACTTCCTCCACTCAGCCATCAATGCCGAAGGCCTCCTTATAGAAAACATGCTCCGATCCTCCCTCTCCCCACAATCCTCCTTGTCCGTGTTTCGACCCCGGGGGCCGAGCACCAACGATTGAATTCGTATTGCGTGCTCCCTAATCCGGTGGTGATGCAAGAACACACGAGGTTTATCCTGGTTTGGGCAATAGAAGGCCCTACGTCCAGCGGGGGGGTTGTATTATCTTGCACCGAAGTGCTTGTACAGGGGTGAATACAAGCGAGCGAGTGAGGTTAGGACTTGAGTGTTGCGGGCTCTGGCTATCCTCGGTTTATGGGTCAGCCTGCCCTCTATGCTAGCCCGGCGCCTCCTTTTATAGGCTAAGGAGGGGCACGGGCGTACATGGTAACCCTAGAAATGGTGCTTGTAGGGCTGGCGTAGGCGGTGACGTCGAAAGTGGATGTCGATCTTGTCTGGGAGACTGTAGCGACGTGCGTCAAAGCAAGGTTGAGCTCTACAGCAGCATGCCTTGCCATCCCGCAGTGTCTCGGCGAAGTCGGTGGCTGACCGGTCTTGATGATGACGCTACCATGCCTCAGCAACGTGGCGAAAGACGTGTTCTCCTGTTGGGAGTGTACGGCTTGCTATAGATGACGCAGTGGTGTCGTCGTAGCGCTGACCGGAACCAGCTAAGGGCTCAGTCGAGGGGTGCCCAAGGGGGGTCGAGGCCGGAACGGATAGGAACGGCCCCCGGGAAATGCGGGATTTACCGTGCCGTTGGAGCGCATTAAACGTGGGGAATTACCGTGCCGTTGCCGGATCCGCCCGTTGTTTCTTGGCCCCATCTCTTATAAATATGAGGGGTAGGGTTTCTCCGTTTCCCATCTTGCCATCTTGCCTTCGCCGCCGCCACCAGAGCGCCCAAGCCTTAGTTTGTCTACGCTAGAGGAGAATCGATGAGAGAGAAATTAGGATTGGGAATCTTCCCGGTTGCCTGTCTGCCGAGCAGATTCGCGCTGCATCCATGGCGCCCATGTTCCTCTCTCCAGAGGCCTGGCCCTGTTCCGATGTGTCACAGTGGGAGCTCGAGAAGCTGGTGGATGAGGGACTCCTCTGCCCCACCGCTTCGGCTGAGCGACCGGAGTGGATCGTGCCGCCGAGGGAGCATCGGGAGCCGCAGCCGCCAGAAGGCTATGTGGTGAGCTTCGTCAAGTTCCACCATTGGGATTTGGTTCGCCTCCGAGCCACTTCATGCGTGCGCTGCTCCACTTTTACAAGGTTTAACTCCAACACCTTACCCCCAATGCCATCTCCAATGCGGCGATATTCGTCACGCTCTGTGAGGGGTACATGGGTATGGAACCGCATTGAGAACTGTGGCTCCACCTTTTCAAGGGTGGGCACTACACCAAGTGGATCTCGAAGGGGAAGAGAAGGATCGTCCGCATGGGCAGCTATAGCCTGGCGCAGAAGAAGTTTGAGCTCTATATCGGGACAGGTATGTCCACCAACCACGGCCGCTGACAATCCGAGTGGTTCTACATCCGCAACGACGACGGCCTGCTGCCTGCCTACACTGGGCGCATCATCAGGGTGCGCCCAGGGCACTGGCTCTGGGGCGTGGCCCAGCCCTTCCAGCAGAGGCTGAATCCCCTCCTCGATGCATTGTGCACCTTGTCTGAGCAGGGTGTGCATGCCGCATACGTCGTCGCGGGGCTTCCACAGCCGAAGAGTCCTCCCTCTGATGGCACGCCCATTGCGCTTAGATCAGATGGGGCCCAAGGTGCTTCCCGAGCAGCTCGAGGGGTGCTGGATGTTGCCCGTGGACCTGCCTCCCGAGGACGTTGCGAAACGGGTTAGGAGCTCGGTCGCCGATGACTTCGGGCCAGGGGACGTGGATCGTGTCCCGATGTTGCCAGATCCTCGTAGCATCATCTTGGTATGTCCCTCAATCTCACATCCTCGAGTTTCTCCCCTATTTTTTGGCTGTGTTTTTTAGCACAGGGTAACGGGGTATCGGTGCCTCCGGTTCGAGAAGACGACCCCGATCGCCAGGTGAGGCGCTTTGACGCTCAACAAGAAAAGAAGAGGAAAGACCCGGAGAAGAAGAAGAGAAAGAGGAAGAACCTTGCGCACCAGGCGCTCGATATGCGCCGGGCTAAAAAAAGCGAGATGGGCTTCCTATCGAGGAGTCCCCCCTTGAGAAGACGGACGTGGAGGATGATGACGATGATGAAGTCGAGGGAGTGGTGGGGCGTCTTGAGCCCCATCTTTTCGACCTTCCTCGAGCTGACGCACCTCCTACACAAGGAGGCATCTTGGAGTGACTACAGGAAAGAAGGCAAGGGGTTCCTCAACCCGCGCGAGGTCCTCGTCTCATTGCCAGCGTGACGGCACTCCGCCGGCCTCATCCCGGGGTCCGTCCAGCACCTCGCCACGTCAAAACAGGTCCTCGACGCTCGAGGCGAGGACCCGGGGTCAGACGGGCTCGGAAGAGTGGGCGACACCACCCTCGGTGCATGAATCGTGGGAGGCTGCCCCAGTGGAGCTCGAGGTGCTGAGGTCCGAGCCGGTCGCTCCACGTATTTCTAGCTCCGAACAGGATCTGGTTCGAAGGGGGCCTTCGAGGCACCCAGGTAACTTGAGGGGGCCTGGGTCGGTCGTCATCTCTCTAGGGTAAGCTTTTGCTGTCTGAAATTTTCTTCCCTTTTTCTGTGATTCACAGAATTTACTTGATGTTCTTGCCTTTCCCTACGTTGCCCAGGCTCAAGCGCCAAGTGGAGGAGGTGAACCCTTCACCGGCCAAGTGGCTCAAGGTGGACGCGGCCGTGAGGATGGCGGCAGGAGGGGTAGGTGTGATCCCGAGGCCCCTGTCGATGTCGGAGGCGGCCTGGCTATCATAGGCCCAGGCGGCAATTATTTGGGGCAGACTGACGGGCTCTGCTCTCGTTGCAGGCTCGAGCGATGCGGGGGCCGTGGCGGGTGGTAGCTCTAACTGGGGGCAGATCCTGGAGAGCGGGGTTGCTGCCCCGGTCTCGATGTCCATGACCCCTACACCTGGCCAGGTCGAGGCCCTCGCAACTGAGGGGGAAGCCCTCGACAGCCGCGAGCCTGGGTCAGAAAATGCCCCGATCGTCCTTGGCGATGAAGAGGCCGCAGTTCCTTCTCCCTTCGTTGAGGAGATGGTGGAGCACCCCCAGGAAGCAGGAGCACTACCTACCCAGTGAGAGGGGCGGGAGCCGTGGCCAAAGGGCCTGCACGAGGTGGAGGTGCAGCAAAAGCGGGAGCATGAGAGCCCGCAAAAGAAAGAGGAGGAAGACCGGCTGCAGGAGTGGCAGGAGGAAGAGGGGCTGGCCGAGAACCAGCCCGAACAGCAATGAGAGGTAGAGGGGCCGGCGTCGAGCCCGTTAGAGCAGCAACGACTACAGCAGCAGCAGCAATACCACCAGCAGCGGCGGCAGCAGCAGGCGCCGCCGGAGGACACGACGCCTTCGGACCTGCCGCCTCAGCGGCGGGATGAGTCGTTGGGGGAGCTGGTGATCTCAAGCCTTCCTCAACAGCAGGGGGACACCGTGACAGCCTCGAGCCAACATCTATTGTAGCAGAGTTCGGCACAGGAGGCGTCGGTGGTTCTGCTCGCGCCGTGGGAGCAGCCCGGGGAGGTGGCTCTCGAGAGCCCACAGCTATCGCATCGGCGCGAGGAGGAGGGAGACGCCCTTCTTCTTGATGGAGCAGCAGTCGCTCAGGGTGCCCCTCGTAGCCCCGGCTGGTCTGACCCTGGCTCTTTTGCCTTGGCGGGGCAGGTGAGCGGTGAGGCCGAGTCGTCGACGGCTAGAGCGGGGGTCGAGCCGCCGTTCCCCACCTTGGTCGATTGGGTGGCCCGTTACGGTGGCTCGCCTGATGCGGTAGAGCACATCAGGTCGTTGGTGCGAGAGAGGGTCGAGGCGGCTCTCCCTTCTTGGCGTAACGAGCGCCTCCTGCTCCAAAATCCGCTGGAGCCCAGCGCCCCTGTGATGTGGATGGATGATGCGGCGGAGATAAACCACTGAGAGGATGCGAAGGAGTATTGGGCATGGATGGCCCATGCTCTAAAGCTAGCCATTGATGTCACCGCCGAGGATCTAGGGCGGGTTTTTTGGGTAAGTGTTTCTCCGAGTTTGTTGAGCTTGGATAACTTCTTGATTTGATGCCTGATTTCTTGCTCTTTGTCCTTAGGACCTGAGGAGGCGCTCCTATGTGAAGTCTAAGTTCCTCCACATGACTCAAACGGGCGAAAGGAAGTGCGGCACCAACGTGAGGCTGGCAGGTCTGCCCGGGACGGGGTGGCCTAGGCTGAAGAGGAGGTGAAGAAGGCGAAGGAGGAGGCTGCCAAGGCCAGAGAGGACGCTGACGCGGCTTGAGTGGAGGTGGCTCGAGCCAAGAAGGATATTGCCGTGGCAGAGGAGGCCCGAAAGGCTAAAGAAGAAACCGCTTTAGCCAAGGAAGAAGCTGAGAAGGCTAGGAGCGACATCGGACAGGCCCTCGAGGAGGCGGGGTTGGCCCTTGAGCGCGTAAAGTCGCTTGAAGGGGAAGCTCAAGATGCCACAAAGCGCATCAAGGGGCTCAAAACCGATGTTGCTCAAGTCTCGAAGGCCCGCGATGCCCTCAGCATCTCGGCCGGGTTGGAGAAACGTCGCGCCGATGCCCTTGCTGCCGAAGTTGTCGAGCTGAAGGTGGCCCTTTAGGAGAAGGAGGGGTCCATCGCTCTGGCCAGCAGGACGATCGAGGACCTGCGGCTCGAGAAGACAGAGGTGGTCCACGCTTTCAAGGAGGCCCAGAAGGAGCGCGACGACGCAGTGGACGCACGCACGATCCTCGACACCCACTGCACCAGTGAGTTCTCTTTTCTAACTCTAAGCTTCTTGTCTCCACCTGCCACTATTGACTCCCATTCTGCCTACTAGGTCTTGAGGCCGAACTACTCTCTGTCTGTACGTCTTCGAAGGCGCTTCAGGAGGGCCTTTTGGCCGAGGCGGCATTGACCGATAGGCTCTGTACCATGATAAACGGTCTTTGCGACTCCTGGGGGGTTGAGCCCATCGTTGGAAGAGGTGTGCGGGGCCGCTCTCATCGACCGACTATACTACCTTGGGGCCGTCATGAGAGATCACATCCGAGACGCACTCCATATTGGCGTGAAGCGGGCGATGGCGGTCGTATATTCTGGCTTCACGTACGACATGGACGTCATCTCCCATGTCATCGTCTTCGACCTTACCAAGACAGACGCCGAGAACGAGAAGAGGTGCCGGAGCTTGATCGATGCTACCGAGGAGCCGGGTAAGAAGCTGGCGAAGCTGTTCGAGCATGAGGTCCTTCCTTTCGAAGGTGAAGAAGGCGCTGGTGATGAGGGTGGTGGCGATGATGGGGACAAAAGCATGTGAACCAGATGTGGGCAAGGAGGCCCATGTAATAGATTAGTTTTTGTGAATCATGATAATGTGGCCCTGGTGGCCTTGAAACACTATGCATGTATATATTTTGCATATTTTAAGTCCTTTTCTTTCTTGCATGACCTGATTGTGTTTTTACTTAGTAAACTCGATGCACGGTCATGTCCCTCGAAGGGGGGAGTGAGTGGAGGTACCGTAGTGTAGAGGCGTAGGCGAGCTCCCGACTCAACAGCCCTCGACCCTCGGGACAATCATGGCTTTTTTTGGCTAAGTGACGACACATATCGAGGCGCTTAAGAAAGAATAGACACTGAGTTTCAAAAAAACGTGCGAGTTTTTTGAGGACTTCGGGGGGTTCCCCCCTTGTAGCCCCCGAGGGAGGCTTGACTCTAAGGGAGCAGAGTTGAGGCTACCTTACATGAACAAATAAGAAAGTATGCTAAATCGAAGTCGTTTTTCGTTTATTCATTCATGGTGCCATAGTTGTACAAAATATGAGAAATGTACAAGGCCTTGAGGCCCTAGGGGTAGAAGCGACGTAGCTGTTCGATGTTCCAAGCGTTGGTGAAGATTTCGCCATTGCCATTCGATTGCTTGTATGTTCCAGGTATCAGTACCTCAGCCACGCGTATGGGCCTTCCCACGGTGGTGTCAGCTTGTGGCGCCCCTTGTTGCTCTGTCATTGACGGAGGACGAGATCACCAACTTGGAGGTCCCTCTTGCGCATGTGTTTGTCGTGGTAGCGCTGAAGCTTCTGCTGGTACCATGCGGAATGGAGGAAGGCCATATCTCGAGCCTCCTCGAGCTGGTCGATGGCGTTTGCGAGGGCCTCCTCATTCGTATGTTCATTGTAGTCCTTAAGTCGAGGGGCCCTGTACTCGAGGTCGGTGGGGAGGACGGCCTCAGACCCGTAGACCATGAAGAATGGAGTGAACCCCGTGGCTCGACTAGGCATTGTCCTTAAGCTCCATAGGACCAAGGGTAGCTCGGCAGCCCACTTCTTGCCATACTTCTTCAACTGGTTGTAGATTCTTGGCTTGAGGCCTTGAAGGATCATGCCATTGGTGTGTTTGACCTGGCCATTGGTTCGAGGATGAGCGACTGCGGACCAATTCACACGAATGTGATTGTGGTCACAGAAGTCCAAGAACTTCTTGCCAGTGAAATTGCATGCCATTGTCGGTGATAATGACATTGGGGACCCCAAAGTGGTGGATGATGTTGGTGAAGAACAAGATTGCTTGCTTGGAGTGGATGTTGGTAATGGGCCGAGCCTCGATCCACTTGGTGAACTTATCAACTGCTACCAGCAAGTGCGTAAAGCCCCTGGTTGTCTTCTTCAGAGGCCCAACGAGGTCGAGCCCCCAAACGGCAAAAGGCCACGTGATGGGGATCATTTGCAGAGCGTGGGTGGGTAGGTGCGTTCGCTTGGCGTAGAATTGGCACCCCTCTCATGAGCAAACGAGGTTTATAGCATCGGAGACAGCGGTTGGCCAGTAGAAACCTTGCCGGAAGGCGTTGCCGATGAGGGTCCTCGGGGCGGCGTGATAGCTGCAAGCCCCCGAGTGCATGTACTCGAGGAGCCTCCTGCCTTCCTCGATGGTGATACAACGCTGGAGGATCCCTGACGGGCGGAACGGAAGCCCGTGCTGGAAGGAGGTCCGCCGGCTCTGCGCCATAGAGCTGCTGAGTCCCAAGCGTGTGCTGTCATTCCGCCCCATTTGGGAGGAGGAGGCGGCGAGCCTGGTCCAATCCGTCGCTGCAGCGGCATCGCCGGTGGTCGTGAACGTCAGTGAGCGGGTTAAGATCCTGATGAAGGACATCATCATGAAGTGCGCCATCGGGGACACATGCTCGATGAGGGGTGAGTACATCGCCGAGCTGGACGAGGCGCTCAGGCTCCTCGCCGGGTTCAACCTCATCGACCTGTTCCTGAGCTCGCGCCTTGCCAGGGCTCTCGGTGTCGGGTCCCTACGAGCCACGAGGGAGGTGCACGATAGGGTGCACTGCATCATGCAGTCCATCATCCAGGACCATGCAAGCAAGGCGGCCAACAACGACGGTGAGGGCTCTCGGGACGACGACATCCTCGACAGCCTGCTTCGGCTTCAGCGCGACGGTGGCTGGAGACCCAGACGCAGGCTGATGATGATGATGGCGCCGGTCGCGCCTCCTCCTGGGCACAAATGCGTGGTGACGAGACCGGCATGCGGCCCCTCCTGAGCATGGGGGCTCGCTGCGGCCTCCGCTCGAATCTCCGACCGAGAGCAGGATCATGTCATAGTCGTGGCCGAGTGACATGAACTCCAGGCTCCCGAACCAGATCACCATGGCTCGCAGAAGCGATGAAGCTGAGTCTACCATCTGGAGAAATGGCGGGAAGTGGTCGATGACACACAGTGCCCCTATCTGGCGCGCCAACTGTCGGTGTTTTGACCCCGGGGGCCAAGCACCAACTAGTGAATTCATATTGCGTGCTTTCTAATCTGGATGGTGATGCAAGAAGAACATACGAGGTTTATCCTGGTTCGGGCAATAGAAGGCCCTACATCCAGCGGGGGGTTATATTATCTTGCACCGAAGTGCTTATACAGGGGTGAATACAAGCGAGCGAGTGAGGTTACGACTTGAGTGTTGTGGGCTCTGGCTATCCTCGGTCTATGGGTTAGCCTGCCCTCTATGCTAGCCCGGCACCTCCTTTTATAGGCAAAGGAGGGGCACGGGCGTATAGAGTAACCCTAGAAATGATGCTTTTAGGGCTGGCGTAGGCGGTGACGTCAAAAGTGGATGCCGATCTTGTTCGGGAGACTATAGCGACGTGCGTCGAAGCAAGGTTGAGCTCTGCAATAGCATGCCTTGCCATCCCGCAGTGTCTCGGTGAAGTCGATGGCTGACCGGTCTTGATGATGATGCTACAGTGCCTCAGCAGCGTGGCGAAAGACGTGTTCTCCTATTGGGAGCGTACGGCTTGCTATAGATGACACAGTGGTGTCATCGTAGCGCTGACCAGAACCGGCTAAGGGCTCAGTCGAGGGGTGCCCGAGGGGGGGTCGAGGTCGGAATGGATAGGAACGGCCCCGGGAAATGCGGGATTTATGTTTGACAAATGCTTCTCGAGGGGGTGCCGAATGGGGCACAGTCCATGGTATGGTGACACAGTGTGGTACGATCCACTGGTTTCCTGGGTATGGGCAGTAAAAGGAGGATTTGACCAGTGTACTATCCACCGTTACCACGGCTGTAGCCATGAGGTTAGGCGGGAGCAGGTGAAATGCATTAAATGCCTGAGGAATCGTACGAGAGGTAGGCGGGTCGAGGGGGTGCGCGGTATTCGACAGGTGATCGTTCGCCCAGGGGAGTTTCGTCACTCAAGGGGGTGATCGTTCCCCCGAGTAGACAGCCTTGAGTCGAGAGGGTCCCGTCGAGTGAACAGTAGCCTGGTTCGTCGAGACCCGTTCGTGGGCCGGCCCAGCGCAGTTTGATACTTGGATCGGACATCTTATGTACTTTTGGGCTGGAGGATAATAATGGTGGTTTTGGGTTTGTTAATGCAGGGGTTGATTTGCTTAGCCGAGGGTTAAGGGTACCCCTTATTCAGGTACCCGACACTCCTCCCTCTCCTCGTGATCCTCCTTAAGAGCCTTCAACCAAGCAGCCCACCAAACCTGGAATATACATATACCCTCATCCACCCTCTTCTTCTTCACCTCCGCCTCCGCCTCCGCCTCCATCTTCGTCTTCTTCTCCTTCTTCTCCTCAAACTCTGCCAAGAACCTCTCCAACTCATCCTCCTCCCCCTTCGTCCTCAGCTCATCCATATTCCTCTCCAAATCCAACTCCGCCCTCTTCGCCTCCACCCTCTTTGCCTCCTCCATCTCTGCCTCCATCCTATCCTCATCCATATCCACCATGCGCCTCCATCTCTGCCTTGGCATCTGCCTCCGTGACTTCAACCTCTTTGCCTCTGCCTCTGCCTTCCCCATCCTCGCCTCCCAATCCACCTCCACCTTGTCTGACATTGCCTGCCACTCCACCCTCCGACTCATCCTTATCAGCGGCATTGACACCCTCTCCCACTCCATCCTCTACCACACTGGAATCTCCATCTCCCGCCTCCGCCTGGTTGAGACCTCCACAGCTCCGCCTGCACCCTCCACCGATCGGCCTCTATACATCGTTTTGCATCAACCGCCTCTCTCGCCTCCTAGATACGAATATGATGGCCTTAACTCAATTTTTTTCCTTTTTTATTCTTTTGAGGTGTCCAAACCGTGTATATATACTTGTCTAATTCAACTTCCCCTAAAAAACTTGTCTAATTCAACTATACACACCAAGCAATGCATCCACCTGTGACTATATCTATACCTATTCAGCCTTGTTTTTTTCTTCTCAATCACGCAAAAGATTTGCGTGTTTTTCATTAAGAAGAGAGAGTTTGTTACAACATGGCGAACTACAGATATAAATGCAGCTTACACCCCTCTGATCCTAGTGTCGTTATTCTATTACTCTTTGAACTAAACACCCTAGTTGCTTGGCGCCCGCCTGGATCTAGAGCTCGGCGTGATGTCTCATGGTGGCCTTGATCGCCTGAATTTGTGTGGCCGCTCCTTGGAAGCATCGTGTGTTTCATTCCTTCCATAATTCCCACACATTGAGCACGAACAGGGAGTCTGCGCCTTTGTGGAACTGTTGCGGCCATAGAGCTCTCCACTCGTCCCACCAGTCCATGATGGCTCCTGTCGGCTGGTGCTGTAGGTTCACGCCCAACTCTGACGCTGCTTCGAACCACAACTGGCGGGCGAGCGAGCACTCGACGACGATATGATCAATGGACTCTGGCTCCTGGTTGCATAGCAGGCAAGTGCCATGTGTGTCTAGGCCATGTCATCTTCTCTTGTCGGTTGTCCAATGGCGCCGTCGTATTGCCAACCATAGGAATAGCTTGACGCACAACGGTGCCCAGACTTCCCAGACCTTGATGCATCCCGGAATGGGGTGTGAGCCAGTGTGTAGAGCCTGATACGCCGATCAGACAGAGAAGTTGCCATCAAAGGTCCACCTCCAGACGAGCCGGTCATGGGTGTCCGTGAGGGTGACATCGTTGATGGCGTGCCGAAGCGTCCGGTAATTCAGCCTTGTTTTTGGTCCGGTGATTCTTTTTGTCTGGTCTTCTTATTAGCCTGTGTCCTAATCTGAAACCAAATAGTTCTTCTTAGGACTCCCAAATCTCTATAAGGAATTTCCAAATCAGCAAGAGAGGTGCCACAGGCCAAATTGAGTCTGAATAAAAATCCACATGGCTATCGTCCAAATCCCAACCAAAGTCAAACTATAATTCTACAAAGGCAACACCTTATAAAATCAAAACAATAGGCGTCACCGACCTTGGCAATCCAGTCATTCAAGGGAGCACGCACTAGGGTCACATCGGGGGTGAGCACGTCGTGCGTGCGACGGTCGTGGATGTCTCGCGTGCATTCCCAGCTACCAATGTGGCAGCGTGAAAGTTGGAATTGGAAGATGACCGGAAGCATGAGGCAGGGCTGCAGTGGAGAAGAGGGATAAGGGGGCTATGGTGGAGGAGCTGCGGCCGCAGGGTTAAGGCTGGCAGCGAGCCGTAGTGGAGGAGAAGAGGGAGGCGGGGACTGCGGTGGAGGAGCTGCGGGATCTGAGGCCTGCAGCGAGGTTTAGCAGCTCGTGCGTGCTGGTGCCTATGGAAAAAATAAATAAATATATAAATGAAAAAAGGAAAAAAAGAGATAAGCGAAGAAAGAAAGAAATACATAAATTAAAAAAGGAAAAAATTAAAAATAAAAATAATGGGGTACTATGGAAATTCTAAACCTTTTTGAGGACTAAGAACTCGTGCGTGCTGGTGCCGTTCTTGGATAACAGACGGGAAGGAATTAAAAAAAGAAAAAAAAGAAAAAAAATGAGGTGTACTATGGAAGTTCTAACCTGGAGAAGCTGTTTTCGTTAACACGCCTCCTATATACGAATACGATGGCTCATGCCTGTTGTCATGGAGAGAACCACATCTTCCTTTATCGCGCGCCGCGGCCCTCTCTCTCTCGCCCTCTCGCGCGCATAAGTCCATCGCGCCAAGATCCGATTTTGCCCTGGAGGAAAATCAGCGCGAGCAAGGATGGTGGTGCTGCCCGAGGATTAGCTAATTAAATCCAGTCGACGATGGTTAGCAGGAAGCCAGCGACACAAAATTGAGGAAGAGCGATGGTGGCATGTAGCGGGGAGAGACACAGTGTGGTCGAGGCAGGATAGGCCGACGCATAGGTATAGGAGGAGCTGAGGTTAGGATCTACATTTATAAATATTTTTACCTCAGGTTAGATAATTTATCTGCACGGTTATTTTTGCTAGTCTATACCTAATTATTAACCTTTGTCAAATTCATCCAACGCTGAAGATGCCATTGTTAGAGGGGAGGTTAGTTCATCTTAGCCAGGACAAATGCTGAAAGCGACTCCCTTCATCTTAGCAAGGGTTAGTTCAGGATGGAGGGTGTACGCCTTTTATCCCATGAACTAGTAAATTCGTTCTTGGACAATGAGTAGATCATGCCTGTTGTGACAATGCTGATTTCCCTCTCACACTCTTTATGTCCCTAAATATAATGTCATTTTGACTATTCTAAGACAAACCGTTCTAAATTTGACTAAGTCCATGTTTGGTTCCAATAAGATTAGAGACTAGGGACTAATTTTTAATCTCTTATAGTCCTAAATTGCCAAATATAGAGATCAAAAGAAAGACTAATAGTCCCTACTTCACTAGTCTCTCTTGAGGGACTAATTGAAACTAGTGGTCCCTGGTAGTCCATAATCCTAGGAACCAAACATGCCTTTATTGAAACTAAAAAACATTTACATTATGAAATGAGATTTATTATAAATATTACAAAATGTATTTTTTTCATAATTAATTTATCTATTTAATATCATAAATATTCTTGTTCTTTTTAAAAAAAATCAAATTTTAGATAGTTTATTATACTCAATACAACAAAAAATTATTATGCTGTAAGACAAGCAAAAAAAATGGTCACACTTTGGATGAAACTTCGGTCAAATTTCATCGAGAAAAAAGATGACTGTTTATGTTTACTTGCCCATACAATGATCCAAATTTGAAAAGAAGTTATACATACACATGGTAAGGTATACATACTCAAGGTAATTTAGATGTAACCTTTTGTCTTAATAAGCTAAAAATTTTATAGGTCGTTTGACTCACCCAAATTTGACCACTCGTCTTACTTTTTTTTTTGGCTTACTTTATTAATAAAATTCTTTAAAAGTGATCTAAACTTGACTATGTTTGTATTTTTTAATAATATGAGTGGTTAAATTTGGATAAAAAAATATCAAACGACCAATAAACTATAGTAGAGCAGAGGGAGTACGAGATGTTTGAACAGAATGAGTGGAAGGTAATCCTACCAGCCCAAAAGGAGTAAAATGGTCAAAAATTTTAATCCTAGGGCACCCCAGGCTCAAAAAGAAGAAAATAAAACCAAACCCCAAAGGCCCAAACCCCTTCGGCGGCCTCTCAGCTTTCACCACTGCGGCCATGAAGCGGAAGCAGAGACCCTCGGCGTCCGCCGCCAACGCGGACCACGACTCCGACGCCGATGAGCCCTCTCAAGCCCCGCTCCCCCTCGAGTCCTTCTCCGGCGACGCCTGCGCCGCCCTCACAGCTCGCTACGGCCGCTCATCCGCCCCGCAGCACCGCCACCTCCTCGCCTCAGCTGCCGCCATCCGCTCCATCCTCCTCGACGACGGCCTGCCCCTTAACCCAGCGTCCTACATCCCGGCAGCCGTCAACGCCCTTCGTGCCGCCGGGTCTGCAGACCCCGCCGCCGCTGCCGCCCTCGCCTCTCTGCTTGTCATCCTGCTGCCCCACATTCCATCTTCCCCTTCGTCCCTCCCGCCAGACGCCGCCTCCAAATCTGCCTCCGCACTCGCCGCCTTCCTGTCGTCCCCCGACGCCTCCCGGCTCCCGACAGGCACCGTGCGCTCGGTGGTCAAGTCCCTCGGCCACTTGACCCTCCATCTCGATGCTGCAGCCGATTGGGATGATGTGGCGGCGCCTCTGGAAGCTCTCCTTGCGGCTTCTGTGGACCAGCGGGCCAAGGTGAGTGAGACAGCTAGTAGCCTGTAGTACTAAGGAATTACTGAATTAGCAATAGACATTTAGCAACCTCGCTCATGTGGATGTCAATCACTGCTTTCTAGGTTAGAAAATGTGCGCAGGAGAGTGTTGAAAAGCTGTTTGCTTACTTGGGACAGTGCGATTGCACGAAGAAAGCAAGCAATGCTGCAACTGGCATGTTTGAGAAGCACATTTCTTCAGCCCAAAGTCTTATCCATTTGAGTTCAGATGTTTCTGAGGGTAAAGAGACAGAAGCAGTTCATATGCTAGGTACAATGGTGAATTTAGTTCCATATCTATCAAAGAAGGCAAGGAAGAAGGTGTTCTTGGATGCTTATCAGTTATTGGGCCCTTGTTTTACCCCACTTACGAGGCACGCTCTAAGGCTTTTGGCAACCTTGTTGGATCATCTCAAGGCTGAAGGTGTTGAATCCGAGGTGGAGAGTCTTGTATCCTTGGTGGTTGCTTACCTGCCTTATGATGAGAAGAAGCCTGATGATACCATCGTCTCAGCATTTCACCTAATTAAAAGTTGCTTGGATAAACTTTTTGGCCGCTCAAAATTGTGGATGGAAGCTCTTCCAACTGCATTCGAGGCAGTTTCAGGTGTGTACGTCTACATGTCTTATGCACCAACCTTGTGTAAATATATATAGGGTCGCTTTTATTATGAATTTATTTGCAGTGTACATACCCATCCAGAAAAAAAAGTTTTTCCTATTGACATAATTGTCTGACCATATTTGGAAATACACCATGCTTCCTCTAATGTATTCAATGTTTCAATAGGAAGGAATTATTCCTTTAGTATCTCCTGACTTTTCAAAGCTGCCATCTAGTTTTTCAGGTTGTTTTTTAGAACATATCTTGAATGCTGTCGCCATTTTAATTTGTACTTGTCTACTTTCTTTTGAATATTGCATCCTTCAAAACCTGTAGTTTGTGGATCACGCTTATGCACCCTTCTAGTGGCAACTGTTTATTTTCTCTTTTGGATTATTTTTATATATGGAATATAATGCTTAACAATTTAACCTCTGTTTAACTCTCATTTTGGCAGGATACTTAATTCTGGGCAGAAAATGTTCAGATGATATAGCAAAAGTGGTGCAAGAATGTATTGATTCTCATATTGACCAAAATGTTTTTGTCGCTAATGGACCACAGCTAACCAACAGTGGCGAGGGTTTGAGTGATCAAAGTGCACTGAAATCAATCTGTTTAACAATCAATAGCAAACTTCACACGTGTGCTTATCCTCCGGATAGTATCTTAAGAGTAGTATTGGGTTTATTTCTGAAACTTGGTATGTCTTCAGTTTTTTCAGCAGTGGCATCTCTTATCTTCAATTGGACTATTGCAGAGAGATTCCGAACTCCTAGGAATAATTAACCTTACCATCTTGATTTTTGAATGTTATTTTACCTCCACATAAAACTGCATGTGCCTTTTCTACAATCATATGCAAAATGTGCTTGTTGATTACAAAGAAGCACTTGAAACACTAGAAAAGGGCTAAATGATAAAAATGTGTTGCTGCAATTTAGGAGCACCTGTGTAATCATGTTAGACAGACAGATGAACACACCTTTCGAATCTGTTGTGAATCCTTTTTGCATATGTGCCAATGCCCTGCTCTTTGTATGATCTTATCATTCAGTAAAATGATTCATTAACTATTCTGTTGGAATTATTCTTTCCAGGAGAAAGCTCTTTTGGCTTTATGAAAGATATACTACTTACTTTGGCAAAGTTCGCTATGAAAGTGGACAAAGAATCACAACTGAGGAATGTAAGTTCATTTATTGTTATAATGGTATTTGCCTTGTCTTGATTACTGTGATGCCCCTCAATATAAAGCATTTCAAACTTCTTTCCTGACAGAATTATATATGAGTGAGTGCTTAAACTCTAGTTTTTGTTGACCTTATATCACCTGCAGGTTGAAGAATGCATTGGAGCAGCAGTGATTGCTATGGGACCAGATAAAGTACTTTCATTACTTCCAATAGCTTTGGATGAAAACAGGTTGACATGCTCAAATACTTGGCTTCTACCTATTCTGGACAAGTATACATACGGAGCTCCGCTGCAATTTTTTCTAGAGCATATTGTACCACTAGCAAAATCTGTACAAAATGCATCTAACAGGGGTAAGTAACTAGATACAAATAACTCATCCAAAAGCACATAAAACCCAATTTCATATCTTTTTTCTTAAATTTCAGTCAAGAAAGGAAGGAAACGTAAAGACTTGCAATCTTGGACTGATCAACTGTGGAACTTGCTTCCTTCCTTCTGCCGCTATCCGATTGATGTACATCATACCTTTGGTTCCCTGTCCAAGTTGCTGGTGGAGATTTCAAAGTGTGATGACTGTCTATACATATCTGCTGTTAAAGCCCTGCAGGTTTGGATGCTCAGCTATCATACAATGCTGTTCTTTTGTTGTTTGTTATATAGATCCCTTTGATATTTCTGCCTTCAGAATTATAAAGATAGTTTAGGCCATATCTTATATTTTTTTTATTGTTTCTCAGCAACTTGTAGATGGGACGAGAAGATTAAGTACTGGTGGTCAAGATGTTGAAATCTATATGGAACTTTCAGCCTTGTTCTCCTCACAGCCTGATAGCTTCAAATGTGCACGTTTAGATAGGTGCTCCAAAAAAGATGCCCGCAAAAACTTGAAAGTTCTAGCATCACATTCGTCCAGTCTTCTCTGCACTTTCACGGACTATTTTCTTGATTTCTCACCTGACAAGCGTGCTCATTTGAAGGTGCATCTCCTACTCATTTCTTTCAATTTTTTAATTGGTTACCTGTGACAATTTGAATTTTTAAGTATTAAACCTGTAGTGTGCATACTGTGAAACATCTTGCTGCACCTTATTTTAGCCTCATTATTTTTTCTACAAGAGTTTGATTTGTTACAGCGTATCTATTTTTGTCAGATTTGTACTTCCGAACTGTGAACTAAATTTGTTGGTTGACATAGGTAAACTACCGAGTACCAAGGTATAATAGAACAACTTTTTATTCGAGTGCAAATTTTACTAAGGAGAGATTTTGATGCCAACCATGATCAAGATCAAACTTTCACATTTTCCATGATCCCTGCTACAATTTTTGTTTAAAAAAGAGCTCTGTTATGGGTTAGACTCTAGAAGAAGGAAAAAAAAAATAGTTTTCAGAGCAGTTAACACCCTAAATGGATGAATGCTAAATACCAACACAATAAAGTTTGGTTTTCCAAAATTTGCAGTAATTTCCACCTACAAACTTAGCATTTTTGGTGGATATAGTGGACTGTGGAACATTTGGAAGTCCAGTTTCCCTCTTTCCGTCAGGACCAGTTCTAACTTGTAATAATTTTCATTTGGTAGCCATTTATTGGCTAATGTGTGTGAGATTAAATAATTTCTCTGCTAATATATTGTGCTTATAGGCAATATTTTTTACTACACATTTTGTACTTGATCTGGCCAATTTATCTCTTTCCAGGTTGCTTTGAGATGCCTGGCTCAACTTTCTGGTAGCATGGACATATGTGAGCTTTTTGTTTCACTAGTCAAAAGGTTTGATCTAGAAGATACTCCATTGGAGCCAGAATGCAAAACCGATGAAGAAGATAGGATGGATGAACTTGTCAAAAAGAAAGATAGGAAGGATGAAGAAAGTACTGAATTCAAAACTGATGATGTAGATAGGAAGGATGGAGAAAGTACTGAATGTAAAACTGATGAGATAGATAGGAAGGACGAAGAAAGTACTGATGCAACAGTGGAGCTAAATAATAAGAGGTTTGTTGCTTCTTTTCACTCACCTACAAGGTTAATTTTTCATGCTCGGTCAGTTTCTATTCAAAGAGAGCTCACAAGCTGCTTGATGATGTAGTTTTGCTTGTGATGCTCAATCTCATCTTGTTACTTTGTGCTAACCGAGGATTTATACATATGACTATAGTATTGCTTGTGCAGGTCTCTTCTATTAGAACTCATTTCCACATTTGTTGAAGTTGCCGATGAGGATCTGCTTGATAATTTTTTTAGATTTATCAAGTCTTGTTTGCTGGTACTCTATTTCTTTCAGCTTCTGCTACCCCCAAGACCCCAACTCTTAGTAAACATTCATTTTTTTTCATAAACTTTATCTATTCCTTCTGCAGGACAGCAGCATGTCTTGTCACAGCAAAGCTCTCTTTGCATTAAGCATAATTTTGAAGGTTAGTGGTAGTTTCCTGTCAGTCATGACACCTTGATGTTTTTCTTCCTCTTGCTTGAGATGACCTTAATGTCCCGTCTTTTTCTTACTTTCAGGAACATAGTGAATATTCTTTGGCTCATTTGGATGAAATGATGCTATTGCTTCATGGAATGAAGTCAGCTTCTGATAGCACAGTGTTAGAAAGCCAACTGTTATGCTATCAGCATTTATTGGTTCACATGATTAAGGTAGGTTGACAGTTGATATTAATGTGATTAGTATCTACAGCTATAGTTTTGCTTTTAGAGGGCCTGTGTTTCACTGGTGCTTTGTTTGAAACCATTATGGGGTTTCTCTGGACCATCACGATGTCGTTTTGAAATTGGATGTGCCTGCTACTGAGTCACGAGCGATGAACATAATGTTTATTGAAATATGATTGCATCTCTTATCTTGCGCTTGTGTTCATGAATTGCCTTAGGTAGTTTTTGTTATATAGTTTGGGTTGGTCTTGTATTTCTCTGACATACGTTTTTACTATTTCAAGGTTAATGAAGAGAGCACCAGCAAGAAGGCATTCTTGATTCTAAATGAGCTAATAGTTGCACTAAAGGTTTTACTTTCTTACCTACCTTTTCATTCTCCTGTACCTTGCATTCCAGCAACCATATATGCCCGGATGCCCCGTTCAGGAGGCATTACAACCTGTAAACTAGGATTTTTTAAGCTGCTACATGTAAGATGTTCTTAATCGGAATGAAGTTACTTATAAAAAAAATATTGAATGTGTATTAGATAATACCCTGCCAAAAGTACATCATTCCTGTATGGAAATCTGAACAGCAATGGTGTATGTAAAAGGTTGTGACATGAGAAACTCTCTCTCTGATGCCAATGTGCTCTATCTATTCAAAATTTCTTTCTTTTTTCCTGGTGCAGTCTAAGAAGGAAAGTAGAAAATTAGCATATGATGTGCTCCTGGCAACTAGTGCAAACTTGAGGAGCTCGGAGTCAAATAGTGCAGATTCAGATCTTCAACGGCTGTTTACAATGGTTAGCTACATAAAATACTCTGTTCTTAACATATTTCCCTTTGTTTTATTTGGTTTTGAAATTTATTAACAGTGTCTTGTCAGACAGTTACCTTTTGTTTCCTGCTGCTAGTTCTGTTCTTTACAAGTTTTATTGACTATCTTCTTTTTATCCAGGTAATGGGATATCTTTCAAGTCCATCTCCTCACATAGTGAGTGGAGCAATTGCTGCACTATCATTGCTTATATACAGTGACGCTAATTTTTGCATGGAAGTACCGAATCTGATAGAGTCGGTATTAGTTTTGCTGCAACATAAAGCCATTGAAGTAACTAAAGTCAGTTCTGTGATTCCCTATGTCCATATTTTCAGTTCTTTTCCTAATTTCTATTGTTGAGGGTCTCGTATGCTCTTAGGCAGCCTTGGGCTTTGTCAAGGTATTGGTAACTTCTTTGCAACCACAAAAACTACTGAACTTGCAAGCAGATATCGTAAGTGGGATATTACCATGGTCATTGGTTACAAAGCACCATTTCAAAGGGAAGGTTGGTAGAAATATTGCAAGGTTTAATTCTCATATTTTATTTTCTGTACAGGGGTACGAATGACATGCTGTGATCTTATATTTGCAGGTTGTACTAATATTAGAAATATTGATTAGGAAATGCGGGTCTGATGCTATCAACTTAATTACACCTGACAAGTTCAAGGGCTTTGTTAGAATCGTTGAGGAGGTAAGATTCACATTACTAACTTGCCATTTAGCCATGGGAACAATATATTATTTTTTTGATCAATGAGGCATGTTTTTAGTGAGTTCTTTTATCAACTTTATATTGGTAATGACTAAGAGCAAAATTGATTGCATGTGTACCTGTGACATATTTTGGTAGCCCTGTATTTGTAAACAGCTTGCCTGGTTAAGGCATATGATATGAAACAGATCATTAAATACTATTTATGTATACTCAGGTGGTAGAAACATCGTGTGCTATATTCATCCAGTCAACACGAATACAGATACATCATTTGTACCTTATGTTCTACTCCGTATGTATCATCTCAAAATAGTGTGTACTTGCAATTTTCAGGGTCGCAAAGGAAATCGTAACCAAACTGATGGTGCACATCTTGAGGCAAAAGAACATGAGCAACGTGATGGCAAAAGGTTAGCCTGGAGTCATTTTTTCCTGTACTTAACAAATTGCTTAATGGTTTATTGTTGTACAGGAGGAAACAGGTTGACTCTAATGCTGAAACTGGACAAGAAAGAACACCTAGTCGACCACCACCAAATAGTTGGTCATCTGGGAAGAAGCAGGGCAAAAATTTTCATTTGAAGAAAAGGACAGGGAGAGGCAACCCTCATGTTGCAAATAGGTATCAGAGCAGAGACTCAGGTGGCAAAGGTGATAGGACTAGTTTCAGGCCGAAGTCAAAATGGCAACCAGGAAATAGCCAGGGAAACAGAGGTGATAAATCACCTGGCAGCAACCAAAAACGAACTAGGGGCGGTGCCTCCAGCAAGATGCAAAATAGTGAAGCTCGAGCACCTGGGCACTCTCCTAGTTTCAAGAAGCTTAAAAGATCGACAGCATGAGATGTTTCACGTGCACCACCCTGTCAAATACTGGGATTCATGGCTCGTGGAGATGGCTCTGAATTTAACAATGTCGACTCCAGTTTTTATCTGCTAGTGCTTTCATCTTGAAGATCCTTGCAAACTTGTGAAATTATGATCATACTCGCCTCTGTTGTGAATCCACCGTTTTTGTAGAGTAAAATTTTGACTTGTTGGTGGGTTAAATATCATTACAATCAATGGATTTTGATTAAAAGAAATCAATAGTGGATCTATCGCTTTGGTTGATCACTGCCTTGCCTGTTTGTATCTACCCTTGTGAGTTGTGAATTGTGATGGTTTCAGATGTTCCGTTTCAGACATGTATGGTGTTGGTAAAATTGTCCAGTATTTCCGGGAATAATACCTGGGCATCAGTAGTGGTCCGCCCCTGCTCCGAATTGAAAAGAGAAGCAATCAATGATCTTCCACTATCTGAGGACGATATCGAAGTCACCTTTGGCGAGAAAGCTGAGATACAAAAGCTCATCCCCTCTTTTTTTTTTTTTTTTTTTTTTTGAGTAATACAAAGGCTCATCCCCTCAGAAAGCAAATGTGTGACCAAAAAAACCCCAACTAGTCTACGTCTACGGCGGCCTAGTATTTCAGCCAAAACAAAAATTGAACTTGAATATGTACTTGCTCACATGTTGAGCTAATTGAACATAGGTCTTCAGGTGAATTACGGTCACAGACTCACAGTGGTAGCAGCCTCAGTAAAATGCATACGATGCCAAGTTTAGGCAACCAAGATGTAAGGTCCAGCCCAAGGCAGAAAGAACCTTCGGCAATCTGTTAACCCCATGGCTCGTTGGCTACTGTAACAGCATGGAAATTCTTCTTTAGAAGGGCGGCAAAAGCTTTGCTGTATTTTTATTAGACGAATAAAAGAAAAAAATGAAAAACGATATTACAAAAACAGGCGAGAGAAAAGGTTCTCCACCTCCACCTCTACCCACCCCTCACTAAGAGAACTACTTACAACTTGCAGAAAGGAAAGGCAGACTCTATTACTCTGAAAAACTACTAACATTTACAGCTACGACTCAAACATTGGACCCTGTAGCCCATTGATATTGATCAATGTCTTCCTTGGTGAGAAGATATTGATCAATGTCTTTCTTTGTGAGAAGAGTCACCTGTCTCGGATTTAGTTGCTTGTTTTTGAAATGTTCTTCGGTTTCGTTCTTTCCACAGTTTCCACCATGGAAATTCATACAGGGAAATCTCATGAATTCAGAAGAAAGCTATTTTCAGAACACATTTTATACAAGTCCAAACATCAATCTGGGATCCATTGTTCCAATCTGGCTAGAGATCTCCCTTGGCGCAGCCCAATCTCCCACTTGCTTTCCCTTACCCGCAGCACAAATTAGTCCAGACGACATTTTCCGTGACTACATGCAACCTGCCCCCTCCATCATTCTTAGAGTTCTTGACTCTGAACCCGAGCGCCCAAACATTACGTCATCCCAAAGAAACATCGGAATAATATTATATACAAGATAAATAGATACAAGTAATAGTCACCACACGGTAATCAACAATTAGTAAATTGACTCCCAAGCATCTTCAGGTTTAGGTGCAACATTATGAATAGGTCTGCTTATCTAAAACCGGAACTTATCCATTATTAAAAAAAAGGTACACCATTATGAGGACTTCTCTCATGTTCTTCACCTTGGATATTTGGACTCTTTGATGTCATTTTCTTGGTTAGCCACCGTTTCTTCACATTCTTCCATAGCATCAACCTCATCCTCACCTAAAATTAGCAGTATAATTAATTTTTTATTTTGACAGTGAAGAAATACTATTAAATTTGATGCTAACATAAGCAAAGTCGTATGCTGAACTGATCTGGTACCTCACAGCCTTGCAGTTTCTTAACTCTGCTAACAGGAAGTGCTAGGCATGCACATGCTGCTGAACCTTCTTACAGTCTGTTGTATAATCTTTCAGCCATGTTTCCATCCTTGTCCTCGATCATTAGGTCTTCAGACCACCTCTTGATTTGAAGTGTGGGACGTCCAGGATGGATGCTGGCTGTGTTCCTGATGGCAGCCTCTGCAGCCTCTATCCTACTTCTAGTGGCACCATAACAGTAAATGTCAACAGTGAGGTGCTCCAGGCTTGCAAGGTGCTCAAAAGAGAACTCAAAACCCATATCAGATTCTGATTCTTCCGCGTTAAACTCAAGGTTAAAACTTTTGAGCATTGGCATTGCTTCCCTTTCACAAACCATCCTCAGCCCACCAATCCCTTTGGTCCTGAAAACAAACTCCTTTAGGCAACAGAAGAGTTGGCTGCCGACGGTGAGCTTGTCACCAGGGGCTTCACTTGAAATCAGACTGACGTAAAGCAGTGTGGGCATGCCTCCGAGTATGCAGAGCTCTTCCTGTTTAATTTTAGTAACACCAATGCCAAGGTGGGCAAGATTAAGAAGAGATGACATCCTTTGTGGAAGTCTACTAAGAGAAGGACAGCATATGAGCTTCTGAAGACATCGAGCATCACTGCATACTGAATCCATCAGTTTATCTGCTGCTGGGTAATCTCCAAAGTCAATTACCAGTGACTTCAGCTCGTGTTTGGCCAACAGAGTGAGAGATGACTCTAAAGACTCCTGGTACCTCTCCATGTCATGTTCACCAAGTTTATCTCTGCAACTGCAATGCAGTTTTATTCCAAGGATTCTTAGATTGGTTAATCTTCTGAGCTGTCCCACAAAGTTCACCAGGTTAGAAGGGCAAACAAATGAAAGCGTGCGTAAGGCTTGAAGATTTCCGATCTCATCAGGAAAATACACATAATAACCACCAACAAGGAAGTGAACCAAGTTTTGCAGACGACCAATGGTTGGTGGAAACTTTTCTATACTACTGCCACTCAGATCTAGTGTCTGCAAATTCTGTAGGTGTCCAATTCTATTTGGAAGCTTGGTAATACCAGCAGAATTAATTTTCAAATACTTTAACTGGATAAGGCTTCCAAGATACTTGATTTGCTGGTTACCAAGATACCCATAATCCTCATCTTCCAAAACCAATACTCTCAAGTAACAGAACTTTGAAAGTTGAAATGTTTGCTTATCTAATTCATGGAAGCTAATAAGTGAACGGATCTGCAAGCACCTGTCCATAATCTCCCGCGTCACTCCATTTCTCAGACATCTAGATTGAAGAGAAAGCCTGCGAACTTTATTGTAGGAACACTTATACGCATGGTCTTCAACTATCGTGGTAAAGTTCTGCTCTGTGTACTGGGACATGATAAGATCAAGCACCATATCATGGACTCGACAGCCACCAGCCCTACCATCATACATCATGTCAATAGGTTGTATCAAGATTCTATTGATAAGATCATTAAAATAGTTTTTCTCCTGTTTGTTCCAAGGATTGTCCCTTCACTTGAGTGATAAAGCCTTCAGCTATCCACATCCGTATTAATTCTTCTCTATCCATCCTATAGTCCTCTGGAAATACACTGAGATATAAGAAGCATGTCTTCAAATGGCAAGGAAGATCATAGTAGCTAAGCAACAATATATCTCCAACATATTGTGGATTGAGTATAGAAACCATAGAATCTTTGACTTGCTCCCATTGCTCTTTTGCATCTGAATTCTTGTTAGCTAGCAAACTAGCTATTGTTATTATAGCTAGTGGCAAACCATGGCACTTCTTTATAATTGCATGATAAACTTCTTCCAAGTGAGGAGGGCAGCAATGCTTACTTTGGAAAACCCTTTTATAAAACAGCTTCTGAGAGTCCTCATCACTTAGAGGTTGAATGTTGTGAACATTTCCTTCTAAACAAGAGCAACAGGATTGAGCCACATCAGTTTGTCTTGTAGTTGTAATTATTCTACTGCACATATTATTTTCAGGTAAAGCACACTTCAAAGATTCCCATGCAGTTGTGCTCCAAATATCATCAACGATGATGAGGTACCTGCAAGGAATAATACATTCAAAAGCCCAACATCAGAATCACAAGTGCTAAAGCATGCACGCTTTCAAAGCATATCAGGGCAGCTAACAACATGCAGTGAAATTTATCATAATTCAACAAAACTTAACATTAACAGTTTAACACATATGCTTATCTCGTTAGTCGTTATATGCCCCTTCTAGTGTCATAAGCCAGTTCGTTTTTAACATTGACATATATATACTTTATAAAGATTTGAATGTACCTCTTATCTTGCAGGAATGCTCTGAGCTTGTCTATAAGCTGCCGCTCATCATCTGACGCATCTACTCCACCCCCTAGTTCCTTGAGCATATCAGCCAGTATCTTCTTCATGTTTGGACTCCTTGAAACTGGCACAAATGCCGTGGAAACGAACTGGGCTCTGATTTTTCTGAACACTTGATTCGCAAGGGTCGTCTGACCAAGTCCACCAAAACCCACAATGGATACCACTTTGAGCTTCTCTGTCGACGAGTCATCCTTCATCAGCCACTCAACGATCTTCTCTCTTGGGCCATCAATCCCAACGAGCCTATCAGCTTCCACATAGAGCGCCGGTAACCTCGGATCAATCCGGGTTGCGCTCATGTTGGCAACAACAGAATCATCGACCTTGTACCTCAACCGCCGATCGCTTTCCTCCACCACACTAGCCTTGAGCTCTTGAATCACGCCGGCGATCTAGTGGCGTGCCCAGATGTTCCTGATCTTCCTGGCGGTGTTCTGCACGATACTGGTGGTGGCATTAGCGCCACCGCCGCCACGCCTCACCTCGTGCAGGAAGAGGTCGATGTAGTCCTCGATGTCGTAGCTCAGCTCGCGCACCTTGTTCCTCCACTCCTTCGCCTGCTCGTCCAGCCTCTCCTCGTTGTTGGACAGCTTCACGAGTAGCGCGTTCATGCTGCTGAGCTCGTCCCCCAGGAACAGGATCCCGCCCTTGACGCTCTTGAGGTGCCTGTACTCCCTTTCGATCAGCGCCGTGAGCTCGTGGAGAAGGGAGTTCATCACCCCTGTGGAGACACTCGCTATTGGTCCAACCATACTGATCTATCGTCCTTGGTGGATACAGGAATAGGATAGCTCTCGCTAGCAGCGGCGGCGCGAGGGCTTGAGCACTTGGGGTAGTGGCGGCGGCGATTGGCCAATCAGAAGGTCGATCCGATCGACTGGTGGGGAGACCGATCCAGGCTCCAGGGCGGCGGTGGATGTGAAGGCTGGGCGCGACTAGTCCGGTCGGGAGCTCGATCGATCCTGGACGGCACCGCCGGAAGGGCCGCGAAGCACGAGCCCCTCAAATCCTCCCTGCGCCTAGAGGTTGTGTGGCCGAGGAAAGGAGGATCCGGGCTCCCTGTTGGAATGGAAGGGCGCCGGCGGCGAGGAGAATTTTGGAGTGTCGATCAGCGGCGGAGTGTTGTGTTGTGTCGAGGAGTATAGTGGAGTACAGTAGATGCAGAGTGGAGTTCCTTGGTTACGAAGCAGGCGCCTTTGCTCGCTGACGCGTCTCGCAGACCTGGCCCACTCACTAGCCACAAGCACGGCGCGTGGCGTGTAACGACTTTGTTTTTTAATCGTTTTATATTATTTTATTTTTTTAATAATATTATCAGTATCTATCTTTAACTTAAATTAATAGCTTTGACCTATTTATAGAAAAAATATTAGCGTCAACAATATCAAATTAATGTGCCATTAAAAATATAGTTTATGGTATGTCTAATAATGTTTGTTTGATGTTATAGATGTTTTTGTATTTTTTTCTAAACTTGATCAAAACAAGGGAAGTTTGAAATAGAACAAAACTAAAACCTCTCCTGCGTTGCTTGAGGAAAAAAAAAAACACTTGCTCAACATTTTGCAGTTTAAGCATGTTGTGAGATGTATGTCATGATTAGTGCTGTAATACAATCCAGATATATATCTCAAAAACGTCATTTGACTCCAGACGTAGATTATGACCATTGAGATGATTTTTATGTACTTGCATACCCTTTGATTCACTTGCTGTCTTGCTGGAATGACGCCACAAAGATCTAGCAGAGCTTGCTATTAGCCACATTTTCATGCCGGCATATCCTTGCCACCAAAAACTTGTCCATAATTCTTGCCGCATATCACTAGTTACTCAATGCTATTTGACGTAGACTGAACTAGAGATGCATGGAACAAGCCTGAAGTTCAGAAATGAAACAAACTTGGTTATCGTTGTGCGGAGTCTCCTTATCACTCCCATGCTTAGCACATCTGTAACTGGTGAGATCGCAGATCACCAACAATTCACTTACATTTGGCTTTAGGAGTAAGAAATTAGGATCGAGTATATTCTCCCACTTCTCTGAATCCTCCTGGTGCTATTCGAAAGTTTACAGTTCCCAGCCTCTCACATAAGGGACCCACAGGTCCACAAACTCCACCAACAAAAACTTCAGCTCCTAGCTCGTTACAGACTGGAAGACAAATTCTGTCTCAGCTTAGCTTCCTACACTATTGTAGTTTCAATGGACACAACAAGAATAACTTACATGAAGAGCCAAAGCAACGACGGATTCAAAAAGCTTTACAGTAGAAGCATGATTTATCTCCCCAAAACCCAAATTCATGGGAAAATGGCTTCAACAAATGCCTCGGCATCAAAAGGTTGCAGGTCTTCCATCCCTTCACCAACCCCAATAAACTTCACCGGGATTCCAAGCTCATCCACAACACTAACCTGCAACAGGCCAAGCAAGAAAATCCAGGTTATTATACAGTAATAATGGCCATTTTTCAGTTTGTTTATGCAACATAGCTGTGCCTACCACACAGCCACCCCGTGCAGTGCCGTCAAGCTTCGTCAGGACGAATCCTGTGACTCCTACAACCTGGACAAGAGACAAAAGAGTACAACATCACCAATAATCCTCCTTATTTTTCCTTTTTAGCAAGGACACCAATAATCCTCTTAAACGAATGATGATGAAATTTAGTACTGAATTATCAGGTCCAGTGTTTACATCATTGAACTCTCTTGCTTGCTGTAACATGTTCAAGCCAGTCGTTCCATCAAGAACCAGTAAAATCTCCTGTAGATCATTGAAACAATATGTAGTTATTACCAACTAAAAATGACCAAATAATAAATCAAAAATCAGGTTTGAAAAAATCAAATTAAGTCTGTATACGTTGAATACAGCATACATTTGGAGCACCAGGAAGCGCTTTAGCGAGGACTTTTTTGCAAGAAACTAGCTCTTCCATCAAACCATAATTTGTATGAAGTCCTGCAAAAGATGTTCCAATGTAGTTAATTCCAGCCCCCAACAAGTAAATACCTAAACAGATGATAATCAAGTCTGTAACAACCACCATACTTCCTGATGTATCACATAAAACCACATCAAACCCTTCACGCTTCCCACGCTTTACTGCCTGCGAAAGAACTACCAAACAAGTCAAATTAGATGAAACATAAGAGCATAACTACTCATGATAGAGCAAAGTGCTTTCATAATGCTCGTCAGACCATGCAGTCATACCTGCTGGAGGTTGTGCCTTCTTATCATTGTCAATTACAATCTCTGAACCAGTTCTCTCGGCCCAAACTTCTAGCTGGTCACGAGCTGCTGCTCTGAAGGTATCACCTGCTGCCATCAATACCTATATTATGGTTCAAAGCAGGAGGTGCAAACTGATTAATTCATGAAAGCATGGTTGCTTTCTTTAAAAAAATAAAATGAAATCACGGTTGCTCTAAAAACAATAAATAGAGGGTAAGCAGTACATTATTACTACTACACTGTAGCAACAATGTCCTGAAGTAATAGGTGGACCATTTCTCACACAACTAGCCTATAAAACTGGAGATGTCAAGAAAACAGACTTGCCTTCACTCCTTCGTTTTTAAACCTGTAGGCAAGCTTCCCTGCAAAATATGACAAATGAAAAGCATGAATACATGATCAATCTATGGTACCAGTTGATAGCATCATGTTGTTGAATGCAAGGAAAACATTCTTTCAAAAACAATCAAGTATACATCTACTGATCTACTCAAACTAAGCAGTGGCTCGAGTCCAAAGCAAGTAAGATATACTGATCCACTCAAATTACGCCGCATAGTTCTAAGATTACCGGGAAAAGAGAGTGCCTCTTCCAGTTGAAAATCGGTGTCGGATTAAACTGGACAGACAGGAGTTTATCTAACTAAATGCAGCACAATCAACAATGCAGCAAAATGTGTACCTAGCGAGGTTGTCTTTCCACCGCCATTCACTCCCACGATCATGATGACAGCCGGCTTCCTGACATAACGACAGCACACAATAAGACATCGCAGACCTCAATCAACAAAAGATTCTCGTAGGCAGGAGGGAGAAGAACCTGAAGCCGAGATTGAGCTCCGAGTTGCCACCCTTGCTCGTCAGCAGCTCCAGAATGCACCTTTTCAGCGCCGCCTGCACCACCATCGATCATCAACACTGTAAAATTTAAGTCGCGAAACGGCTAAACCAACGAAAATGTTCAGTGAAACTGAAAACAGCAGCCGAAACCAATCGAATCGACCTTTATCTCGGCGCCGGACTTGAGCTTGCCGTCGCGGATCTCCTCGCGGAGCGTGTCGACGATCCGGAACGAGATTTTGGGCCCGAAGTCCGAGACCAGCAGCGCCTGGGTGTGCGTCAGCAAAGGAACACCATCAGAGCCAAACCGACGGAGCAGCAGACAGCAGAGAGAGAGAGAGAATCGGAGGGAGAGGTGAGGCGGCACCTCCTCGAGGTCGTCGAGGATGCGGTCGGTGTCGGCGAGGTTCCAGTAGGTGAGGAGCTCGTCGACGACGGAGAGGTTCTCGCGGGTCTTGGAGAAGCCGGAGAAGAGCTTATCGACGTCGCTCTTGGCCTTCTCCTTGATGAGGCGGCCGAGGCGGGTGAAGAAGCCCGCCTGGCCGGCCGCGGCCGAGCAGCGTAGGAGGCCAGCGCGGCGGCCGGAGTAGGAGCGGGCGCGGGCGGCGCAGCCGCCGGCGGGGGACAGGAAGGGGAGGACGTGGGAGGGTGCCGCCATTCCTGGGCGCTGCGGATACGAGGCTGATGGGTGGATAGCGCGGCGTTGTCTCTTCTTCTCGGCGGCGAGGAACAGGATCCGGTGGGCTTCAGGGCCCAAAAACGAACGGGGCTCGATGTGGACTTGAGGGCCCAAAACGAATGGGACTTGAATGTTTGTGGACGTAGAGACCACGAAGAGGCCCACAAACCGCAAATGGACCAAGACGTAATTTTTTTTCCTCCGTCCGTGTGTATTTGTAAGGACTGCAGTGTACACGTGAAATACGACCCCATTTCTTCAAGCAAACAAAAGCAGTGATGCACATGAATTATACTCTTCAATGTAGTTGCGTACTTTTTTACAATATAATTGCGTTATATTGGATCAACTAGTATACTCCCTACTTTTCTAAATTATAGATGTTTAGACTCTTATACATATCTCGACATAATATTCATTGAAATGCATAGCTAAAGTTATATATCTACTAAAAAGCTAAAATGTCTTATAATTTGAAATGTATGAAGCAAGTAAGAAACTAATATTCTAGCACCTATGAACTCTTTGTGAAGCACACTGTGGTAGGTGGTAGGGTCTCCCGTTTGCGTACTTTAAGGGCTTTATTGACCCATTTCCATTTTTTTATCTAGGATGAAATTAGAATGAAATAACGAGATCTCAACCTGATACTTTTTTTCCAAACCGTACACACAATGTTGGCACGTGCGCATAAGTGTGAATTACGACGACGACAGCACGAATCGGAGAAGTGCACAGATGGCCCAGCACCGGCAAATTGTGACACAGATCGATCATTGGCACGCGGGCTGGCCCGGTAGAGGTTGTTCCTCAAAAAAAAAAAGGAAAAAAAAACAGTAGGTCATGTGTCTTCTCCCGTTCTCTCCTTGCCCAATTCCACACGCACGCAGTCGGCATGCATGTCGAGCGGCGTGTTCATACCATCAATTCGTGCACGGATCACTGCTGTTCACTCACTACGACGACAGATAAAGCAATGACATTTTGTTATCATATTAGCACCGTGTGTTGTGTATATATAACGGCGCCATGCATCTCCTACCTCCACCACGTACCCCAGCAAGCTTAAACCGCCATTAGCTGCTAGCGAGAGCTAACCAAGAAGCTTCGTTCGTTCGTTCGCAAGCCCTCACCCGCCGTACTAGTGTACAGTGTAGTACTACCCAACAGTTGTTCCACGCTAGCAAATTTAATTGCTGCACGTAGGACGCACCCGGCCGGATCGCATCGCCTCGCTTCGATAGATAACTAACGATCGATGATGGGAAGCATCTCTGCAACCTGCACGAACCTCCTCCCCGTCGACCTCCGGCGCCGGCCGGCGGCGGCGCTGCTCTTCCAGCAGCAACCCACGACGACGAGCAGCGGCTCCTCTACTCTGAGTCTGATGAGGTGTGATCGTCATCCGCACCAGCGCCGTGGCGCTCGTCTTGTGGCCTCGGTGGCGACGACGACCGAGCCTCCGTCGTCGGCGGAAAAGTCGTCAGTGGTCGGGGACATTGAGCGTGGCTCGCTGGCGGAGAAGTCCGGGCGCTCGGACGGGCAGCTGGCGGCGCGGTGGCGGGAGATCCACGGTCGCGGCGACTGGGAAGGGCTGCTGGACCGCATCGACACGGTGCTGATCCGGTACGGCGAGTTCGCGCAGGCCTGCTACGACGCCTTCGACTACGACCGCTTCTCCCGCTACTGCGGCAGCTCACGGTACCCGCCGCCGACCTTCTTCCGCGACGTCGGGCTGGACGGCGTGGGCTACGAGGTCACGCGCTTCCTCTACGCCACCTCCAACGCGCGGCTGCCCAACTTCGTTGGCGGCGCCCGAAAGCACCAGTCCAACGACCCGGACGCGCGGCTGTGGAGCGAGATCGCCTCCTTCATCGGCTTCGTAGCCGTGTCCACCGACGAGGAGACGGCGCGCATCGGCCGCCCGGGACATCGCCGTCGCGTGGCGCGGCACCGTCACGCGCCACGAGTGGCTGGCCGACCTCACGGCGGCGCCGCGCCCGGTGACGAGCTTCGGGATCCCCTGCCCGGATCCCAGCGCCAAGGTCGAGTCGGGCTTCGCCGAGCTCTACACGCGCAAGGACGCGGATTCGGGCGCCAACGTGTCGCCGGACTGGAGGGCGGCGCCGGTGTGCGTCTTCTCCTTCTCCGGGCCGCGAGTGGGGAATACGAGGTTCAAGGCACGGCTGGAGCGGGAGCTGGGCGTGAAGGTGCTGCGCGTCGTGAACGTGCACGACATGGTGCCGACGGTGCCCGGCGTTTTCTACGTCCTGAGCGAGAGGTCGTTCCCGGAGGCGGCTGATCGACGATCTCGGGATGGGCGCCGTGTACGTGCACGTCGGCGTCGAGCTGGCCCAGGACCACAAGGTGTCGCCGTACCTCAAGGCGGACACGCTGGACCTGGCGTGCTTCCACAACATGGAGGCGCACCTGCACCTGCTCGAGGGCTACCAGGGCCGCGGCCGGGAGTTCAGGCTCTGCGGCAGGGACCCGGCGCTGGTGAACAAGGCCGCCGACTTCCTCCGCGACGAGCACATGGTTCCGTCGGCATGGCGGCAGGACGAGAACAAGGGCATGGTGAGGGCGGAGGACGGCCGGTGGGTGGTGCCGCCGCGGCACAGGGGGTGCACGACCACCCGTAGGACACCGACCACCACCTCCAGCAGCTCGGCCTCGCCGTCAACGTCAACTGATCGGCGATGCATGAGGATGTGCTGCGTGCAGGGTGTACAACGGCCGCGTGGTGTACAATGATCGCGAGCTGCCTGCCTAATAATTGGCAAAGCATGTGCATGCCAAGTGTGTACGTGCCATGTGCATGCCAAGAGATGCCAAGTGTGTGCGATCGATGGGACGATGAGAGATCGTCTACTACACTCTACACATTGTTACTATTATTAGAACACAATTTTTCTTGCCCTCGAGGGCTCAAGGGCATTATTATATTACTCAAAAAGTCCATACTATCGTTATAGGATATGCAATTATAAACAATCTGATATACCGTTTCAGATTTTTAGCAAGATTCATTTCTCAGGGTCCTAGTATGTATATTATATGTTGGAAATAAGAGCAATTTAGCGATGTATAAATTAATTTCGACAATGAGGAAAAGACCAACAGCATGTACCACAGATATGTGATTTGATACTAGCAACAGAGAGAATGCGAGAACGAACAACGGAGAGAGAATCGACATTCTTGCAGTGGGATTGCCGGCGAAGAAAGACGTAGCAGACCGTCGACTGAGATCTGGATCAGCGGCGTAGAGGGAAGAAGATGTCCAACGAGCAGTCGCGATGGCACTTCCCAAAAACCTGATACGCCCCCTACCCCGTGCAGGGACGCGAGACGTAGGCTTCGGAGCCTGTTCTCCCGACATCGATGGCACGTCGGCGATGGGATGGGGAAGACGGCGGCAGCGCAGCACTGTGGCGAGGAAGAGATGAATCTCTCGGTACTAAGGACGACGTCTTGCCCCATATTTATACACGCGTCGCAGCAAATAGGAAAGTAATTAGCCGCTCAATCACAGTATTACGGTAATTGACCTGCCGTTTGTGCACTTACCATAATACGAGAATAATTTCTTACCAAATAGGCCAGCGCAAATTTCTCCATGCATGTAAAAATTCGGAGTGGCAAAAGGAGGCCGCGCACCCGCAAGGGTCGGAGAGGGAAATCGGCGGACCATTCACGCGCATGTCATGCGTGCGCGCCCATTAACCCCGCCCCGCCCCGTCCGGCCCGGCCCGGCGAGGCGAGGCGAGCGAGCGCGCACGCGTGTGATTCTTCCTTTTCCTCTCCCCAATAGCTCCAACAAGATAGAGATAGCTCAACTATTTAAGTTGGCCTCACTCCTCTTAAAGTAGCAAGGTGGGAGTAGATGTGGCAGAACCTCCTAAATCATATGGCCCACATGCATCATTATTGTCTAAATAGACTCCAAATAACAATGAATGTGTTCCATACGACTTAAAAAGGTCTGTCAGGTAAATCCCGAATCATCCATGATTCTCCGAGCAGGATCAATCATTACAAAGAGACATTGCAGTATTACAACAGTTTTATACAAGTAAGATATATTGGAGTAAAATAGCAGAAGGATTACAATAACATAAATTTACAAACCATTTAGTTCAAAACTTACAAACCATAAGTTTAATTATTACAAACCATGGTAGTAGTGGAGTAGCCGTAAGTAACTTTATTACAATACCAGTTGCTAAGCTCTGCCCAAGAGCCAAACATCCTACTCGTCGTCACTCTCCGCAACGACTGTCATGCAGCAGGATGCGAAGCACTCCTACTCATGGGACTCACCTACAACAAGGGTTCAACAAATCCTGAGTACAAAAGTACTCAACAAGACTGACCCGACGAAAGAAAAGGGGTGAAGACTCAGGAAATGCAGGCTAGAGGGACAAGGTAAGGCTTGTAAGAGATAAGGATTTTTGCAGAAAAAGCATTTACAGAAAGTAAAGTTGTCTTGCTCTAGATCCAAATTACCAATCAACTTTATTTGGATACCTTATCATTATTCAAGTTATTACTACGATGATGAACACTGATCGAGTCTTCTTCTCCGAGAAGCAACGGCGATTCAAATCCATTTTCATACCCAGCTGGGACCTAGATCTCGATATACATGAGGCTCCAACCAAATTGCATACTGGACCACAGATATACCGGGATAACAACCGCAGCCATATATCACCACATGATACACATGAGCACTTCGACCCAGTGTACCGATATACATGGGAACTTAAACCCATAGTATAACACACTATGACATATGTGGGAACTCTGGTCCCACTATATATATCATTCCATGACATACCTGGGCTCCAACCCTCAGTATGTCACTTCATGCATGTGGATTTCTAGTTTCTCGATATCACCAGATCATCATCGGACGGGACCTAGGGCATCAACAGACGGAAACACTACAGAGGGACTCCATTTCCAATGTAAATTACCCATCCGGACTCGATTTATTAACTATCATCATGATTCCAACAAGTAAAGCCATCCTCATCTTTTTCATTCTTTTCTTTTTGAAAACCTACTAATTAAGCAGGGCTAAACATAACTACACATTTTCCAACATCAGATATCAAGGAATATGGAAATAAGACAGGTAATGCAATTGGTGGGTTATCACTCAACTCATATAACTTAATACAACATTTCATAACTGAAGCGATAAAACTTTTATAAAATAGAATAGGGTTTGAATGCATCCGGGGCTTGTCTTGATGGTCGGGGTAGACGGTCTCGAGCTCTGGATCAACTCCCGATTCCTGAATCTGCTCTTCCTTGGGATCTGGTGCGACAACGTTAAACTCTCCGTTAACGGAAACTATACGATAAAAATGATATGCTTCAACATGATGGAATAGTAAACATGATGCTTGATGGATGCATGACCAGATTAAGGGCTTGAGTACAACTTTCCTTCACGATAAAGTTGCAAGCCAACAAACTTACTTACTAAGTTCATTAAGATTAACTACTTCATTTAAGAAAGTTATTAAACACATGAAATAATGTTAATTAAGCCCTAATGACATGATCCAGGTAAGCGCAAATAATTAATTAAAGTGCCAAAGATCATTAGAGTTAATGACCCAAGGTCATCAATCAATCCCAAAGTCAAACAACCCTATAATGATTAAACATGATTAAAGGGGTTAATTAATTAATTAAAAGCATTTAAATAAAGGCATAAAATTAAAGTTGTCTAATTGAGCTAAAAAATTTATTCTAAAAAATTCTTGGTCTAAATAGATGGCAAAATAAATTTCAGAAATAAAAGCCAATTATTTTATTTATTAAAAATCATTGAAGGTGCATTTTTCAATAAAAAGGGATAATTTTAAATTATGCAACAAGTACTCAAATTTGATATTTCATATTTTTCCTAGGTAGAAGACATCATAAAGAACATACACAAAAATTTTTAGAATTTTTAGAGCTATACATGAATTACTATGATTTTTCAAAAAAAATAGTATTTAAATCATTTTTTGGAAAAATAGAAAAAGAAAAAAGAAATTCTTTCCCGAGTTGACCGGCGGCGGTGGCGATTTTGACCGGCCAAAACTCTCCGGCGGTGAGGTCTCCGGCGACCGGGTTTGGCTCTACGGGTTCATCTCGACACGCTGAACAATTTGAGCTAGCTAATGTCGCGGCGGAGCGACGGCAACACCCACGCCGGCGGCCATGGCGGCACGGCGGAGCTTCGACGCGGCGGCAACTCTCACCGGAGGCTTTTTCGGCGACGGCGAGCGCAAGGGCAGGTGCAGGACATCAACTCGAACACGTTGGGCCAGAAGATGAAGCTATTCCTGGCTCCTAGCTCAAACGGCTACGCGTGCGGCGGCGCTGGCAAAGCATGCCGGCGGCGAGCCACGGCGGCCGGACCTCCTGGCGCGGTGAAGGTAAAAATGAGGGCAGGAATAGATGCAGGAGCTTACCATGGGCACGGTGCGCACACTATCGGGCTCGGAGGCGGGCTGAGTCGAGCTGTAGTCGACGGCGGCGATGGCGGCGGCGGTGCTCTGATGGCAAGAACGGTGTCACCGCAGTTCCTGTGCACCAACGAACAGGAAAAGGTGTGCATGAGGGGCAGGATAGCATGGGGAACATGAAGTGAGGTTGAAGAAGATATGTTTTCAACCTTGGCGGCGGTGGACGGTGAAAGAGCTCGCGGCGCTCGAGTGCCGGTCGCGAGGAAGACGACAGCGCGCGGGCGACTCGGGCGGGGAGAGCGAGCACGGGCTAGCTCAAGTTGAGCGCAAGGATGTGGCGGAGCTATTGGCAAGTGCAATCGGGTGATGAGGGAGCGACGGTGGTGAATTCGAGCGGCGGAGGACGGTCGTCGGCGGTGGCGGCAGGAGAGGAAAGAAGAGGCGAAACGGCGGCCGGCTGCACATATATATAGGGCAGAGGCGGGGTATGGATGGGCGACACGCGGGCAGCGAAGCTTTGTGCACTCGGGGTGAGCTGGCAGCCGTGGCATCTGCGGCGGTGGACGGCGGCGCGGCTTAAGAAGCCGGCCATGGCGGCCACCCATAGGTTTCGATATTGGTCAAGCAAATTACAGAAATGCCATTCATCAAAAATAACAAATTACTCCAAAAATTATATAAGAACTTGAAAATCTCCAAAAAAAGTTTGCATAAATTTTCAAGAGATACACTTTTTATTTAACAAACATTTTCAAATTCTGCATAGATTTTGAAATATGAATTCGAATTCAAAAGGGGAATAAAACCCTAGAAATAAACATTTAAAATTACTTTTGATTTTCATTAAAACTTGAAAATATTCAAAACTATGACATGTTTAACTTTTCAAACCAAACATGTTTCATATATAAAGTTTTCTCAAATTATGAATAAATTTTGAATTATGCTTTTTAAATCAAAAGGGGACAAATGCTGGAAAACTGTATTTTCAAATTTATTTGAAATTATTTTTGTAAACTTTAAAAAACTTTGAATACCAACTTTGTAGCTCTTGTCAAGATCTACAAACTATCTTTTTAGAGTATCTCCAAATTCCTTATAGATTTTAAATTATAGAAAAGGGGATAAAACCAGGTTTTGAAATAAAGGGTTTTTGAAACCTAACTCAAATTCGATTTGGTTTCTAAATTAATTGGTTGGTCATTAGTGATCACAAACATCATCCAAGGACATTTTTAGGTCAATGACCCAATGACACCCTTGGTTGACCAAGTTGACCTTTGAAAAACATTTTATAACTTTCTAATTTGAATTTAAATTTGAATTGCAAAACTTAGGAATAAGCTTTGAAATCCAAATTTAACTTCAAATATGAAAATCACTTTTAAGGGTTGGACTTAGATTTATATGCTATGCTTGACACTAGTGTAAACACGGTTTACACCTCAAGTACATAGAATATAAACTAAGTATTTGAGATGGCATTCGAAAGTAGGGTTTTATTATTTCATGTGATAAAACATTCCAGAAACACAATCAACCTATGAAATGTAAACTTGTTTTAGTTGATGCACATCAAGATTGACTTAAACATGAATGCTTTGCAATGCATATGATGACATGGCATGTTTTAGTTAATATAACACCAGGGGTGTTACACTAAAGTCCCCCACCTTTCCATATATACATGCATGTGTGAGTGGGCCTTTGGGATTTATTTAGAATTGTTTGGCCCATGGCCCAAAACATCTAACAATCCCCCACTACATCCCAAGGGCACGCGAGTCATACTCCCTGTACCACAGTACTGTTAATATACCAGCTATTCAGTGGAGACTGGTTAAGGTTGAACATCCATCTAGAACAACAAGATAGGCCTATCCGTAACTGCACAATAGACTAAGCCTTGAATTGGCAGTTTGGTGTGAATAGGCTTCACTTGAAGTCTTGACTGATACTAGACTGCCATAGCCAACCCCGCGAGTGGAGCGTATGGGTCATACTCCTAACTCACTTCATGAGCTTATTAAAGAATACACAATTCTTATAAACTGCGACTAATAGTTGGGCTCACATAGGTGTGTTCTTACAGGGATACTCTGTAGGACAGTATCTCGCTATAAAGCCTCAGAACACATTAAGACAAAGTCAACCTGCCTTACAGAGATGAGAGTACTGCATCTCCAACGGAGTGGGTCAAAAGGAAAGATTGTACTCTCCCATTAACCAACAGCTTGTTCTTCTCAGGTCCTAATTCATGGGATCTCCGATCACATAGGTTGGGTTACTACTGAGGTTAACTCACATGGGTATCAATCCCATCTCCTTCGATGCATTGTCAACCATGGTGCATGATAGTCCCTTTGTAAAGGGATCTGCCAGGTTCTTAGCTGTCTGGATGTAGTCCACAGCTATTACTCCGGAGCTCCTTAATTTCCTGACAGACTTCAGTCTACGCTTTATATGTTTGCTGGACTTCTTTCCGTTGTCCTGACTATTCTTCATGTTCGTGATCACCATTTGATTATCACAGTTTATGAGAATAGCCGGAATTGGTTTCTCAACCATAGGCAAGTCCATCAACATCTCTCTTAACCATTCAGCCTCAGTAGAGGTTGTATCCAGAGTTGTAAACTCTGCCTCCATTGTGGACTTTGTAAGTATTGTCTGCTTACAAGACCTCCAAGAGACAGCACCACCACCCAAAGTGAATATGTATCCACTAGTGGCTTTAAGCTCATCAGCTTCTGTAATCCAGTTTGAATCACTATATCCTTCGAGTACTCCTGGATACCCTAAATAGTGAATTGCATAACTCATTGTGCTTTTTAGATAGCGCATTACTTGATCAATACCACGCCAATAATCAGTTTCTGGATTAGAGGAAAATCTACTCAACTTGCTTACAGCAAATGAGATATCAGGGCGGGTTACGCTAGCTAAGTACATCAAATATCCAATAATTTGAGAATATCTCAAATGATCCTTTCCTAGCCTTTTATTCTTTCGAAGTATTAGGCTAGGATCATAGGGTGTTGGAGAAGGTTTGCAATCCATATAACCAAAGTGGTTCAAAACCTTTTTCATATAATGAGACTGCAAAAGAGTAATCCCATTCTCACCCTTATTAAGTTTAATATTGAGGATCACATCGGCTTCTTCCAAATCTTTTATGTCAAAATTTTGGGATAAGAATGATTTTACATCATTAATCTCTTCGATACTTGTCCCAAAAATTAGTATGTCATCAACATATAAACACAGGATTACTTCTTTGCCCCCACCATAACGGTAATACACACAAGTGTTGGCTTCATTTATTGCAAACCCAGCAGAGGTCAAAGTCTTTTCGAACTTCTCATGCCACTGCTTAGGTGCCTGCTTTAGGCCATACAAGGATTTAAGTAACCTACACACCTTGCCCTCTTGTCCTTGTGCTATAAATCCATCAGGCTGATTCATATAAATTTCTTCCTCTAACACTCCATTAAGGAAAGCCGTCTTCACGTCCATCTGATGGACAAGAAGCTTATGGAAAACAGCCAAGGATAATAACACTCGGATTATAGTTAATCTGGCAACAAGTGAGTAGGTATCAAAGAAATCCTCATCTTCTTTTTGTGTAAAACCTTTAGCAACAAGCCTAGCCTTGTACTTTTCAATAATACCGTCAGGCCTAAGCTTCTTCTTAAATACCCATTTACAGCCAATCGGTCTGCAACCCACTGGTTTATCTACTACTTCCCATGTGCCATTTGCAGTGATGGAGTCCATCTCACTACGGACTGCATCCTTCTAATAATCCGTATCTGGTGATGCATATGCCTCTGCAATGGTCGTGGGAGTATCATCTATGAGATACACAATGAAGTCATCACCAAAGGATTTTTCAACCCTTTGTCTCTTACTCCTTCTAGGAGCTACAACATTGTCATCCTCTTCAATACCAGGTGGGTATATAATTGGCTCTATCGAGTGTGTAGGCTCAGGAATAAATTCACTAGACGAACTCGGTAAAGAATAAGCAACTTTCATCGGGAAAATATTCTCAAAGAAAGTAACATCCTATGACTCCAAAAGTGAATCAACTAAAATATCAGGCGCTTCAGATTTTATCACTAAGAACTTATAAGCCATGCTGTGATACGTATAACCCAAAAAGATACAATCAACAGTTTTTGGTCCGAGCTTGCGTTTCTTATTAATGGGTACGCTAACCATGGCCAAAGAGCCCCATATACGCAAGTAATGGAGTGATGGTTTTCTTCCTTTCCATCCTTCATATGGAGTAACTTCATTGTTTTTGTTGGAACTCTATTTAGAACATGACATGCTGTTAAGATAGCCTCCTCCCACCATGCTTTAGCCATACCAGATATTCCTAACATGGCATTCACCAAGTCCATTAACGTTCGGTTCTTTCTTTTGACAACCCCATTAGATTGGGGCGAATATGGTGGTGTCTGTTCATGAATTATTCCATTCTCTGCACAGAAGAGATCGAACTCATTGGAAAAATACTATCCACCACGATCAGACCTAACACACTTGATTTTCTTTTCTAATTGGTTTTCTACCTCAGCTTTATAAGTCTTAAAACATTCAAACGCCTCATCTATAGTTTTTAGAAGAAACACAAAATAATATTTAGTTGCATCATCAATTAAAGTCATAAAGTATCTTTTCCCTCCTTTTGTCAACACACCATTCATTTCACAAATATCTGAATGTATGAGCTCCAACAATGTCGTGCATCTCTCGTCTACAGCCTTGTGAGGCTTACAAGGTTGCTTTGCTTGCACACATGCTTGACATTTAGAGTCTTTGACAGTAGAAAAATTCAGAATTAAATTCATACTGGATAGACGCGACATACAACCAAAATTAATGTGATACAAACGTGAATGCCATATATCAGCCACCGAATTATTTGAATCACACACATGGTTCACAACTTTATTACAGAAAATCGGAGAGTGAAAAGTAGAACAAGCCTTCGCTCTCATAGCCTTTTCTAATGAATTGGCCATACCTCGAGACGACTACTTTATTAGACTCAAATACCATCTTGAATCTATCTCAACATAAGAGGGATCCGCTAACGAGGTTCTTCTTTATTGAGGGAGCATGTTGCACGTTCTTGAGCCGCACGATCTTTCCTGAAGTGAACTTCAGATCGACCGAACCAACACCAAGAACAGAAGCATGCGAGCCGTTCTCCATCATGACGGTTGAACTCGTGTGACCTGGTAAGATGAAAACATGAAGATATCAGTACAAACATGAATATTGACTCCTGTATCAATCCACCAATCATTAGATTGACATACAGAAAATACACTAGGTAAATAATTACTGTACCCAGATCCGCTAGGATCACCAATAGTCACGTTGGCAGACTTCTGCCCCTACTGATTCTTCTTGCCCTTGCGGTTCTTGCACTTCTTGGCGAAGTGTCCATTCTCACTGCAAACGAAGCACACAACTTCATCCATGTTCATCTTCTTCTTCTTGAACTGAGTAGTCTGAACAGGCTTTTGCTTGTTCTTGCCAGCATGTTGCATCACATTGGCACTGGACTGTTCTGGGCTTTTGGTGGAGCATCCTTTGCCCGAGCCTTCTCTTCAACATCAAGACCAGCCAACAGACCCTCGACTGAAATCTTCTGTCTTTTATGTTTCAGAGCTGTGGCAAAGTTTCTCCATGACGGAGGCAACTTAGCAATCATATCACCAGCCACAAACTTATCAGGCAAGACGTGTCTAAGTTGTTCAAGTTGCCTCACAATAAGTTGGAACTCATGAGCCTGTTCCACGACTGAATGATTTTCAACCATTTTAAAGTCGTGGTACTTCTCCATCATATATAACTCGTGCCCAGCGTCTGCAGCACCGAACTTGTGTTCAAGTGCATCGCACAGTTCAGCAACACTTTTGATGTTCATATAAACATCACACAGCTGGTCAGAGAGCACGCTAAGAACGCATCCGACGAAAATCGTCGTAGCCGTAGTAAACTCCTGTACCTATTTCTCAGACGCGAGAGGTATGCGGGAGGATTACCCATGACCCAAAACACGCCCATAGCCGTGAGCCACAACTGGGCCCTTGTTTGCCATCTCTTAAAATTCACATCAGTGAACTTCTCCGGTTTCATCGCATCAGTATATCCCTTAGTCATCGCTACATGCCTATCAGGTTTTTGAATTATTGGAAATAAGAGTAATTTAGCGATGTATAAATTAATTCCGATAATGAGGAAAAGACCAACAGCATGTACCACAGGTATGTGATTTGATACTAGCAACAAAGAGAATGCGAGAACGAACAACGGAGAGAGAATCGACATTCTTACAGTGGGATTGCCGACGAAGGAAGACGTAGCAGACTGTCGACTGAGATCCGGATCAGCAGCATAGAGGGAAGAAGACGTCCAGTGAGCAGTCGCGACGGTGTTTCTCAAAAACCTGATACGCCCCCTACCCCGTGCAGGGACGCGAGGAGACGTAGGCTTCGGAGCTTGCTCTCCTGACACCGATGGCACGTCGGCGACAGGATGGGGAAGACGGCGGCAGCGCAGTACTGTGGCGAGGAAGAGATGAATCTCTTGGTACTGAGGATGACGTCTCGCCCCATATTTATACACGCGTCGCAGCAAATAGGAAAGTAATTAGCCGCTCAATCACAGTATTACGGTAATTGACTCGCCGTTTGTGCACTTACCATAATATGAGAATAATTACTTACCAAATAGGCCAGCGTAATTTTCTCCATGCATGCAAAAATTCGGGGTGGCAAAAGGAGGCCGCGCACCCGCAAGGGTCGGAGCAGGAAATCGGCGGACATTGTGCGTGCACGCCCATTAGCCCAGCCCCGCCCCGCCCGGCCCGGCGATGCGAGGCGAGCGAGCGCGCGCATGTGGTTCTTCCTTTTCCTCTCCCCAATAGCTCCAACAAGATAGAGATAGCTCAACTATTTAAGTTGGTCTCACTCCTCTTGAAGTAGCAAGGTGAGACTAAAGTCCCCCACCTTTCCATATAAACATGCATGTGTGAATGGGCCTTTAGGATTTATTTGGAATTGTTTGGCCCATGGCCTAAAACATCTAACAATATAGATAGTCAAATAGGTAGGCACAACGCTAGGCACTATAACTAATTCGTGTCATGCCGTGTTAAGCCGTCTTGCCCGGCGTTTTCTACGTCCTGAGCGAGAGGTCGTTCCCGGAGGCGGCTGATCGATGATCTCTGGATGGGCGTCGTGTACGTGCACGTCGGCGTCGAGCTGGCCCTGGACCGCAAGGTGTCGCCGTACCTCAAGGCGGACACGCTGGACCTGGCGTGCTTCCACAACCTGGAGGCGCACCTGCACCTGCTCGAGGGCTACCAGGGCCGCGGCCGGGAGTTCAGGCTCTGCGGCAGGGACCCGGCGCTGGTGAACAAGGCCGCCGACTTCCTCCGCGACGAGCACATGGTTCCATCGGCGTGGCGGCAGGACGAGAACAAGGGCATGGTGAGGGCGGAGGACGACCGGTGGGTGGTGCCGCCGCGGCACAGGGAGGTGCACGACCACCCGTAGGACACCGACCACCACCTCCAGCAGCTCGGCCTCGCCGTCAACGTCAACTGATCGGCGATGCATGAGGATGTGCTGCGTGCAGGGTGTACAACGGCCGCGTGGTGTACAATGATCGCGAGCTGCCTGGCTAATAATTGGCAAAGCATGTGCATGGCAAGTGTGTGCCATGTGTACTCGTGTGCGATCGATGGGACGACGAGAGATCGTCTACTACACTCTACACATTGTTACTATTATTAGAACACAATTTTTCTTGCCCTCGAGGGCTCAAGGGCATTATTATATTACTCAAAAAGTCCATACTATCGTTATAGGATATGCAATTATAAACAATCTGATATACCGTTTCAGATTTTTAACAAGATTCTTTTCTGAGGGTCCTGGTACGTATATTATATAGATAGTCAAACAGGTAGGCACAACGCTAGGCACTATAACTAATTCGTGTCGTGCCGTGTGGAGCCGTCTTGTCCAACCCTCTACCAAGACATGGCCCAGCAGGGGCTAAGTCGTGTTGATGGACACAACGGCCTGAGTCCACGGCACAATGTCACCATTGCCGCATGTTGCATTGCCCCGTCATGCTGCCACGCTGCCGCCATATCATAGTCATCGTCGCGCCGAGATTATTAGAATGTAATTGCAATTGAACAAGGTCTAATGGGTGACGAATATATAAGCGATGACAAGGTTTACTCAGAATGATGTGCTAGCCTATAGGCTGCAGCGGACAACGTGTTACAATACAAAACGGTCAGATACAGAAGGCGGTCTTGGATACTCTGCCTAATCTAGAATAGGAACACACCCGCGCGCGCACCAACCACGCTGCAGTCTGGATTGGATCGCTATCGCTTGGTTCGTTGACGCACATGAACTAGTCAGACGCCGTCACGTGCACCTCTGCGCCAAGCCAAAGAGCTCATCAGCCCATGCTTCCTTCCCTGTCCTCTCCTCCCCGACGGTGCCAACCAACGGCCACGTCGGCGCCACGCGCTCGATTCTGCAAACTGAAACCGGCGGCGGGCTTCCCCCTTCTGGTTCTCGGTGTGCGCGCTGATCGCAGTCGCACGCGGTGCGCGCGAATCCCGCTGCCGGCCCCCGCCACCGCCACCACCGCCGCGCGGTGCTCCTGCATGCTCTGCCGCCTCTGCTATAAAACGCATCCCATCGCCACGATTATCCTCACGTCCAACTCCTCAGTGCGACGGTGACTGAGTCCTCACTCACCAACCCCTCCCGCCCGGTCTGCGACGATATATGCACGTCGCCATGGGCCTCGCCCTCTGCTTCGGCCTCCTTCTCCTCGTCGTCGTCCGCGCGCAGCCGTTCGACTACCCGACGGCGAAGCCCTCGACGACGTGGGTCAACACGGGCACCTCCCTCACGCACCACGTCACGTACGCGGACGGCTCGGTGGCGCGCGCCGCGCTGCTGCGGCTCAACCCGGAGGGGTACGGGCCCTCGTACGCCTTCGGCTTCTTCTGCACCAACCACCAGGCGCCGCCCTGCGAGGAGTTCCTCCTGGGCGTGGCCGTCGTCTACTGCAACAGCGGCGCGCTCATGACCTCCACGGTGGCGGGCATCCCGCAGGTGGTCTGGTCCGCCAACCGCGGCCAGCCCGTTGGGGAGGGCGCGTCCGCGGAGCTCACGGCCGCGGGCGCCCTCGTGCTCCGCTCCCCCGCCGGCGCCGTCGTCTGGTCGTCGGGTACCGCGGGGAGGTCCGTGGCCGCGATGGCCGTCAACCGCGACGGCAACCTGGTGCTCCTAGACGCGCGGAAGGCCGCGGTGTGGCAGTCGTTCCACCACCCCACTGACGCGCTGCTCGTCGGGCAGTCGCTGCGCTCCGGCGCGCGCCTCGTCGCCAACTCATCCACGGCCAACTGGGCCCCGAGCCGGATCTACCTGACCGTCGCCGACGACAGCCTCAGCGCCTACGTCGACGCCAAGCCGCCGCAGCGGTACTACAACCTGGGATTCACCAAGGCCGCCGGCGCCTACGCGACGTACGCCAACGGTAGCCTCGCGGTGTTCGATCCGGCGGCGCCTGCTTCCACGCCGCTGACCACCATCCAGCTCCCCACCGTCGGCGCCGGGACGGTGCAGTACATGCGGCTGGAGCACGACGGGCACCTCCGGCTGTACGAGTGGAACCCGGCCGGGTGGGCGCCGGTGTTCGACGTCCTGCGCCTCTTCCCCGACGACTGCGCGTTCCCGACGGTGTGCGGCGCGTACGGCGTGTGCACGGACATGCAGTGCAGCTGCCCCGACGCGTCCAACTTCCGGGCGGTGGACTTCCGGAGGCCCAACCGCGGCTGCGTCCCGCTGTCGCCGGCGCCGGCGCCTGGCGGCTGCGGCGCCCCGGTGCGGCTGGTGTCGCTGCCCGGGCTGGCATACTTCAACGACCCGGCCACCAGCCTGAGGGCGCTGGAGAGGGTGAGCGACGCCGCGTGCAGGAAGGCGTGCCTGGACGAGTGCCGGTGCGCGGCGGCGCAGTTCGTGTACGGGGGCGACGCCGGCGACGGCTTCTGCTACCTGCAGTCGGAGGTGCTGTCGATGGAGACGTCCCGGCCGGAGGTGGTGCACTACAACTCCACCATGCATCTCAAGGTGCGGGCCACGCGTCGCCCGTCTCCATCAGCCGGGTTTTAGTTGCTGCTGCGGCATCTCTGAATAAAGTCGTTCGTTTTTCAGTGGAGTGGACTACTGTTGTTTTGGATTACATACCGTTTCCAGTCCAAGGCTTGTGATCGGCAGATGAGATAATAAAGTCGTTCTTTTTTTCTTCTGGAGCTATTTCTTAGTGCACGTTGAAATTGACAACGTGCAGAAATGTGCATCCAATGCCAGCGGCAACTTTTTTTTTTTTAATCTATGCCAGCGGCAACTGTGACTGACATTTTGAAAATCGTCGGAAATGGAAATGTTTGAAATGCGGCCGCCATCTCCAGCTTGGTTTCATAGCCCACCTGCTTACTTGCTTCGTGTTCAGGCCCACATAGCCCACCTGTGAAACAAGCCCACATCCCTCGCTTGGGCCTTTCTGTTCGCAAACAAAATCCCGATCCAGTCCAGACTCCCCGTGCGTCCGCCCGCCGCAAGCCGCATCGACTCCATCTCCTGCTCTCCGCCCCCGCCACAATCGAGAATCGGCTCGATCTCCAGCTCTCTGCCCCGCCGGCCGTCGACGGCGACTCGGCCCCTGCCGCAAGCCTGCGGTCACTGCCCGGCTGCGGCTGCCCCTGCCGACTGCCGCGGCGACTTCGGCCCCTGGCCCCTGCTTCGTCCTGCTGTCGGCGGTCGGAGGCGCCGGGGGCCTTGACTGGCCGCAACGGCGTAGCCTGCAGCCGCACGCCCGCACGGAACGCCTGGCCCTCGCCAACAAGCACCGAGCAGCAAGCCGATCTCCGTCGCGCTATCTGCTCTCTTTTGTTCGCCTGTCTGGGTCCAGCCTCAGGTGTGGGCTGTCCGCCTGTCAAGCTTTGAGCTCTGGTAAATTGCAGTTCCCCCGTCCTCGAATCCATCCCCAGGTTCTTCCCGATCTGAAAACTCCATGAATGAGTAACCGATTTAGTTGCTTATGCTGTTTGAGGATTTTATTTATTGTAGGCCTTAGCACCCCTCGTTTTATTATCTCGGGATGGGATGAACGCTACCTTGATAACTGACATGACCTAGCATTAGTCATATTCCAAAATTCCTACAGAACGCAGCTGAGCGGAAAAGCACTGCCAAGCTGCTGAAAAACTGCTGGGCACATTTGCATTGCAGGAGACATCAGAATCGGAGGTTGTGTGTGTGGTGTGTGAAGGGGTTAGTGACGTGACTTACTAGACGAATCCCTAAATCCAGTTCCGTCATTGCGTGCGCAGAACCTTGTATCTCGTAGCAATCTAGTTCATGACAACATGCATAGGCTGATAGGCGATTGTATCTTGCACTGATGTTAGATTGCAATGGACCACGGCTGTTTTCTGCTTCCTTAACTCCCAAATGCTCTATCTAAGATTCAAAGACTTGATGCTATCTGATTTTTGTTCAATCAAAACCGATCATAATCATAACATATGGTTTGTGACATCGAGGCTAAAAGGAATTAATGTCGCCATTTGTCTTTCAGGTGAGGCATGCCACCGCAGGACAAAATTTCATAATGCTTTGTCAAATGAGTTGTAGGCTATGGCAACCCGTATCCTGTCACATCAAAATCTGAGAAAGTTGGTTTCGTTCACACTCCAGAATATATCCCAGAGGCAACTTATTTCACCTTATCCTCCAGCTCTCAGGTAATGAAACAGTTTCAATTCTTACCGCTTTTGAGTCCTCAGTTGTACAGTATGCATATACATGCCGAAGGAAGAAAGAGAAACACCACATTAGCAGAATTTATACCTCATTGCATAATCCCATGTCCTGGGGCTTTGCTGGCCGCAACATATTTTTAGCCCTTTTAGATTAGACATAGAGGTTGCAACTGATCTTTGCAATATGAAACCATAAAGCTACTACTCCAGTTATTCTGTAAGTAGCAAGTAGTCTCTTCTGCTGAGTTCTGGAACATATATCACAAGAGTTCACTGATTAAGGGTTACCCACTTGGTCTATCCTGGTGGCCAAGAAGAAGAAGGAGGGGGAGCAGCTGCAACTGGAGAACGCTCCTGACCAAGATCAGATATGAAGTTAGCGTTTCTTTCCCATCCTGGGAGAATCTGGACAAAGTTTATGCATCCTTGTGTTGTTTTGATGCATGTTCCAGCGGAGGTCTCTAGATTTTTGAGTGCTGGGTGCTTAGTTTCTAGACTATGGCTATGTCAAACTTTAGTTTTCAGTTTTTGTGGGTGTTGTCCCTTTTACCTCTGCTCTGATCTTTTGCTGTGCTTCTGTCAAACTCTTACAATGTATTTCCGTTTGTTATGAATGGAAATGGGGAAGGGTCCTCGTATCAAAAAAAAAAAAACCACTTGGTCAATCAAATTATTGTTTGAAATTTACTAATCCAAGATGTCAAGCATGTTTGATGTGATGATGTCAAGCATGTTTTAACATGTCAAGCGTTAGCAAGGGTGTCATAATGGTTTTGATTCCTTATTCATGCATGACGGTTTGATTTAGTTCTCGTATTTTCCTTCTGTTTATTGCAGATATACTATTGCTTCTCCCAGCAAATTCTTCAGCCCCCTTTACCTGTCTGGGCATTCATTGGCTGTGAGATGGGCAACGTATGGATTAGTGAATCTAGTTCTGTCTACAACAACAACAACAACATAGCCTTTTGTCCCAAACAAGTTGGGGTAGGCTAGAGATGAAACCCAAAAGAGGCATGGAAACAAAGAACACATAAAAGGTACAAGAAAAAAGATTACGGTTCAGGCACGTTAATTGCTAGTCTCCAAGCGCTCATATCCATAGCTAAATCCTTAGGGATATTCCACTCCTTAAGGTCTCTCTTAACCGACTCGTTCCAAGTCAGTTTAGGTCGACCTCTACCTCTCTTTACATTATCGACTCGCTTTAGAACCCCACTACGCACCGGTGCCTCAGGAGGCCTCCGTTGGACATGGCCAAACCATCTCAACCGGTGTTGAATCAATTTTTCCTCAATTGGTGCCACCCCAACCCTATCCCGAATATCGTCGTTCCGGACTCTATCCCTCCTTGTGTGCTTACAACACCATCGTAACATGCGCATCTCTGCTACACTCAATTACTGGATATGTCGCCTTTTTGTAGGCCAACATTCAGCACCGTATAACATCGCCGGACGAATCGCTGTCCTATAAAACTTACCTTTTAACTTCTGAGGCACCCTTCTGTCACAGAGGACGCCTGAAGCTTGACGCCATTTCAACCAACCGGCTGAAATTCTATGCCTAACATCTTCATCAATGTCGCCATCCTTTTGTAGCATCGATCCTAAATACCGAAAAGTATCCTTCTTGGCCACCACTTGCCCATCGAGGCTAACGTCTCCCTCCTCATTCCTAGCCGCGCTGAAATCGCACCTCATGTACTCGGTCTTGGTCCTACTAAGTCTAAACCCTTTCGACTCTAACGTGTGCCTCCATAGTTCTAACTTCCTATTAACCCCTGCCCTAGTCTCATCCACTAGCACCACATCATCAGCAAAGAGCATACACCAAGAGATATCACCTTGTATGTCCCTTGTGACCTCATCCATCACCAAAGCAAATAAATAAGGGCTCAATGCCGACCCTTGATGTAGTCCTATTTTAATTGGAAAGTCACTGGTATCGCCATCACATGTTCGGACACACGTCACCACATCCCTGTACATATCCTTAATGAGGGTGATGTACTTAGTTGGGACTTTGTGCTTTTCCAAGGCCCACCACATAACATTTCTCGGTACTTTGTCATATGCCTTCTCGAGGTCAATAAAGACCATGTGCAAGTCCTTCTTCTGCTCCCTATACCTCTCCATCAACTGTCGTAATAAGAAAATTGCCTCCATGGTCGACCTACCAGGCATAAATCCAAATTGGTTTTGGGTCACACTTGTCACTCTTCTTAGGTGATGCTCGATAACCCTCTCCCAGAGCTTCATCGTATGGCTCATCAACTTAATCCCACGATAATTAGTACAACTTTGAACATCTCCCTTGTTCTTGAAGATCGGTACTAATATACTTCTCCTCTATTCTTTAGGCATCTTGTTTGACCGAAAAATGAGGTTAAAAAGCTTAGTTAGCCATACTATCGCTCTGGCACCTAGGCATCTCCACACCTCAATGGGGATACCGTCAGGGCCCATCGCTTTACCTCCCTTCATCCTCTTCAAAGCCTCTCCGATCTCTGCCTCCTGAAATCTCCTCACGAAACGTCTGTTGGTATCGTCGAATGAGTCATCTAACTCCAAGGTAGGACCTTCATTCTCCCCATTAAACAACTTTTCAAAGTACTCTCTCCACCTATCCTTGATCTCCTCATCCCTCACCAAAAGTTGATCCGTCCTATCCTTGATGCATTTGATTTGGTTGATGTCCCTCGTCTTCCTCTCGCGGATTCTAGCCATCCTATCCCCTTCCTTCGTGCCTAGTCGCTGATAAAGGTCATCATACGCCTGACCTTTTGCTACACTCACCGCTCGTTTTGCAGCCGCCTTCGCTATTTTATAGCCCTTAATGTTGGCTGCACTCTTGTCATGATGAAGGCGCTTGAACCACTCCTTCCTCTCCCGAATAGCCCTTTGCACCTCGTCATTCCACCACCAGGTGTCTTTCGCTTCCCGTTTGCCTCCCCTACTCACTCCAAACACATCCGAAGCCACCTTCCGAACACATGTTGCCATCTTTAGCCACATGTCATCTGCATCTTCTCCTTCTTCCCACGGCCCCTCATCTAGCATCCTCTCCTTAAATGTTTGCGCTGCTTCCCCCCTAAGCTTCCACCATTTTGTTCTCGCAATCTTGGCCCGATTGTCCCGGTGGACTCGTACCCGAAAGCGAAAATCCGCCATCACAAGCTTGTGTTCAGGGACAACACACTCCCCAGGTAACACCTTACAATCTAAGCAAACACGTCTATCCCCCCTCCTTGCAAGGATAAAGTCGATCTGGCTCAGGTGTTGTCCGCTACGAAAGGTCACTAGATGGGATTCCCTCTTCTTAAAGACGGTGTTCTGTCTGATGATGGAAAACCCAGGTTTCAAATTGAGGAGGTGGAGCCCTCCACAAACAGAAGGTATTTGACAAAGAAGCGCTTGAAGGTTCAGAGGAAGAAGGAAAAGAAGAAGAGGAAGGAGGCAAATAAAAATGATCCACGACGCATCAGGCCCAAGGAAAAGAAGATAAAACAAAAATTTCCCACACCTGAAGCTAGGCTCAAATATAAGATCGAGAAGGTAGTGTACATTTACCATATTGTATGGATTGGTCTGCTTTGCTTGGTAGGCATGGCTCATGTCTTGCTGATCCATTTCTTCATGCATATTGCTTGATGTATCTGTTAATGACATTATTAAACTGAGATTCCTAATTGTTATGCAGCATCTGAATCACCATTCTTGTTTTATATCCTTACAGTCAGTTTTCTTACAGAACATAATCGTTTTCTCTGCTCTTATTTCTATGATATGTAATGTAGTTTAGTTCTTTGTATTAAAGCCCATTTAATTTGTTTGACCCTAATTCAAAACTATATTGTTTAATGAAGACTGTCTGATTTGTCCCTTTTATTTCTTTGGTTTCTTTAGGAGAAAATAAATTAAAAATGAGCCTTTCCCCTTTCAGGCCAAACTAAAGGAAGCTAGGTTGCTCGAAAAACTAGAGAAGTATGAGGTTGCCAAAGCTCAAGGCCCTATGGCTAAACCTGATGATCTTAGTGGCGAGGAAAGGTTTTACTTGAAGAAGGTTTCACAGAAAAAACCAAATTATATCCCTGTTGGAAGGCGAGGAGTGTTTGGAGGCGTAATTCTGAACATGCATTTGCATTGGAAAAAACATGAAACTGTAAAGGTCATATGTAAGCCCTGCAAACCAGGGCAGATCCAGGAATATGCAAATGAGATAGCACGACTGAGTGGCGGTATCCCTGTCAACATAATTGGAGATGACACCATAGTCTTCTACAGAGGAAAGAACTATGTTCAGCCAGAAGTTATGTCACCTATTGATACGCTGTCAAAGAAAAAGGTAATTAGGATGTTTTTAGTTTATTTTTGTTGCTATCGAAACAGTGAATCTTTGTTTATCGATGCTGCAAATGATTTTGTTTCAAAGATAATTTGGTCCAAACCTCTTTTGCCTTTATACCTCTTTATTAGTAGCTCTTATTCGACGCTGGCAAATTGTGTAGTTATTCCTGTTGGCCCCTTTAGTGTAATCCACCTCGCTTGAGACTCAAAGGTTTTGCTGTTGCTGTAGATGGATTGATGCATGCTTATGTATGGTATCAAAATGCAATGGCTCTCTGCTCCCTTTATGTTTTATAACACAATAGATATGCACAGAACAATAAAGTAGCAAAACTTGTTAAACCTTTTCATTGGTTTAAATTAATTACTGCATCATGCCTCCCATGTTCCCAGCTTATGTAACCTAATGCACAGCTCAGGTTCTTTGCAATCCTCTTGTCTTGATAATTAGCCATCATGTTGATTCCTGGATACATCTTTTAAATGCCTTACATCTGCCCTTGTTTGATCATCAGGCACTTGAAAAATCAAAATATGAACAATCGCTGGAGACAGTTCGGCGTTTCATTGCAATATCTGAAAAGGAGCTTGAGCTTTATTATCGGCATGTTGCACTTTTTGGAAATCCACAATCCCAAAAAGCTGATGTTGTTTGTGGTGATGATAGAGAAGCTTCTTTGCTTAAAATGGGGGGATTGGATCAAGGGAATGACCAAGAGCCTTATCTGGCTACCAATCATTTTTCTGATCTCCACATCAATGATGTTTCTGAATCCGATGAAGAAGATAGTTCTGGTATTGAATATGATGTTAATGACGATGAGACTGAAAGCATGACCAGCATTTCTGAAGACGCTAGTGTTTCTGATCATGGTGGTTTAGACAACTAGGGCGAAGTGTGATTACCTTGTCTCCCATAATTGCCTTATTAGCTAGAAATTTTCCTTAGATTGAGCCACATCATCATAACATGGGTGTTCCTCGTCACTCAGTCTGAATGTATCATTGTTAGATTTTGCTGTACTGAATCGTCATATTATGCTGATTAGTGGTTACAGGCTGACAGCTTTCTGTCCCTCCTGTTGTCAACTATAAGTAAGCTTATTTTGTTGTCGTTTACCTTGGAAGGCTTGATGTATGTCAGTACAACAAATTCAGCCTTATCTGTCACCTGTCACCAAATGCATTGGTGTATCTTGCATATCCTTCTAAAAGTGCTCTCTCCTTGCTGTCAAAAGCTAAGTTAGTTTGGGAGCTGGGACCCATATGACAGCTGTGGAAAAGTATACATTACCAGCTACTGCGAAGAGATACTATATTGTACTCCTCAAGAAAGTATTGTCTGAGTTGGCCTCACTACTTGTCCACCAACACCTGATTAAGCAGTGAGGTGATTTCTGATTATATGAATAACAACCTTTGAAATCAAGTCTTTCTCTTGAGGTGATTGGAGTGGTCACAGGGAGTAACTCGCACGACACTCCCACCTCTTTTTATCACAGCATCCTTGGAGAATTGCACAGGCCGTGCGTCACTTTCTGGAGGCTCTCATTTTCTTCCCCCAACGATCAATGATGTTGCTGGGTAGCATATAGTATTCTGAACAGTTGTAACGGTTCATGGGTGAATGAATAGTAGCTGGACAAAAGAGGAACCCGCTGTAAGTCAAATATTTGGATAATCTGTCGCTCTCCTTATGAATTTAACTGAATGCTTGGAAAGTTCTGTCAATAAATTTTTGCCTAATTATGCTACTGCCGTTGTTTGTGGGTTTGAAACTATCTCTGAGAAGGGTTCTTCCAGAGACCAACTAGAGAAAAGTATGTGAATCAATTTACTTTGGGGAGAAGCACGCGTACAAGAATATTTGCGTCGGTTCCCTTGTGATGCAAGTCTTCATCCAAAATTGCAAATGGAGAACCATAACTATTCCACCAGAAAGCCACTTGTGAGTCGGTGAGATCAAAGTTGAAGCCCTCAAAATTTATTCTGTTCCTATGGACCATGCTGGCGTATGGAAACATTTGCAGGTACGAGCTACGAGACACAAAAATCACCAACTTGCATTCATATATAGATATTCTCCTCTTCTATATATATAGACGCAAATCAGGAGAACTAATACTGAAACCAAGGAATCATATACTGAAACCAATCTCAACCAAAACTCACAAAGTCAACACTTAGCTTGTATGCATAAAGGTTGGTCAGAAACATGTACCAACACGGTTTTGACCACATATATATCTCATACACACGTACGACATCCTTAGCTGTATTGTGGTGACCAGAGCTGTACATAGCTGACACTAGCATACAGGGCTCTACATATATATATCCACCAGCACCCTTGCCAGTGAGGCTAGCATAGATGTGTTCTTCCACTACTTCACGAGTTAGGTCAACTGCTGAGTAGAGCAGTACTTAAACATATCATCATGCTAAGCAGATATAAGTTATTGCTAATGTGTCTAGCTGTCATCTCAAGGAAGATTCATGTACTGGTCTCCCACAGAAATATCATGAGACCTTTCTGTGACAAGATTCACATATTCGATCTCCTCTTTTTCTCTGGTGTGGGGTTATTTGGTTGCTGAATTTTCTGTCGGTACGCCTTTTCCTTGGTGTCATTTTCATAACTGGCTATAGTCACCCTCTGTTCTCATTACACAAGAACAATTCAGTATGGATGGTCACTTGCTTTTGTTAAAAGTTTGGACCACACAAATATCATTGTGTGTATTTCTAATAATACGTACATAGCTAGTGGAGAAAACAATAGTGCAACTTGATGGGATAGAATGAAATAGCAGTATCAGCTGTAATTGTTGATAAATGATGCAGCCCTGGCATATATAATTTAGCAAAAAAATGTTGCTACTAACCTTAAATATATATGTTGGGGCCACACTATTGATGAGGCAAAATCAAATTAAGATAATGATCAGCATCAGTACTGCTTCTACAGGAAATAAATTATATATTGTAATCTGGATGGTTAATAACATTGATGAGATAGAATTCGCTCTGTCGCTTTCGTTCCACCGTATTGCAGGTTTGTTCATCAATAATAATCACTATCCTAGCTAGCTACGATGAGTTAGCGTGCAATGCATCTTGCCAGTTCCTACTTCATATCCACACAGTGGACAGGCAGCAGAGATAGGCAAACTCATTATCATTACCAAAATTTGTTTCATGTATCTGTAAAATCTGTAGACCTGCTACTAGTGTTCCACATCCTTTTTTCAGCTACCTTTCTCAATTGAATGTATATAAATATAAATGTACCATAATATATATGAATGATACTCCTATTTATACATAGCTGAGATCATGTAACAGCAAGGCAACTTTTGTGGAGCCTACAGTTTTCAAGGAAGAAGGACGGCCAAGCAGCAAATGTGGCGTAGAGATACTGAAAGTGAGAGGAGGGGCCGGGGGTACTGGTGGACTAGCTATATAACGGTGCCAGGTCCTACCTTCTCTCCTCTTCCTTTCTTTCCCCTTTGCCTACACAGGCTGCAGCCAACTTTAGCTTTTCCCTCTCTCTCATATCTTTCTCTCTCTCTCCCTC
>CM041634.1:61073932-61196184 GCA_023333625.1 Bothriochloa decipiens
AGTATCAGTACGGCAGAGTGGTTCCTTCTCCCCTGGCTGCTGCAGCACCCGATCAGAAGCCCAGCTTGGCCTAGACAACCAACCATGGCTGCTAGACACAACCACCAGTCTCTCAACCATCAACCATGCATCTTCAATTCCTTCGGTACGACATTACATGAGTCAGTATACCCAAACAGTCAACGCATATCATAATGCATCTCTGCTAAGTCTTAACACAAAACCAAGTCTTTGGATGGCTCTTCAAATGAAACTGCAGGCATGCAGTGTACGTGTGTTATAGCTATGTACCCCGTCCATGCACACACATGCCTCTGCTCGCCTGCACACGTACGTAACACTTGATGAGAGACTTGACTAACTTGTTGACGGCGATGCTCATCACTCTGGGTTGGGTGCTGCATTCGCCTGACGACTAACCAATGCAAAAAGGACCATGGCAGGTCCAATTTTCCTTCATCCTTCAATTGTGCTATAAAATCCTCCGATGAATCCATGTCTAGCTCACCAGTGATCAGTCTAGTAGTAGAAAAAGAATATAATATTACTTTAGCTTGTAGTCACCATGCATGCATATAAAGGTCACCAGTCAACACCTGTTTTTGTTAGTCGCCATGTAGTTTCATACATCATAATCAGAATATTACTGATTTTTTTGAGGGAATCATAATATTAGTAATTTGTAGCTAGGCATAGATATCGAGCTTTGCTAACTGCTCCTTGCACTCTTATGGAAGAGTGCAAGGACGAGCTGAACTGATGAGTCGCTGCTGGTTTTTCATGTGCAGCGTTACTCAACTAATCCTGTCATCATCTCTCTCTCTCAAGATGGCATTTTTCACGAGCCATGTGTGAGTCCACAGAAGTTTGTGGAGACGCACACAGAAGGTTTACTGAATTACATACCAGTCAATTTGTGCTACCCAATGCAACTAATAACTAGCTAGCTAGGAGCTCTGGCTCATTTTAATCTCTCTTTTGGTCCTTCCGTCCCTTCCTCTCTACCATATCATCATGCATTGACCATCATCACATTTGATCTGTCGTTCTCTTCACCGTACCAAGCAAGCCAGACATGGTTGGGCCAAGCCAAGCTTCTGATCCTTCATCATCATCAGACGAATGATTATGTACTAAACCCCCTATTATGATGACACACATATATATTATCATTACATTGTTCATCAACAATTTATGTAATAGACACTATGAAGTGTATTTATTTATAGCTTCCTTCTGAGAGGCTAATGTACCATGCATACCCTATCGTTTAAGGACACATTTAGTTTACATGAACTCATCATCAACTATATATGTATTTGCATGGAAATATTAATTGGGAAACTCTATGTGTATGTACCCATCACTTTGCTGCATATATATGTGCCTATATAGCCCTATACCTTAAGTATAGACGCCAATGATGATCATGCTTTGCTTAGTCTTCAGATCTTGGTTTGTTCATAACCGTGCATGCTTAGTCTTTCGGAACTTGTTTTGTTCGTAACCATGCTTAGTCAGTTAGTCTATTAGAATTACGAACCAAGGACGTGCATGGATCGATCTCGATCTGAACCTCTTTGCGGTCGTACACCGGTACACGTACATATATATATTCATATTCATGGACACGTTGTCTGATGAAATGCACGTACACGCATATACAATGTTCTCGTCTATAGCTCAGCCAGCTGCCGGAGATTGAGAGGATAGACGTGCTCCGGTGAGCCGTCGAAAGCCATCTGCGCCAGCACCATGTTAGCCGCCTGCGTCGGGTGGTAGGCGTCCCAGAACACGTACCGCTCCCGCTTGCCGCACGGCGCCACCAGCGGCAGGCAGAGGCCGCCGGTGATGATCTGCGCCACCCCACAGCACCCGCTGTCCACCACCGCGAAACCGTACTTGCCGGGGGTTGTCGATCATGTCCTGGACGCCGGCGTAGGTGTCTTCGTAGACGAAGGTGGCGACAGGGCGGTGGTCGGCGTTGAGCTGGTCGACGAGCGATCTGAGCCCCTGGTTGAAAAGCCCCACCATCTGGTTCACCTGCTCCGCGCACTGGCCTCGTGTTCGTGGGCCCATTCTGGCCGAGGCCCGCAGGCCCGGAGTGCAGCCCAGTGGGCCCACACCGGTCAGCAGAAACTTCCTCAGCCCAAGGCTGTGCGGAGCCTACAATACAAGTCAGAGGGATTTGGTTGGAGCAGATGGGCTGGCCTGTCTGTACGTTCTCTGAGCTCTGAGTCTCTGACTGACCGGCTGACCGCCTGACCGTACCAGTATCTGGCGGGTGTAGTGGTCGAGCAGGAGCGCGGCGTACTCGCCGGGGTTGTACCGGTCGCCGGAGTCGTAGCCGATGCCGAGGGGCGTGAGGAGGTAGTTGTTGAGGTAGTCGTTGCCGCCGACCACGACGACGGCGACCGACCGCGCGAGGTGCCGCTCGTACCGGCCCTGGTCGCCGCCGAACGGGGGCCTGATGAAGCCGTCCAGCGTCGCCTCCAGGTTCAGCACCTGCTGGCTCAGGCTGAACCTCTCGCCCTGCAAGTACAAACAAAGGCGCAGAGCCAGTTGCCGGTTGCTGCTCAGTTCAGACTGTCAGTGTCAGGAAAACTGAAGCTCTTGGTCGTGCACACACACACACCAGGTGCTGCCCTGTCTCGTCCAGGATGCCTCCCGCCGCCGACGCGTAGTTGACGCCGCCGAGCACCTGCATCGCCGTCGTCCCGTTCAGTCCGCGGGTGTTCGTGTACGGCGGCACGTACCGGAGGCCCAGAAGATCGCCTGCAATGGAAGCAGTCTGAATGGAAGGAAAGAACATCGGAACCAATGGGTTACAAGACGGCGGCAGAGTTGAAGGATCTGATAGAGACGACAGGTCGACAGACACTGACACAAGGCGTCGGCGACGGTCTTGCCATTGCAGAACCTGCCGGTGGCGGCTCCCAGCGGCGGGAAGTCGACGCCGTAGGGGTAGTAGTCGGCCCTGGCGAGCGCGCCCGTGAGCGCGTCGTTGTTGCCGTCGTCCACCAGCGAGTCGCCGAACACGAACAGCGCCGTCACCACACGCGACGCGGCCGTCACGTCACCCGCTCTGCCCGCCGCCACGACGAGCAGGAGGAGCAGCAGCGCCGCCGAACCTCGAGGACCCATCTAGCTTGGTCTGCACCGGCGGCGATGCAGGCTTCCTGGGCGCTACGTACGTTTCGTACGTCTCGGTGTGCTCTGCTGCCTGTGCTTCGACTGTATGCTACGCTACGCATTGAAAAGTCGTCGTGTCACGCCCGTCCCGTCCCGACCCCCAGCACTGCACGCGACGCGACGCGGCTCGAGCGGTGACGTCCGCGTGGCCATGGTTGGGTTTCCCTTGCCGTCGCCTCATTTCCGGCGACCGTTTGTGTTCCTGGGCCGGATGCCGTGCAGGCAGCGGCGGGCCGGCGGCGTCTCGGGCGTCTCATCCTGCGGGCGGTTGAACTCAGGGCGCGTTTGCGAGGTGACCCGTGGGCCAAATTGCGCCCGCTGGGTGCAACTCGTCTTGTTTGTGAGCCTGGTCTCTATGAGCCAAAATGTAGCCCGGAGCCTGGCCCCCTGGAAACGCCCGAAACCTGCGTTTCTTCGGAGCCTGGTCCAATCGACCGACGAGTGAGCGCAGGCGAGCGAGTTGGGTCACCTCCCATCCATCTCGACTCCCTCACCTCTGGCTTCCTCTTCCCCCGCTCCTCCGCGACGGCGATGGCGGCGTCGCCGGCCCTTCCCTCGCGCGTAGCTCTCCGGCCAAGGAGGGTACGACTCCGGTGGCGGCGGGCTTGGCTCACGCGTCGGCGAAGAAGGTGTGCTCCGAGTTAGCGCTCGACGCCGGGGGACAATCACACCACGTCGCCCTCCTATGCTTCGCCGGCCCGCTGAGCGTCCCTATCCGGCGCCTCCTCCTCATCCTCCCCTCGTGGCGGCGGTGTGAGGACCTCCGGCGACGGGCCACCACCCGCACGATCTGGCGGCGGGCAGCATGGGGGCCTCGTCCACGGCTGACATCGACGAGATCCACGGATGACGATGGCACAACTAGGGTGGAAGGGGGCCGGCATCATTGGTGGTAGCAGCGGAGGAACGGCGATGGCGATGGCCAGGGGGACGAGGCGTGGTGGCAGTTCGCGGCAGGCACGTCCACCGACTGGGCGTCAGGCGTGGCCACCGCGGTGCGTGGGACGAGTGCGTGCACCCGCAGCGATGGCGGGGGGGGGCGAGTGCGGCCAACCTCACCGTGGTAGGGAGAGAGGGCGCCGCCGTCGTGCCGAGCAGAGCAGCTAACAGCTCAAGCAGCAGACGCCGCCTCTACTTCAGGAAGGGTGGTCGCCGGTCATGGCTGTCCGTGTGGCTCGGCTCAAGACTGGCGGTGGCCGCTTATAGTGGTTCCCGTGGTCTTCAACTCGTGGAGGTGCTTGTCGGCGAGGATGAGTAGGCCGAAGGGGCCGAGGGCACCATCGCCGTCAGAGCAGCTGCCATGGACAACGTGTCATGGTGGCCATGGACCTCCAGCACCGTCGCTATAGGCAGACCCCATGAGTGTTAGATGAAATGACTAAAAGGATAGAGAAGAGAATGATGGGTGGTAAGACTACCACTTGCTGGGCGCACGGTAGGCATATCTACTGGTACAAGCAAAGCAAACATAATCTCACTCCAACCAGGCTCATTTGGTACAATGGCACAAACAAAAGTAGTTGCACCAGCAGGGGCTGGCTTGGCAAAGCCTGGGCCTGCTGGGCTGGCCGAGCTGTACGGGGTCGCAAATGCGTCCTCGAGGACCGAGGACGCCGCAGGCAGAACCTTCGTTGCAGTTCTAAGAGCAACTCCAACGGTTTTACAAATAAACTTTGCATTCTTAATTTTACAAAAAAAAACTACAATACTCCTATCCAATGGTTTGACAAATGGGCTTTGTATTTTTATTAACTTGGCAAAATCCTGGGATAGATTGACATATATGCAAACTCGTGATCAGCTTGGCATTTCGTCTCACATGCTACTCCCGCGCGCACTCTTTGCTCCCACGCGGCCGGGTTTTCTTTTTTAAATTTTGGCAAGTCAATTTTGCCAAACTGTTGGAGATGACTTTTTTTCTCCTCCCCATATTGATTTGAGAGTTGGCAAACTTCATGTTTTGCCAAACAAAAATTGCAAAACCGTTGGAGTTGCTCTAAGGGAATCAAAATCAACCTTTTTTTTCTTCCTGATGAATGATGTATGATTGGAATAATCTAATAGATCATTCCCGAGTAATAAAGACAACGTGAAGATCAATACTCCATGAACAAATGGCAGAGATGCTTACAAGGCCTAACAGTTCTTAAGAGGATAGAATTTAAGACTCAATGGGGAGCAAAATAAGCTAAAGGAAGAGTTCACCAGGAAAATAGAGGATATAGATAGACATGCTGAATCCAGACTTCTATCTCCAGAAGAATGGAACAATAGGCTACAGTGGGAGAACAATTTAGAGGACCTGTCAAACTTGGAGAACATGCGGTGGAAGCAAAAGGCTGGAAAGAATTGGATTTTATATGGAGATGCAAATCCACACTTCTTCCACTAGTTCATAAATGGGAGGAAAGGTAAGAATTCTATTATCTCTTTGGAATCTGACAGGGGAGAGATCAGAGGTCAGCAAGATATTACTTCTCATATAGTAGACTACTATAAACAACTCTTTGGTAACAGTGGGAAGTATAACCTAAAATTGGGAGACATTTTTTGGCCAGATAGCATGTGTGTAAGTCAGGAAGATTCTTTAGAATTAGTCAAACCATTCCCAATGGAGGAGATTAGAAAAACAATCATGGAGATGAAGGAGAATTCAGCTCCTGGACCCAATGGATATGGAGTCTCCTTCTTCAAGAAGTGCTGGGAGACTATAAAAATGGAGATGCTAGAAATGTTTCAAGATCTTTGGAAAGGTCAACTGGATATAAAGAGAATCAACTATGGGGTCATTACCTTGATCCCAAAAGTTAAAGATGCAAAAACTGTAAAGCAATTCAGACCAATATGCTTGCTCAATGTGGATTACAAATGCTTCACAAAGGTTCTTACTAATAAACTAATACCTGCGACTCAAAAGATAGCTGGTGAAAACCAAACAGGATTCATAAGAGGCAGGTTTATCTTGGATGGTGTGGTAGCTTTACATGAAGTCCTACATGAACTACACAGATCTAAGAAAAAAGGGTTAATCTTGAAGATCGATTTTGAAAAAGCCTATGATAGGGTGAGATGGGAGTTTCTTGAGGATGCAATGAAAGGGAGAGGCTCTCCACCTAGCTGGATAACTTGGATTATGAAGACAGTCAAAGGTGGTAGGGTCTGCATTAATGTACGGGAAAGAAGCTCTTACTTCAGAACCTACAGAGGTCTCAGACAGGGAGACCCTCTCTCCCCTCTACTTTTTAACCTGGTTGCTGATGCACTAGGTGTGCTTCTGCAAAAGGGAGTGGAGAAAGGACACATTAAGGGAGTACTGGTTGATCTGATACAAGGGGGGATCTTCCATTTTCAATATGCTGATGACACTGTCATCATGATCCAACCCACAGAGGAATACATCAGAAACTTGAAGCTCATTCTATATTGTTTTGAGTGGCTAATTGGACTAAAAATTAATTTTCATAAAAGTGATGTGTATGTGTTTGGAGTATCCCAAGTGAAAAAGAAAAGGATGGCAAACATGTTGAACTGCTCTTTAGGGTCCTTCCCCATGACATACTGGGTATCCCATTAAGCTACAAACATCTCAACATGGCAACTTTCAGCTTCCTAGGACAGAAACTCAGGAAAAGACTTGACCCTTGGAGAGGAAAACATATGTCTTCAGGTGGGAGACAAATATTGACCAACTCATGCCTAAGTAGCATTCCCATGTATTGTATGGGCTTCTATCTGCTAAAAGATGGAATTCACCAAGAACTTGATAGCATAAGAGCAAAATTCTTTTGGCAAGGAGCTGAAGACAAGTTCAGATATCACATGGCTAGTTGGGAGATTGTCAGCAGACCACCAGACCAGAGAGGCTTGGGGATTATTAACACTAAACTCATGAATGAATGCCTTATAGTAAAATGGATTTGGAAGATTTTTTAGGAACCAAACACCCTTGGTTTAGAATAATCCAAGCTAAGTATCTAGGGGAGAATGGCTTCTTTAGTTCAGATGGGGCTGAGGGATCCTAATTTTGGAAGGGGCTCCATAGTGTCAAAAAGATTTTCAATTGGGGATCCAGATTCCAAGTAGGGGATGGAAATCATTGCAGATTTTGGGAGGACTGTTGGGCTATGGAGGTTCCTCTAAAAATCTATTATAATGATCTCTATAAACTTGTTAGGGACCCTCTAGCGTTTGTTAGTGAATACAGGGAGAATGACTCTTGGTATGTTGACTTCAGAAGAACTCTCACTGTACCAGAGTATGATAGATGGCTGGGCTTGTTGCGTGATCTCAATGACATTGCCTTAACTGACAACAAGGCTGACACAATTAGATGGGAGTTGGAAAATAAAGGGGAATTTACTACAAAATCTTTATACAGATTCCTTTCTGACAAGGTACTACCAGTAGAGTAGCTATTCATATTTGGAAGTGCAAAATCCCCCTGAAACTAAAAGTTTTTCTGTGGCAACTGTCTAATGACAAACTGCAAACAGCTCAAAACCTGGTTAAGAAAAACTGGGGGGGGAGAGAGATAAATGCTGCCTGTGTTGGGTAACTGAAATTAGTGATCATATTTTTTTCCAATGCTCTATGGCTCGATTCATGTGGAGTTTCATCAAGGGAGTCTTTTCTTTAAGCTCTTATCCTACATCCGTGGATGACTTCTATCAATCGTGGTTAAGGGGAGAAGTTGCACTACCAAATCGTCTATGTATTTTCATACTTGCAGGGCTGACTTGGGCACTATGGCTGTCAAGGAATAGGATGGCCATTAACAAGGTCATGCCTAACTCTACTACTGATGTAATATGCAATGCCATATACCATATGCAGAAGTAGAGCGTGGGGCTCAAAGAAGAAGACCAGGAGCGCTTCCAACAACTGAAGATGGTGGCGATGGAGGGCCTGAAACACTTCAAGCTAAGCGATGCAAGGCTCTCTGATGTCATGGAAATCTGACGATCTGACATGAAGCCCGGAGTACAGAAAACAGCAGACTCTCTTAGTTTATTTCTCGCTGTTGTTTCTGCTGCCTATGTTGTCCTGGAAATGACTTAATTTGCTGTATGACCTTGGGGAGTGTTTTCGGTTTGTGAACATCATGGTCAGCTGGTGTCCCCAGCTTAGTGTGTAACACTGCTTTGGCTTTCAATAAAAGTCGAGGAAACTCTTTCTAAAAAAGACAACGTGAACAACTTGGCACTTGTCGCACAAAGTCGAGGAGATAAGCTAACCCCACGAGTGAGCAGCACGGGTCAAAGAGGCCGACGACGGCTTGTCCCAATATTGTATCACACCCCCAAGAATAAGGTCTAGTCTCGCCTCTCTCAACATACAATATCGAACTATTTATCAGTACCAAATTCGGAGATGTATATGGTCTTCCCATTCCGTATTGTTCCAAAACTAAGGAGAGCCAGAAATGATTCATAATAAAGAGAGCCAAGCGTTGACATTTGAACGATTATAAATTTGCATTTGTTTTTCAAGTCAGATGGTGCAGTTCTGTAGAGGGAGTAAACACTAGAAAATCATGTCAGTTCATCTAAAATCACTTGTGATAAATTACCGATGTCGGTTTGTAAATTATCGAGTGGGCAGAGAATGGGAAAAGCTCAGCCTAATCTATTTGCCTAGGTCCGTCACTGGCTAACACCAAATAATCTTTGTCCAAGCGTTTCCTTTTTTTTAATTCTCTGAGCGTATTTGTTGATACTACTAAGCAAATTGATCTCATCATGCTTAAAATCCTGGATCCGATGGCAGTAGTATTACATAGTTACGTGGCGCCGCACGTGCCTTTGAAATGCGTCAAAAACAAGACCCGGGGACGGCAAAGGCAAAGTGATCACGTCGCGTGTGCACCTGTCCTGTTGACTTTTCTACTACTCGCAAGTCGCTTGGTTTGGTCCACCAGGTACCGGATTGACAAGTGCCCGTGCTGTGCTGTCAGCTGCTAAATAGTCTCTCACGCACTGGGAGTGGGGCCCACCCGGTCACGCTTCCCACCCTCCTGCTGCTGTGCCTGCCAAATGCCACCCCTTCACCTTTGTCTGTCTACAAATCTCCACCCTAATCATTGCCTGTGATGTTGACACGCCCCCCGGGACATTCCCCACTGCTGACGTCTCTTGCAATTATGAGTACTAATTCTTTCTAGAACATCACGTTTTTAATTTCTCCCACAACGAATTCGAGCAAAACAACAAGTGCGCGTAACATCATTCATTCATTCCATGGCCAAATTTCATCTCTATAAGCTCGGACTCTCTTGGGCAGCATGCCGGCTAACTTGGCTCCTGTAGCCGCTCCTCCTAGCTTCTGATTCCTTCTTTCTGCTATCAACTTTCTGTTCTTCACTTTCCTACACTCAATATTTCTTCGTCATTGCTCCTCAGATTGTACAGCTTTCAATCTTTACTCCTCCTCTGTAGATTTATCCCTTTCCCTTTCAATCCCTCCTAACTCACGTTTCTTCATTTTCCTTTTCTTACTAATAACTCCTCAGTGTACTTTCTTTCTTCCCTAGGGTGTTCCTTGCTTATCATCTTCTCTCCTTTTGCCTTTGTATATAACTGCATCCTCCATGCTCCTCTTTTAGTTCTTCCTTTTCAGCTTCGTCCCCTGTTCCCTTCCTTGTCACCATCCCCCGATGAGTCTAGTTCCATCCAACGCCATGGGTCATGCTCCTGCTCCCCCTAATCCACCTGATCCACCCCCAATGATGTTCCTCCCATTCTTTCTAACACTCCTGAAATTGATCTTTCCAGTGCTCTACATGCTCTTCAGATTTCAAATCAATCTTCTTCTGAAGATGAGATTCAGACGGAGTTCGGCCTTCTTATCAAAGTTGCTCCTACTCTTCCGGTAAGACATGTTCTCCTAAATGCTATTAGAGGGGATATGAGGAAAGCGTGGGGAGACAACTATCTTGCCATCAATGAAATCCGGAAAAATTTCTTTGTTGCCTTCTTTGAAAGCCATGAAAAAAAGCTCAATGTCCTAAAGCGTCAACCCTGGGTAGTCGGTAGAAGGGATGTGCTTCTTTTTGAGTGGCTTAATCCTGATATTCCCTACACTGAATATTCTTTTCAGTTATTACATGCCACCATCAAACTTCTTGGCATTCCTTCTGAACTTAGAAATATTCCACTCATCAACACTCTTCTTGCCAAGATTGCTTTACCCTCCGACTATGACCAAATCTCTAAGGGAGCTCTCCATAGAGACCCTGTTTCTGTTTTCATTCGAGCAAAAATCGACATTACAAAGAGTGTTGTAGATCGTATCAAAATAGCCACATCCCCAAGCAACTCCTTGACCATCTATGTGCATTATGAAAAAATTCCAAAGATCTGCACCTTCTATGCAGGCTTCTTTCACAATGTCACTAATTGTCAGATTCGTGAGCATAAACTCCTTTCTGTTCCCAAAAACAGATCTGGAGAGGTTCCTTTTGTCATCTATGGTCCCTGGATGACTCAAATTTCTGACATTCCAATGGAGATAATCAAAGCTCAACTTTCTAATGCCACCCAGGGTACTCTTTCAGGCTCTCCACTCCTCAAACAGATCAGGCAACAATTTTCTCTCCCTTCTACAAACTTTGGAACTGTTGCTCCTGTCTCAGCGGCTGACCAAGCTTTGCACGATACTGTGTCACCTCGGCTCTCCAACCACACGACCAGTCGCAATCTTTTACCACCCCTGATCCTATTCACCTTGCAAACAGTGCTTTTGTGCAGCATACATCAATGGGTCTTGCGTTGACTCAAACTGGCCGGCCCATTAACCAGAGCTCAGGCCATGATGGTGACTTGCCAGCCTCCGGCTTTCACACATCCTTGCATGATCTCACTGCTACAGCCTCCACTATTCCCAAGCTGACTGATGTTTTGAATGCATCTCTCAGTCAAGGCCGGCCCCATCCTCCTCCTGGCTTTGCATACACGGCCCAAAGTATCAGCGTTCAGACGCTGAGGCCTGTTGCTGCCACCCACCAAGTCCATCAGCAGCTCACCACCTCCATTGCCCAGTCACATCTACCCACGACTACTGCTACAGGCCTTGTGCCATCCCATCAAACAACCAGGCCCATCTCCTTTCATACTGACCCAAGCTTAATGGGCCATCCCAATAATACAGAAGTCTCTAGTAAGGACAAAATGATAATTGATCGTGCTGAGGGCTCCTCTGCCATTGATTTGGTTGCTACCACCAGCATAACGCTTCGTCCATCTAGGGGATCTCAAAAACTTTGCAAATCCCAACCTGTCTTCTTCCCCCTTGCTACCACTCCCCTCGCCGCCAGCAAAGGAACCAGTACAAATCTCGCCAGCCCGCAGCTCCTCCACTCCCCAAAACCCCACTCCACCGCTTGACCCCGCCAAAACACACACTCCTAATCTGCCTCCTACTCATGCTCCCCATCAGCTCGGCAGCCAGACCTCTGCTGTTCGAGAAATTGAAGAACAAGGTGAATCCACCCCATGCCATGGCGGATCCGGAGGAGGGGATCCTGGGCTGACTGTTCAGCGGCCTGAATCTACTGATGCAAGTGGCCTCCAACTGGGAGGAAGAGTCGACCAGCTTGTTGGAAGAGGTGGTGGAGGTTTTCGCCTCCTCCCTGGCGCAAGCTCAAGCAGAGAAATAGCCAAGCGTGAAGTCAAAGCAAGAAGAGGAAGAGGACCTCAAATCAGGATAGCAGTCTCCAGCAGAGGTCGAGGAAGAAGAGGTGCCTCCACAGCAGGCGCGGCCGCAGCATCCCAAGTGGGAGGTGGCCAAGTGAAAGCTGCTGGCGTACGTCGTCCTCATGTGGCCCTATTGGAAGACTCTGCCTCCGATTCCTACTCAACTACTGGGCGAGATGGACAAGAAGGTGAAGTAAGGCCTAGCAACAGGCCTCGCCTGTCGTGCTAGGATGTGGATGACTGGAAAGTGGGTGGCCGTGATGGTGTTGGCACTAATGGAGGCGAAGAAGACATGAGAAGCTTTCTGGGATATCAGGATACCAATCCGCTCAGCGCTCATCTCGGCGGGAGTCACTTTCTCCCGTTCTTCCTCATGAAGATCAACAAGTACTGCAAGGCACTAAAGAACAACGAGTACTACAAAGCACTGAAGGGGTGTTGGCGCCAGCCCACAAGGCGCCATGGGCGCCATGAGTCTCCTGGCATGGAACTGCCAAGGTGTCGGCGGGAGCCTTGACAGTTCAAAAATGTGTCATCTCGCTAGGCTTATTTCCTCCACTAATGCTCAGGTGATTTTCCTATCTGAAACTAAAACCTCTAAGTTCAGTAAAAGTCAGTTAGTTAGTAGATTCAATCTTGATTCTGCGTACATTATTTCAGCTGCCGGTCAATCAGGAGGTTTGTGGTTACTCTCTAGAAGTAATGTTGAAGTAGAAGTTATCAAGTCTAGTTCCTACTTTATCTTTGTTGTATGTTTCAATAAGCTGGCCTCCAAGAAATTTGGTCTTCTATGCATCTATGGCGATCCTCACCAAAACAAGACCAAATGGATATGGAGGAATGCGGTCTTCCTTTCATATGTATGGGTGACTTTAATAATGTAATGCATGTAACTGAAAAACTTGGGCCACGGCCTGCCAGTTGTAGAACTATTTCAAATTTCTTCTATTTAGTTAAAGACTGTGGTTTATTTGATCTCGGTTTCCAGGGACCAGCTTATACTTGGACCAACAGACGTTTTGATTCTAACCCCACCTACGAACATCTTGATAGATTTCTCGCTACTACTGATTGGTGTAATCATATTCCTAACACTATTGTATACAATCTTCCCATGTTTCGAAGTGATCACTGTCCCATTTTAGCAATGATTGATTCTTCTCAGAAGAAAGTTCATAAACCTTTCAGGTTTGAGAACTGGTGGTTACTCACAGAAGATTATGAAGAGATTGCCAAAGCAAGTTGGCAAAAATCTTCACTGAGTCCTTTCCACCTAAAGACTTTATATTTAGCCAAAGACTTATGTAGGTGGAGAAAGGAAAAGCCGAGAAATTCAGAGATTCTTCAACAAATTGAAGATCGACCTACCAACCTACAAGGTAAGCCACCAGGTGAGCAAAATCCAAATCTTCAAAAAGACCTCATTAAACAACATGAAGATATTCTTGCCAAAGAAGAGGCTTATCGTAGGCAAAGGTACAAAAAAACTGGGCTATTGCAGGTGATAGAAATACAAGTTTTTTTCATCAGAGCATCATCAAAAGATCGAGAAAGAATACCATTACACATTTTATTAAACTAGATGGAAATTATGCCACTACACAACCGCAGCTAGCTGAGGTTGCTAACAATTACTTTCAAGATATTTTCTCTTCTAATGTGCAGAACAGGCATGATGGACACTGGAATCCTGAGGTTGAGGCTAATACAGATATTGCAGAAGACTGCTTCACAAACTCCATCCCATATGAACAGGAGATCCATGCCATTATAAAGAACATGAGGAGCAATGCGGCTCCAGGACCTGATGGACTGAGTGCTAGTTTCTACAAATCCTCATGGAGCTGGACAGGTAAGGATGTTTGTAATTTGGTAAAAAGTTTTTACACCTCTGGTTTTATTCCTGCTGACATAAATAGGACTCACATTACTCTTATACAAAAGACTTACAATCCCATTTCTCCTAAAGATTACAGACCCATTAGTCTTTGTAATGTGGCTTACAAAATTATTGCTAAATCCCTTGCTGATAGAATTAAAAGCCACCTTCCTCACATCATCCACCCTACCCCTGCTTTTATTCAAGGTAAACACATAGCTTCCAATATTATTTTAGTTAAAGAAATCATTCACTCTTTTAACCTTAAAAGTTGGAAGCAAAAGGCTTTCTTACTTAAAGTAGATCTTGCTAGAGCCTTTGACAGAATTGAATGGGAGTTTATCACCACTGCTATGAAGAGACAGGGCTTTAAAGACTCTTTTATTAATTTAATTTTCAATTGCATTTCCACCACTACGATGTCAGTTCTCATCAATGGTGAGCCCTCCCCATCCTTTCACCCACAGCGTGGCATCAGGCAAGGATGTCCTTTATCCCCATATTTATTCATTATTGCTGTTAATGAGCTTTCTATCTGCCTTCAGAATTACTCTGCCACTCATTTAATTCATGGGGTTACTCTTGGTCCTAACTGCCCCCCAATTCACTCCTTACTTTTTGCTGTTGATTTAATTATTTGTGGACAAGCCAACAAAAATGAAGCTAGCAAAATCCAAAATGCTCTTATGACTTTCTGTGCAGCCTCAGGTCAAATGCCTAATTTATCCAAATCTTCCATAACTTTCTGTGGTAGAACCTCCTAAATCCTATGGCCCACACGCATGATTATTGTCTAAACAGACTCCAAATAACCATGAATGTGTTCCATAAAACTTAAAAGGTCTGTCGGGTAAATCCTAAATCGTCTACGATTCTCCGAGCAGGATCAATCATTACAAAGAGACATTGCAGTATTACAACAGTTTTATACAAATAATATACATCGGAGTAAAAGAGCGGAAGGATTACAATAACATAAATTTACAAACCCTTTTAGTTTCAACTTACAAAACATAAGTTGAGTTATTACAAACCATAGTAGCAGTGGAATACAGTATAATTTATTACATCAACCTTGATTATATGCTCTGCCCAAGAGCGAGATATCCTATTCATCGTCACTTTCCTCGACGACGGTCATGCAGCAGGATACAAAGCATTCCTGCTCATGAGGCTCACTTGCAATAAGGGTTCAACAAACCCTGAGTACAAAAGTACTCAACAAGACTGACCCGACAAAAAAGAGGGGTGAAGACTCAGGAAATGCAGGCTAGAGGGACAAGGTAAGGCTTGCAGGGGATAAGAAATTTTGCAGAAAGGCTTGAAAGAAAGAAAAGCTGTTTTGTTCAAGATCAAATTACCAACCAACTTCCTTCTTAAACCTTACTCATTATTCAAGTTGTTACTACGACGATGAACACGATCGAGTCTTCTTCTCCGAGAAGCAACGGCGATTCGAATCCATTTTCATACCCAGCTGAGACCTAGGTTACTGATATGCAGGAGACTCTAACTCCTAAGCATAGCAGGTGAACTGATATACCGGGATAACAACCGCAGCCATATATCACCACATGATACACGTGAGCACTTCGACCCAGTGTACCGAGATACGTGGAAACTTAAACCCACAGTATAACATACTATGACATATGTGGGGACTCTGGCCCACTATAAGTCACTCCATGATATACCTGGCTCCAACCATCAGTATATCACTTCATGCATGTGAATTTTCTAGTTTCTCGATATCATCAGTTCACCATCGTCACGGGACCTAGGGCATCAACAGACGAAAACACTACAAAGGGACTCCGTTCCTAATGCAAGTTAGCCGTCCAGACTCGATTTATTAACTAAAAGCATGATTTCAACAGATAAAACCAAACTCATGTTTTTCATTCTTTTACTTTAAACACTTAATTAATTAAGCAGGGCTAAGCATTACTACACATCTTTTTGAACAGGTAACAAGGAATTATGGATATAAGACATGTAATGCAGTTGGTGGGTTTTCACTCAACTCCTATTACTTAATGCAACATATCATAACTGAAGCGATAAAACTTTTATAAAATAGAATAGGGTTTGAATGCATCCGAGGCTTGCCTTAATGGTCGGGGTAGACGGTCTCGAGTTCTGGATCAATTCCAATCTCCGGAATCTGCTCTTCCTTCGGATCTGGGGTGACAACGTTAAACTCTCCGTTATCGGAAACTATACGATACAAGGATATGCTTCAACATGATTGAATGGTAAACATGATGCTCGATGGATACATGATCAGATTAATGGCTTGAGTACAACTTTCCTCGATAAAGTTGCAAGTCAACCAAAACATACTTACTAAGTTCATTAGGGTTAACTATATTATTTAAGAAAGTTATTAAACACATGAAATAACGTTAATTAAGCCATAATGACATGATCTAAGTATGCGCAAACAATTAATTGAAGTGCCAAAGGTCATTAGGGTTAATGACCCAAGGTCATCAATCAATCCCAAAGTCAAACAATTCCTATAATGATTAAACTTAACTAAAGGGGGTTAATTAATTAATTAAAAGCATAAAATAAAGGCATAAAAATTAAAGTTGTCTAATTGAGCTCAAAATTTTATTTTAAAAAGCTCTTGGCCTAATTAGATGGCAAAACAATTTTCAAAAATAAAAGCCAATTATTTTATTTATTAAAAATCATTGAAGGTCTATTTTTTAATTAAAATGGCTAATTTTAACTTATGCAAAAACTACTCAAATTTGGCATTTCATATTTTTTCTAGGTATATGACATCATAAAGAACACACACAAAAATTTTCAGAATTTTTGGAGCTATATATGAATTACTATAATTTTCTAAAGAAAATAGCATTTAAATTATTTTCTGGAAAAAGAAAAGGAAAAATAAGCACAGTGTCCCCGCGCTGACCGACGGCGGCGCGACGGTTGACAGGCGATTTCTCGTCGACGGCGAGGTCTCCGGCGACGAGGTTTGGTCCTACGGGCTCATCTCGGCACGGCGAGTAACCTGGGCTAGCTAACGTGGCGGCGGAGCGACGGCGGCACCCACGCCGACGGCCATGGCGGCGTGGCGGAGCTCGGGCGCGGCGGTAACGCTCACCGGAGTGATTTTCGGCGACGGCGAGCACACGGATACAATCCATACACCCCCGTGAACATAATGAACAACAAGATGAGGCTCAATTTGGTCCCCAGCCGCAACGGCTACGCGCGCAGCGGAGCGGCAAGGTCACGCCGACGGCGACGCACGTCGGCCGGACCCTACGACGCAAGAGAGGTGAAATTGAGGGCACCAACAGATGCAAGAGCTTACCACGGGCACGGTGCGCGCGTTGATGAAAGCTTGGAGTAGTTGAGTCGAGCTGTGGACGGCGGCGCTGATGGCGGCGGCGGCGCTCCGGTGGCAAGGACGGCGTTCCGGCGCTTCCTGTGCATCATCAGGCCGACCAAGATACGCATAAGGGGCAGCGAAGCACGGAGAACATGATGAGAGGGTTAAAGGTAAAATATTTTCCACCTTGGTGGCGGTGGACGGCTAGGAAGCTCGCGGCGGCTCAGCGACCGGTCGCGAGGAAGACGACGTCGTGCGGGCGGCTCGGGCGGGGAGGGCGAGCACGAGTTAGCTCAATCGAAGCGCAAGGTCAAGGCGGAGCTTCAAGCAACATGAAATGGACAGAGACGAAACGACGGTGGCGAATTTTGCCGACGGAGCAAGGTCGTCGGCGGCGGCGGCAGGAGGGAAAAGAAGAAGAAAAGAGACGGCGGTCGACCTATTTATAGGCCAATGGTGACGCGCGGACGGACGACACGACGACGGCGAAGTTTCGGGTGTCGGGGGCGAGTTGGCGGCCAAGGCATGTGTGGTGGTGGACAGCGGCGCGGCTTGAGAAGCCGGCGATGGCGGCCGTCGATAGGTCTCGGCGCTGTTCAAGAAAATTACAGAATTACCACTTATTTAAAATTACAAATTACTCCAAAATTTATATAAGAACTTGAAAATCTCCAAAATTATCATTTGCATAACTTTTCAAGATCTACACTTTTCATTTAACTAGCATCCTCAAATTCTATTTGGATTTTGAAATATGAATTCAAATTCAAAAGGGGAATAGAACCCTGGAAACAAACATTTGAAATTACTTTTGATTCTTCAATAAAACTTGAAAATCTTAAAAACTATGAAATGTTTAAATCTTCAAACCAAACCTTTTTCATATACAAAGTTTTCTCAAATTATGCATAATTTTTAAATTATGGTTTTAAAATCAAAAGGGGACAAATGCTGGAAAACTGTATTTTCAAATTCATTTGAAATTTTTTTTAGAAACTTGAAAAACTTTGAATACCAACTTTGTAGATCTTGTCAAGATCTACAAAATATCTTTTTAGAGTATCCCCAAATTCCTTGTATATTTTGGATTACAGAAAAGGGGATAAAACTAGGTTTTAAAATAAAGGGTTTTTGAAACCGAATTCAAACTTGATTTAGTTTCTAATTTAATTAGTTGGTTATTAGTGATCACATACATCATCCAAGGATATTTTTAGGTCAATGACCTAATGACACCCTTGGTTGACCAAGTTGACTTTTGAAAAACATTTTATAGCTTTCCAATTTGAATTTAAATTTGAATTGCAAGACTTGGGAATAAGCTTTGGAATCCAAATTCAACTTCAAACGTGGAAATCATTTTTAGAGTTGGACTTAGATTTATACACTATGCTTGACACTAGTGTAAACACGGTTTACACCTCAAGTACATAGAATATAAACTAAGTATTTGGGATGACATTCGAAAGTAGGGTTTTATTATTTCATGTAACAACACATTCCAGAAACACAATCAACCTATGAAATATAAACTTGTTTTAGTTAATGCACATCAAGGTTGACCTAATCATGAATGCTTTGCAGTGCATATGATGACATGGCAGGTTTTAGTTAATATAACACCAGAGGTGTTACACTTTCAGTGCTAATGTGGGTAACCAGAGTAAGTCAGAGGTAAGAAGTATTTTCCTTTTCCAGGATTTAACTCCAAACTCTATTTATTTGGGTCATCCTCTTATTTTCAATCATAAAGACAAGAATAGAGCTTACAATTTCATCATCAATAAGTTTAGAGCCAAACTAACAAAGCTAAAAGCACATAAGCTCAATCATGCTGGCAGGTTAACTTACATCAATTTAGTGCTTTCTTCTATCCCAATTTACTACATGACCACTATTCTCTTCTCTAAGAAATTTATTTCAAAAATTACCTCCATTATAAGAAGATTCTAGTGGTCTGGTATTCCACAGGAAACTAGCCACAAAAGCTTCCATTTCAGGTCATGGAAAGATGTGTGCAGGCCAAAAGAAGAAGGGGGCTTGGGTATAAGAGATCTTATGACAGTGAATAGAAGCCTTCTTCTTAATGCAGCATGGAAGATTTCCACAGGTAAAACCCCTTTCTTGTCTCTTGTTCTCAAATCCAAATACTGTCCTTACAGCAGTTTCTGGAATGCTAAAGATAGCCACATCAAATCAGCCTTCTGGTCTTCAATTATGACACTCAAAGATGTTCTTATCAACTCCTGCTCCATTCAAATCCAAAAAGGAAACTCCTGCATTTGGTCCACGCCGTGGTGCCACATTTGGAAGGAAATTCATTTCCATCTCAAAATGCCCATCACAGTTACTAAACTCCCTGATACAATCTCTGACCTTTTCAAACCCCAAAGTTTTGATTGGGACAGTGACCTCATAAATCAGATCTTCGATCACACTGCTTCCATCTCTATTCAAAATCTCACTCCTGTCCCCTCAGAGCAAAATGACAATGTCAAATGGATCCATTCACCAAAAGGGGAATGCAGCACTAAAGAAGCTTTCAAGTTTCTTAACAAACAATTGCAGGTACAACTTCCAACTCAAGGTCCAAGGAGTATCTCCACAGGTTCTATGATGATTCTCAATAAGGTATGGAAGAACAAATCTCTCTCCCCTAATATAAAATCTATCATCTGGCGCCTTGTCAGAAGAGCTATTGCCACAGGTCAATGAGCTGGGAGCCTGTCCACTCACATTGACACCAAATGCTCTCATTGTGGACAAATTGAAAATGGCTCACATCTTTTCTTTCACTGCAATTTTGCTAGAGCAATTTGGTTTTCAGCTAACCCTCTTGTACGTTCATCCTCCCTACCCTATGAACAGGATGGGGTTCAAGAAGCTCTAGAAATTCTTCTAAATAACTCTTTGCAGGACGACATCATGAATAATATTCTGGTTACTTTATGGTTCATTTGGAAAGCTCGGAATGAGCTTCGTTTTAGGAACCACAAATGGTCTGTCTTGCAGGTTCATTATGCTGCTCGTGCTCACATAAGCACAATGCAACTCACTTCTGTCAAGGAGCAGCTTCCCCCAGGCCCTAGTGGTCAAGGGCAGATTATGCCAGTGCAAAACAGCTTCTCTCCTGTTGCAGGTACTGCCAATTCAGGCCCAAATTGTTTCACAGACGCCTCCACTTCTCCAGATTAGGATCCAAATCCTCCACAAAAGGCGGGTCTTGGTATACACCTCCTGGACCCAGGCAAAGAATTAAACCTGAAAATCAACATTCAGGTTCAAAACTGCAATTTCGTCCTCATGGCCAAAGCTATCGCGCTCTCCACAGCGTCCACTATTTGCTCCAGTTTGGATTTAAATCAAATCAACTACTACACAGACAATCAAGTCTTGGCTACCTTTCTTCAAGGTGATCATCAAGACACTCCCTTGGATTGGAGAATCAAGCCATACACTGAGGCATTTCTCAACAACATCCGACACAATGCCTCCAGGGTGCTAAAAATAGACAGAGCAAAAATTTTGAGGCCCACTTCCTTGCCTCTAAAGCTTTTTGTTATAATGAGGAACTCTCAGACATTCCTAGTTTAGTATGTATCAATCAAGGCCATGCTTCAAATTGCCCTTTTGTCTGTGCCTTGAGGAATGTAATTATCAAACATTGTACTCAATTTGCAACGATTTGCTACTAGAATGAATCTCTGTTTCCTTGTCAAAAAAAAGAGCAAAACAACAACAACAACATAGCCTTTTGTCCTAAGCAAGTTGGGTTAGGCTAGAGATGAAACCCAAAAGAGACCAGGAAACGAAGGACACATAGAGGGTACAAGAAAAAAGAATTACGGTTCAGGCACGTTAATTGCTAGTCCCCAAGCGCTCCTATCCATAGCTAAATCCTTAGGGATATTCCACTCCTTAAGGTCTCTCTTAACCGACTCGTCCCAAGTCAGTTTAGGTCGACCTCTACCGTTCTTTATATTATCGACGTATTTTAAAACCCCACTACGTATCGACACCTCAGGTGGCCTCCGTTGGATAAAAAGAATTTTAAATCACACAGCCATCCAACCAATTTAAATACCACCAAACCAACCAACGAATTGCAAACACGAAGAAGAGTACAGTACCTGCCAGTGGGTCCTGTACCACATAAGATCTCTACTCTACTGCTAGTGGGCCTTGCTCGCCAACCACCTCGTTTGACCAGACCTAACCGGGCCCACCAAAAAAGGCAAGCGACCTGCCTTTTTTGAATCAGAGAACGAAAAAAACAGAAACGAAAGGAGACCAGAGAGACAGACAACCCGAATTTACCTCTCCTGCCACTTCGCCTTTCTCCAACCTGCTTCCCCGGCCGGCGCCGCCCCCAGCCCCGGCGCCCGCCGCTCCTCCCTCCCCCTCCGCTCCCCTCTCCCCGCGTCAGATCGGCCTCCCCGCGCCGGGGGATCGAGGTCCCGCGAACCCTCCCCACCTCCGCGCGCGCGGGAGGCGGGATGAGCGGCTGAGGACGACGACGATGGCAGCGCGCAGAGCCACGCCGCAGGAGGCGGCCGCCGCGGCCGCGGAGACCGCCATACGATCCGTCGGCGTCGGATTCGACGTCGTCAGCGACGTACGCCTCAAGTTCTGCAAGCAGCGGGGCGCGCCCGACCCCTGGCTCATCGAGCTCGACCATGGGGAGGTCCAGGATATCGTGCTGCCTGGTGGTGTTACTGTTGCTGGTGTCACCAAGTCGGTTAAGTGCGACAAAGGGGAGCGGATGAGGTTCCGCTCCGATGTCCTCTCCTTCCAGCAGGTCTGCTTCTGCTTCTGTTCCTGTTCCTGTTTTGTTTGTATATATATCCATTTCATTCACTTTTCATGGATTCCCGTATTAGTTCATACTGACTGTACCTATATAGCATAGAATAGCAACCGAACTGGGTATTATAGGGATGCACGATGTGCTCTGCAAATAGTCTAGTGCACCAAACGGAATAAGCAAACAAAAAGTCATGCTAAACTATTGCTATTTTCAGTAGGTGTGCTTCTGTTTAGTTTGGTTGGAATTGGATAATACCCATTTCACTTCTTTTATAGGTGGATGCTGTTATATGCTCATATCATGCGATTTTCCTCTTCACATGTTGCTGTTTTAAATACTAAAGTAATCTACATCCATGAATGAAAACTATCACTGCTCATATCGTGTGTTTGCAATGTTGAGGAAAGCCAGTTAGCCACCTCCCTCAAATTCTTAAGCATTTTGCAGATGTCTGAGCAATTCAACCAGGAGCTATCTTTGTCCGGGAAAATTCCATCTGGCTTCTTCAATACTATGTTTGAGTTTTCTGGAAGCTGGCAGAAAGATGCTGCTAATACCAAAACACTTGCTTTTGATGGTTGGTATGTCACACTATACAGTGTCGCACTCTCAAAAGGGCAAATTGTACTCCGGGATCATGTTAAGCAGGCTGTTCCATCAACCTGGGAACCTGCTGCCTTGGCAAGGTTAGATCCAATTCTGAATCTATACAGTTTTGGCACGTAGGATAAAACTCTGTGTTTCTCCTTCAGTTCATATTAGTCTTTACCTTCATCAGTTTTTTAACTCTCCATTTTTCATAGCTCCCCTGATTTTGTTATTGGCCTCCTGGCAAATGTGTGTCACCCCACACCTTACAACTTGTCATCTACTGCCATTTCCTATCCTTACTGATTGATTGCATGTACATGATGTCAGCTTACTATTCGGAATCATTCTCTGAGTTCATCAATATAAAACTTAAAGTTTAGTTGCTTTACTCTTCAGGTTCATTAAAAAATTTGGCACCCATATAGTTGTTGGTCTAAAGATGGGCGGGAAAGATGTAATTTATTTGAAGCAACAGCATTCATCGACCTTGCAAGCTGCTGATGTTCAAAAGCGATTGAAGGAGATGTCAGACAGGAGATTTTTTGATGCAAATAGCCAATTTGACATCAGTTTCAAGGACACATATGGGAACAATAAGGTGCCTTCTGAGCCTTTGTTTCTTCTTCTTTTCCCAGGATTTCTTCCATTTAACATCGATGATTACTGTTAAAGTGACACCTTACAATATAACTTAAGATTTTATGATTGTTTTGTTTAACACCCCGCAACATGTAACATTTACTTCTGTGATCCTTAAAAACTGCAGCTTTTGAGTTTGACCAGTGGAATTTGTGTTTATCACCTCGATTACTAGGCCAGCAAACATTAAAATAATAGGTATCCCATTGAACTTGCGGGGAAGCTGGGAATACAGCTGTCCTATATTGTCTTTTCCAGTAGGTAGTTTCCCTTTTTCTGTGACGTGATACATACACATTGGTTCTATGGGCATGCGACCATAGCTTCAAATTGTGGCTGTCTGGCTGGTATGGCTGTTCTGGTTGAGAAATATTTAGATGGCAAAGAGAAATGTACTTTGAAAAAATATTATATCGTGAAATATTTAGATGCCCATAGATCTAAACTGCTTACTTGCTCCGAATTCTGAATTTCAATCTTATGTTTTATGGGTACTGTCATGTATATTTTATCGTGAAAGGATGCTGGCTGGACATAATATGTTCTCAGCTTACATTTTTCTTCCACATTTTCTGGTTTAACATTGTTGAATTCTATACAGAGTGATATCAGAGAACAACAGCTGAGATTTGTACAGTCCAGTCCATTGAATTCTTACTCGTCAACTGAGGTACAGAGCTTTGTGTTCATGATATTTAATCGCTCATCTTGCTCAAGCAAAGAATCATATTTATATTAGCTTAGCTGGATGTCTTAGCATGACACACATTTTTGTTCACCCTGTCTCAGGATTTGGTGATGATGCCTAAGCGAAGAGGTGGGAGGGATAAAGAATTTATATCTCATAGCGAGTGGCTCAATACTATTCAAGCAGAGCCCGATGTTATCTCAATGTCCTTTATACCAATCACTTCACTATTGAATGGAGTTCCTGGAAGTGGATTTTTGAACCATGCAATTAATCTGTATCTCCGACGTAAGTGTCTTTTCACCCTCTTTTAAACTGCCGTGGTTTATTTAGGTTGACACCAAAAAAAAAAACCCTATTCTGTACTCTGTATATATGAACGATACTGGTACTAGGAGAAATCTGGATATACAGCCACAATATATTACAGAACAATGTTGGCGTTGACACTTTTGAAATTTGGTTACAGTTTTTGCTAGGATGCTTCTGGTTTAACATTTGAAAAGGACTGTTTTCTAATATGCTTTTGGTGTGAGGTTCTCGATTGCTAGGGTTGAGATACCCTACCACCTGGGCAAATCGATGGTTGAATATAAAAGAGAGATGAATGTATTCATTTCTTTTTTCAAGGGAAACAGATAGTTCCTTTCTTTAAGGAGTCTCACAATTGAATGCATGGCTGGAGAATTTTAGTTAGACAATGTGTTTGGCTGGATGATTGGCTTTATTAATCTGACTAGAAGGATAACAATGGCAGGGAATGGAGTTTGTTTGCCCTTCCCAGGAATCTCTGAACAGATTAACTCAAGTACTGCTTAACTAAACAAAGTTCCACCATCCTCCTTAAGTAGAGCCCGCTAACAAATTCCTAACCTCAAGTGCTAACCAACACAGACTTGCCAGAGCAACAAATTCTGTCCTAGCCACTTGTGGATGACGCAGCCTTCTTGTTTCTGCTTGAGTATTATTTGCCATTAAAAGCATCCACGACACATTTGTTGTGCTCCTGCTCTGCTAATAACATGCAAATATAGAGAAATAGGTGGTGCAAATTTCTACTGGGAAGAAATCCTATATGTGCCATAATACTTCTGGTCGCAACTTGCAAAGCACACAATCTAGCAAAATTAGTATTAGGTCGCAAGCCCAACTGCAACAACCTGGTGATATATTGAAATTTGGTGCAGATAAACCCCCAATTCAGGAGTTACATCAGTTTCTGGAGTTCCAGCTTCCAAGGCAGTGGGCACCTGTTTACAGTGATCTCGCTCTGGGTCCTCAGAGGAAAAGACAAAGCAGTACATCGTTGCCAGTAAATTTAATCGGTCCAAAGCTTTATATTTGCACTAGCATGGTATGTACAGCTTCTGCTATTGTCATAATCGAATCAGTTTTCTCTCTCTTTCATTTTCTGTAACTATAATATCATTTCAGGAGTTTTTTTTCACTAAGATGATGATTTGAATTTTGATTCATGCATTTCCCCCAGTCATCGTTTAAGCCCATTATCAAACTCGCTGCAGGTTGATGTGGGTAAAAGACCAGTTACAGGACTCCGGCTGTTTCTTGAAGGAAGGAAGAGCAACAAATTAGCTATACACCTCCAACATCTCTGCTCTCTTCCTCAGATTATTCAGCTTGAAGATGACCCATACAATCATCAAATTCCAGAATATGACCGCAGATACTATGAACCAATTGGACCATGGAAGCGTTTCTCTCATGTCTGCACAGCACCAGTTGAGTCAGATGATTTGTCCATTGTCACAGGGGCTCAATTAGGCGTGGTTAATCATGGCCTCAAGAAAATTCTGTTCCTTCGCCTGCATTTCTCCAAAGCCTGCAATGCTGTTGTAAGGAACTCGGAATGGGAGAATTCTCCCAACCTAGCTCAGAAATCAGGCCTTATCTCAACACTCATCAGCACACATTTCTCCTCAGTAGCTCAAAAGCCCCCACCACGGACAGCCGATGTGAACATAAACTCGGCAGTGTACCCTGGTGGCCCACCTGTTCCAGTGCAGACCCCAAAGCTGCTCAAGTTTGTTGATCCAACAGAAATGATGCGTGGGCCGCAGGATTCACCAGGCTATTGGGTGGTTTCAGGCGCAAAGCTGAACCTTGAGAGGGGTAAGATATCATTGCGGGTGAAATACTCACTGCTGACAGCTATGATGTCAGATGATGAGGACGATGATGAATTTTAGAATCTGGAACAAAAGAAACCTGTGTAGCTAACGTTGAGGATACAGATGGATCTAAGATTTCCGTCATTTGGGCACTTGTTTGATGTTGTATACTTTGTGTTATTCTTTTTTAAAATGTCAGTATAAATGAGTTCTCTCTTCTCTGTCCTGAATGGAGAGAGAAAAATGGTTGTAACATTTCTTTGTAGCATGGCAAATAGCGATCAACATTAGATGATAGGTCAAAATACTTGTATATATGAGATGGATAAAAAAATTGTATTGTTTGTTCGTATCCTGTGTACAAGTATGCCTTCTTGCGAGTTGTGGTCCCGTTGCCATGTATTCTTTTTCTACAGGCTCTGTGATCACCTGGGAATCTGATCTGATGATGAACCTCTGAGCTCCGAGTGCTCTGATTTTACGAAGGCCCAAGGGTATGGATTCGTATTCTGTGGGGTTGTCCTGTACATGAAACTCTCTTTGCTCTATCTTGATTGAAGGGCAGAGCTCTTAAGTCTCTTTTCTCCATCTTGATTGAAGGGAAGAGCTCCTGCCGTTACGTTGTGAGGTTAGTACATGAGAGTTCCAGTATCTCTGTATATCTTAACTTTATTCCCGGTGGACTCCATCACGCATACTGTTGCAAACTGGCTCGCTATTCTATTTCGGTGATGCGTCTTCAGTAGTCTGCTACCAAGTCACAATGAAGGTCCATGGAACGTTCTCACAATGCCCCTTGTAGCTTGTAATTGAAGGTTGGTGTGATGGACTGGACCTGATGAAAGGTGCAAATAAGATAACACATTCACTGGGAGCGATTACAATTAATCACGGGTTGTTACAATCAGAGCCAGCTAGCTTAAATAATCCACAAATCCACATTGGCAATGCTAAAATAAACACTGTCACATATTGTATTCACCGTCCCAGATTTTACTGTGAATGTTATAAGCGGTACCAAACTACCAATGAAGCATTGAAAGAGAACCAGTAAGCCAAAAAATATGGACTGTCATAACCGGAAACTCAACAAGTTCCACCACACTCCATCTATTTACTTCTTTCAGAGAGAAGAGTTTACTTCTTTCAGAGAGATGAGTCATATGATACATTTGCCAAATCAACATCAGTTATTTCTAAGGAGCATTTGGTTTTTAATCAAATTTGCAATGTAGTCTGCAACCCAAAAGGATCCAGCCTCAGTGCAGCAGAAACCGTGTGTGTGACCTTCCGTTTCAACAGACAGGGTGACCCTGGGTGCGTGCTTTGATATCTGCAAATCGTCCAAATTAACTGAAGATAGTAAGCATCTAGCAGCCCAGTTCCCCAACACCAGCTATCAGAATAGAATGCTTTCAAATAGCATATCATCACTTCACCTCTTCTAAGTGAGATAGTGGACCCCAGTGATCATCCATGCCGAACAAAAAGTCCATTTTTTCCTCTTTTGCTCTGATGAAGGTCCAGTCTAGTTCTTCAGTAAGCTGGAGTGCAACGAGAAAGAAATAATCATAGCCACTATGCAAGTAAAGATGGAGGGGCTCTAGTAACTCAAACAAAAGTTTTGTTATAACGGCCGCAAAAAAAAGTTTTGTTATAATGGCCTGTGCATTTATATGTAGAACAACAAGTAGTCAACATTGTGATTTACCTTTTCGAACTCTGTCATTGCCATGAAAAGAACATTGCGCACTGTATTATACTGCAAGGGCACGGAAAAGGGGCAGACATCTCAACATTTTGTGACTGTTGAAGCATATGAAACAACTCACCAAGTTGGTTACCAAAAGTTCAGAACTCACCCTTAAGAGATGGCAGCATACAGCATCAACAGCTGTTACAGACCATGAAGGCCCAAGGAGCCTTCTAACAATGCCACTTCTAATTGAAGGTCCGAGTGACCCGATGAAAGATGCAGATAAACTAACCAATTTACTTAGGAGTGATGACCTGATCCAAATTGAGAAGGCCCACTTCAGCAAAATGATCATTAAAGATTTGGGAGCAGATTAGAAACACAAGTCAAAGTAAGGTCAAAATTAACTTCTGAACAGATGAAAATCACTACTTATAATAGCTATGTGCCACTCATATTCAGCTTTCCATGTTGCATTGCTTGTTCAAATGGGAAAATATTCAGTGTTGATGCAATCATGCCACCTTAGATTATCAAAACTTTGGCCACAACATGCTATGATGACAATTTATAAAAACTTGATCAGAGCATTTCAGTACCTTGCGATATATCCGATTGCTGATTGTGTTACAGAACTCTTGTTCATCTTTAAAAAATGGATACAGTCCTACAAAAAAAATTATCTGTCCAGGAGAAGCGAAGACAACAGTAAACGCTATGGGCGGACTGTGGGAGAGGACTGGCAGACATGGGCAAGAATCCAGACCTTATTCTGAAATCTTTTGAAGACTTCCAGGCCTATGTATGCACCAATTGAATGGCCAACCTTCATTCAAACAAACAAATGCAAATTTTTTGGGACCAATAAAGAGATGGTGATAAAAGGCACAGGTTCCATATTGGGTATTTGAATAAGGACCGAATGTTTTATTACTGAACATAACATGTTAATCTATACAATAAAACCCTGTGATGCCATAACAATGCTATGAATATTACAGTGCCAAAGGTTCTATAATACTCTGATTTCACATTACAGAAGGCAAATGAGACCTTAGGCCAGATGTTCAAGCAGTCAAATCTGTGATGCATGCTCCACAAGGTTGTATAAATATCCGAATATTATTTGGAAACTACAACTTTGAGACTTTCCACTTCCAAAAAGGAGTAAACACCTAAGCTCTGATATCTATAATACTCGTTCATAAAATTACATATGTCTGTATACAAGTATGTCAAGAAAGAGTGAAACATACTAGAGTTTTCGGTTAGCATAGAACAACTAGAATGAAGGCTTGTAGTGGTGAAGGCAAAAGTTTACCAAAACTATTGGTTGTTCAGAATGCTGAAGCTCTTCCTCAATGAAATCAACCTGCATGCATGAACACCGATTTAAACAGGACAAACATGGGATAAAACCACAGGGCAGTATTGGCCTGTTGTCCATGCAAATAAAGGAATTAAATCTTCTCCGGAACAAACAGATTAAAAAGTAAATCAATGAAACAGGATGTATTAAGACAATGGCAGATGAAACAAATATGAGGCTTTCTTCTCTATTTTGCTATTTTCTTTCGTGACAGAAGTTGCAGAAACCAAAAGCTGCTGCAGAAGAAACAAATGGGCAGAAAATAGTAAAGAGAAGTTTCAACTGATGGAGCATGTAAATTGCACCTTGTGGTCAATTTGTTCATACAATGAAAACAATCGTCCATGCTCATAATCCTGCCGTAAGATGTATTCAAATCAGTTCTGCTGGCAATACTAATAATATGCTCAAGCTCAGTTAGGAATGTAAACAAAATTAAGTTGTAGTCCAAGCATTTAAGGACCTGCTAATATATGTGCATTATTACAAGGTTTGCTGTTGGGTTGTTGGCATCCATAGTTGCATGGCATGTGAAATAAACACCAGGTAACAGGTAAGTTGGTATAAGTTACCTTCTGGCTATGTGAAATGTGCCCAATTGCTGAAAACAGTTAAGGTTCATCAGCAAGCAGCAAATGACACAGATACTAGTCCATACCACACAAAGAAAAAAAAAATGCATTCTGCAATTACCTGTAACAGATGCTTGGCCACCGAGGTTTTCATAGAGCGCCTCGATATATTCCTTATAAAATGCAGAGATGCCTACAAAACAGAAACCGCTGGTTACACTCAAGAGCATTTGGACATTGCGAACCCTCTCACTTGCTTCAACCATAATAAGCGTGGCGGCACACGGACCTGGATTCCCAGGAATAAGCAGCACGTGGAGGGACGGCTCCTTGGACCTTATCTCGAGCAATTCTGTAGAAAAGCTGCAGGGAATCGCGGCGGGCGCTTGTGTTTAGAGCTAAATAACACACTATAAGCATCTAGATTCAGCAATTCCTCTGCTCAAACACCAGTGTGGTGCCGTCCGTCCGTGTAGTGTAAGTTGCGGTCGTGCTAGTACCTCGACACCTTGCATATCCGGCTCGTGGCCTGCTCCCTCGGCGGGAACGGCGTGAGCCTGGCTCTCTCCATGGATCCCGTGCTTGGACCCGTCGCCGCGCTGCGCACCGATCTAAACCACCTGCAGCGCTAACCGCGCGAGGAGACATCAGGCACGCACGGACGGAATTGTAATACGGTGGGGATTGGAAGAGCGGGTAGATCGAACTAACCTGAGCGCTGCTGCAGAGATCAACGGCGCACCGGAGCAAGACTGGCGGAGGACGAGGAGCGGAGCGCGTTAGTCGGTAGGTAGGAACTAGGAAGGAGGCGGTTGGTTACGGGGCAGGAAGAGGCTGCACACTGGCGGCTGCTCGAGCTCGAGGGGCGGAGGTGCTTACCCATCCGATTGCAGATGAATCGGGGACGACGACGACGACGAGGAGGAGGAGGAGGGGGAGCTCAGCTGGTGAGGGATTCGCGCGCTGGTGCGGCGGGCGCCGGAGAGTGGAGACGAGAGTGCCTACTGGCTAGCGGGCCCAACTGCGTGCCACATCCGAGTCACACAGGTCGAACAGGTGGCCCATCACGAGCACGGTGAGCTGTGGTGTGCACGTCATCGACCAAGCCATGTGAATTTGTGAGAAACAAACTTTCTGTTATTCCTGTGAAAATAATGGATTTGAACGTTATTTTGTGGAATTCGTGTACTTCATTATCGTACAGGGGAAACACATGCGAGATGGATGCAAAAGCTAGAAAGAAAAACAAAAGAATCCATGCTCCAAGCAGTTTAATTTTAATCTTACAGTTGCCTTTCTTTTTTTAACAAAAAATGCCTTTATTTTAGATGGATAAGAACCATTACCACATGAAACTTTTTAACCGCTGCTGATTCAAATTACCATGTGTCCATGTGTGGTTTATATAATTCTATATTTATTTACATTTACAGCCATAGCATTACACGTTTTACATCCTCTATCTAATTTTGAAATACACACAGCCTTTGTGTCAAAACTGTCGTAAACCAAATTTTGTTGGTTTGCTTAAAATTTGCTAAAGCTCCTCCAGCCCCAATTCTTGTGGGCCCAATAGGCAGGCCCCAATCCGCTCCTTTCCTCACCGCGTCGTTGGGACGCGTCCGTCGAGCGCATCTACTTCCCGGCTTCCCCTACGGCGAGCCGCGAGCGCCTCCCTCCCAACCGGCAAGAGCGGCCATCCGCCTCTCATCCGGCGCGGCGACGCACCTCCCCCGGCCGGTGAGCGCCCTCCCCACGACTCCGCCGGTGACCTTGCCCCTCTCCGCCGCGTGGGCTACTGCCCCGCCGCGCGGCTTCCCGTGCGCCGCTCGCTCCCCGGCGCAGGACCTTCACGCGCGTAGTGGGACATCACGCGCGAACTCCAACTCCAAACTTCAAAGCCCAAGCCCACCTCGCCACAGGGTCAGGGCAGAAGCTCCCATTTTCTCGGCCTCCGCGCCTCCGCGGCGGCCATGGACGTCGACGACCCCTCGCCGCGCGCCGGCGGAGGCAGCGGCGCGGACCCGCCCCGCATCCGGCGGCTGGAGGACTCGGTGGTGAACCGCATCGCGGCGGGGGAGGTGATCCAGCGCCCGTCGTCGGCGGTCAAGGAGCTTGTCGAGAACAGCCTCGACGCCGGAGCGTCCACGGTCTCCGTCACCGTCAAGGACGGAGGGCTCAAGCTCATACAGGTCTCCGACGACGGCCACGGCATCCGGGTATGCTCGCTAAACCCTAAACCCCTGAACCGACCCCACATTTTTCTAGTGTCGAGTTGTTGGAGGACAGGGCGTGTGACACTGTGTGAGTGTGACTGTCAAATGCTATTGTTGCCTTATGGTTTCCCTGAGTTCGTTTTGGAGCGGTTGGTGGATCCATCGTTTTCCCAAGCATGTGAACGAGGAGCGATTAACCATTAGGGACAGTTGGTTCTGTGCTTTGATGTGTTTGAAATGTTATATATGACTTGACCAAAGCGCAAACAATATTAAGATTTGTTGCATTTTGAGGGGCCTTATCTCAATTATAGGATATAAGTGCATTCGACATATGCTCTTTTCATATTTTCGTGGTTTCGCCTTAAACGTCCCACTGAAATGTACTTATAGCTAATTTATTTCCATTTCACAGTTTGAGGATTTGCCAATATTGTGCGAAAGGCATACTACCTCAAAGTTATCTGCATATGAGGATTTACAGACCATAAAATCTATGGGTTTTAGAGGGGAGGCCCTGGCCAGTATGACTTATGTCGGCCATGTTACTGTGACAACAATAACAGAGGGCCAACTTCATGGCTACCGGTTAGTTCATGAACAGTTCAAAATTTTATGATTCTCCTGTATTCTATATATTTGCTCTGATATAAGTTATGCCATGTTTCACTTTTCCTCGTCAGTGCTTGTTATAAAGATGGAGTAATGGAGAATGAGCCAAAACCCTGTGCTGCAGTTAAAGGAACTCAAATCATGGTCAGTTTAACATGAAGTGCTACTTCCTTGTCTGCTTAATACCGTTGGATATGTCTGTAAGGTTTACGACAGCATAATTCTCTGCAGGTCGAAAATTTATTTTACAATATGGTAGCTCGTAGAAAAACATTGCAGAACTCCAATGACGACTACCCCAAGATTGTAGATTTCATTAGTCGTTTTGCAGTCCATCACATCAATGTGAACTTTTCCTGCAGAAAGGTAAACATCCCTGCCTTTTCCCCCATTATATCATCATCAGATTTAATAAGACACCCTTGATATCATCACTCATCATATTTAATAGGGTATCATTTGCTTCTTATGTCATAGCATGGAGCCAATAGAGCAGATGTTCATAGTTCGAGCACATCTTCTAGACTGGATGCTATAAGGAATGTATATGGGGCTTCTGTTGTTCGTGACCTGATTGAAATAGAAGTTTCAGATGAGGATGCTGGAGATGCAGTCTTCAAGATGAATGGTTATATATCAAATGCAAATTATGTGGCAAAGAAGATCACGATGATCCTTTTCATAAATGGTAGAAACATATGAGAATAGTACTAGTGAATTTTTAGGGAGCCAATATTTCTCCTTTACTGTCTAAATAACATCTTCTGGTTTATTTAGATTTGGAAAGTTTTTCTCTACAATATGGATGATCATGTAGATAGTCCACCTTTGCAGTTCTTATCAGAATTAGTCAAGTTAGCTGCTCTTTTTTTTGTTTTCTACTATATGCATTGTTTCTCTGCTTTGTCATTTATGTATCTTCATATTTCCTCTTCAGATAGGCTTGTAGACTGTACTGCTTTAAAAAGGGCAATTGAATTTGTGTACTCTGCAACGTTGCCTCAAGCATCCAAACCCTTCATATACATGTCCATCAATCTTCCATCAGAACATGTGGATGTCAATGTACACCCAACCAAAAAAGAGGTATGCTGTTCTGCTTCTGATGTTCAAGCATTTTTCTTTCTTTTAATTTTCCCAATTATAGAACAAATGATTGGATACTTTTGTGAATACTTTGACTTTCAGGTTAGCCTCTTGAATCAAGAGCGTATAACTGAAACTATAAAAAATACCATTGAGGAAAAACTGAGGAATTCTAATACCACAAGAATATTCCAAACTCAGGTAATTAATTGGCTATTTAGCACTGTGTATCTGCAAACCTGCTTCTATTACTCAGCCTACCCTTGGATTATATGTGTATTCTGAACATTGATATAACGTTGTACTTCTGGGTCATAGCCTGTATTCCGCTACTGCACTTTACCTACCAGTTGCCATATTTCTGTTTCACAACTTTTGATTACATACTTGGTCACCATGTTCATAAAATCTTTCTTGGAAACATGACTCTTAACTGGGTGACCCTGCCTATAAACACAAGCATTGACATGAGAACTTTATTTTATATGTGGTTTTTTATGGCATCTGATTTGGCGATGGTCAAGCACGCTCATTTTCGTTATTTATAATAACAAACTTTCTTTCTTGTACTTGAAAGTTGAAACGTCCTATGATGTCTGTGCATATGTAATTGAACTTTGATGTGAACTTCTGTACCATTGATGATGTTGTTCCATGAGTTGCAGGCAGTTAACTCCTCAGCACTTACTCAAGTTTACACAAAGGACAAGGGTACTGATGTCAAAATGGCCTCTGGTATGTACAATGTTAATCAACACATATAACGGATCATAAATTTTTAAGCGTAAATGTTTTCCAGTAGTGCCCTATGCTGCCTTCGCCTATGAGTTCATTGCTTATTAGTTATTACTATTTTCTACCTGATCAGCAGTGTCTGAATCCTGACCAGCAAATCATCTCATTGTAACCATTTATACTGTAGGAATGAAATCTCAAAAGACTCCTGCGAGCCAAATGGTCAGAACTGATCCACGCAATCCATCTGGAAGGTTGCATGCTTACTGGCCTGGGCAATCTTCAAATCTCGAAAAGAAATCTGACCTTGTTTCTGTAAGGTAAGCCCTTAATTATCAAGCTACCAACCACCGAGCATTCCTTGCAGATTTTCCTCATCATTGGATTTGATCTTGTATTTGTATCTTAACCACTTCACCCCCTCACATGCACCCTTTATTTTTTTTGTTTACAAAGTTGCTACCTATCCTTCTTTTTTTGCTTGCATGCTGGATCTCGTTTTATTGGGAGTGCTGTCCTTTCCTTTTCTATTCTGGTTGCTAATTCAAACAATCTATTTTAAGAAGTGAAAACTGTGATTGCTAACATTTATTTTTGCTGAGGCTGATTTTATTTCTCTATGTTTACATGATTCTACAATAAATGTTGTAAGATCAAGGAGGAATCCAAAGGATGCTGGTGATCTATCTAGCCGTCATGAGCTTCTTATGGAAATAGATTCTCACTGCCATCCTGGTGAGTCATCTTATCCTTTGATGACTGAAAGGAATGCCTCTATTCTTTTAGCCTGATGTTTTATCTACTGCTGCAGGTCTCTTAGAGGTTATTAAGAATTGCACATATGTTGGCCTGGCTGATGAAGTTTTCGCTTTGATACAGCACAATACTCACTTATACCTTGTCAATGTTGTAAATGTTAGGTAACTCCAACACGGTAAATTATCTCTCGTCCTTTCCTCATGTGACCAGTGCCTTATCTGAGCAAAAACAAAAAATCTTACATGATTTGCAGATGGCACTAGAAATTCAATTTCACTCTAACCATACAGATAAGATGCATGCATGCCCGCATAAAGTTGTTCAGGACAACTTCATGATGCCAATATGCCATGACAGACCATCACACTGTTACCGCCTGCATTGCAACTACTGCTGCCACTTCGACATATTGCATTGATATTATTTATTTCCAGGGACATTTTAGTATTTAATTTCATATGGTATGTTAATTATTCAATTTATGGTGCAGTAAAGAACTCATGTACCAGCAAGCTCTGTGCCGTTTTGGAAACTTCAATGCTATACAGCTTAGTGAACCAGCTCCTCTTCAGGAGCTGTTGCTGATGGCACTGAAAGACGATGAATTGATCGGTGATGAAAATGATGACGAGAAACTGGAGATTGCAGAGGTAAGTTTTCTGAATTGCCCAAAATCTTGGTTAATATGATAGGTGCCTAAGTGTGTTTATTTCAGTTTGAGTCCGCCAACTTCTTGTTACATAGCTCTTTAAACGAACATAATCTAATTTTTGCAGGTGAACTTGAAGATACTGAAAGAAAATGCTGAGATGATTAATGAGTACTTCTCTATTCATGTTGATCAAGATGGGAACTTGACCAGGCTTCCAGTTGTACTTGACCAGTACACCCCTGATATGGATCGTCTCCCAGAATTTGTTTTGACTATGGGGAATGATGTAGGTTATCTCTTATTAAGTCGTCAAGTTCATTATGTGTGCTAATTTAAACTTTGAGCATAGAACAATAGTGCTAGACTATACACTCCTTATCGAGATGGCAAGTAATTCATTTGCAGAATTGTTTCAGTGTTTGAAATTTAATTAGCTTTTTGTATAAGTATCTGAACATAACTCCTTATTTAACTTGTTTCTTAGTTTGAGCCCTGATATATGTTGCCTCATGGCAGTTTTTGGATGATGCAGTCCTCCTAGTTCTGGCAACCCTGATTTTTTAGCAATTTCAATCTTAAAATAGGTTACCTGGGATGATGAGAAAGAGTGCTTCAGAACGGCAGCTGCTGCTATTGGGAACTTCTACGCACTCCATCCACCCATCCTTCCAAATCCATCAGGGAGTGGTGTTCAGTTGTACAAGAAAAATAAAGATTGCATGGCGAGTGGCGAACATGTTGATAGTACAGGTGAGCAGATTGGTATATGTACTTTGCAGCCATTACTCAGGGAGGTGGTACTAGTACTAGGACATTATCAAGAGTTGCAAGGTGTATACCTTAGTAGACATCGTCAATATTACTGAAGCTGGAATCCATCCCAATTGACAACCCTGAAATCACTCCTATAATATGAGATGAAAAAAATAAAGAAAACGCTAATAATTATGATGTGTGATGCTAGGGCTACATATTTCGTTGGCTCAATTCTAGCCCTGAATACATGTATTTTCATAAGCATTATTTGCTTTTTGGCACTAAAAGGTGAATTGTGCCACAGATGAAGATGACATTGATCATGAACTACTTGCTGAAGCAGAGACAGCATGGTCCCAACGCGAGTGGACCATTCAGCATGTCTTGTTTCCATCCATGCGACTTTTCCTCAAGCCCCCAAAGTCAATGTCAACAGATGGAACCTTTGTTCAGGTTTGTTCCCTTGTGTTTCAAAGCTAGATTTGGCATGTACACCTTTGAGTGTGTATAGAAACATGGCCAAACGCCCAAACCCTGACATGATCTATGGATGGTTTCTGCACCAAATTCGTTGGCATGCTTTACATACATGCTCTTATATTTCTCACAAGGTTGGCATTGAAATGTTCAACAAATTGCCAATACAGAGTCCTATTTAGAAATGCATGTACTTGTACTATTGGTAGTGTCAAATGTGTGCCTCCAGATTGATGCATATTTCTAAAACTGAAACCACCATCCCATCTTCTAATCGCTGCAATGTCCTTGGCATAATCTTTGAACAAGGCACTACATGTCAAATGGTCTTGCATTTTCTTAAAATTACCAGTAAAAAACTGTAAATTATCTTGTACAAATCATAGTATCATCACCAGGCCACATGTGGGTTGTATTGTTTTGAGTAGAGATTGTCGTCCTTTCTCTGTCAACATGTAGCCAAGCTTTGAAATAGTGTTACTTGTATGACTCACATCTGTCGATGATAATAACTATGGTTGCTAACATCTTTCCATTTATTTTTCTAAACTGTGTGCAGATTGCTTCTCTGGAGAAACTTTACAAGATTTTTGAGAGATGTTAGCTCACACTTATAACTACTTACAAGAAACTGAAGTAGCACCCCGATGAAACATTTTGCACATCTGTGTAGTGTCATAAATGTTATTTAATAGTGGACAGATTGACTTATGAAATGAAAGTGTACCATATGAACAAAAACAAATGTTATGAATTCATATGAAAGTTTCAATCATTAGTAGTTAATACTATCGTTATTTCTTCATCAGTTACATTAAGAAGATCGATCGAGTAGCGCCGATAGAAATGCACAATCAATTAATGGCGTTGGAAAGCAATCAGGGCCTTGCTTAGATGCTGAAAAATTTTCAACGTTGATACTGTAGCATTTTCGTTTGTATTTGAGAATTATTGTTCAATTATGGACTGACTAGGTTTAAAAGATTCGTCTCGTGATTTATAACTAAATTATGTAATTAGTTATTTTTTATCTATATTTAATGCTCTATGCAAGTGGCTAAATATTGATGTGACGGAGAGAGAGTGAAAAAAAACTAGAATTGGGGTGCATCTAAACAAGGTACAGGCAGTGTGTGGTGTTTTGCTTGCATGAATATAGCGCTGCAAGTTTGGAGCAGCTCGATCGGCAAGACACGGAGTAGCACTCCATCGACGTTACGTTTGCTCGGCAAGTATAACGGTGCCAACTTCCAAGGATGATCGCCAATGGCGATCGCAGAGGTTTGTACCGGATCGGATGATCTCGAGGCGCGCCGGGCAGGCATCATCAGGAAGGAAGGCACGCACGATCGAGGAAGGCTCCGGCTTCATGGACACGTGCGCGCGCGGTGGCGAAGTTGAGACAGGCTGTGTGGCAAGAGATGGAGGAGAGGAAATTCTAATTACAGCTTGTGTCTTCTCTGAAAATTTACTAGCACAAGGCAGGCAGAGTGTGGCAAGACAAACAATATCATTAATTAGAGTCCGGAATGATAAAAATGGACAATCAGTAAAAGAAGAAGCATCTGTGCAGTGCACAGTATAGCATGAAATGTTTTCTCAACGCACTCAAAAGCAGCATCAGTTTCTGGTAAACAGCAAAGCGATAGTTGAGTTGATGATCTTCCAAATGCGAACAATAAGTTGCTGAATCCCCGACCTGCTCTAAAGATAGCATCGCATCCCAGCCCCAGGAAAACTACCTAAACCTTGAGGTTCTTGTACTTTTCTCCGGCGATAGCATCACTCATTTCATCCTCAGGGTGCACAACGCCGTCATTGTTCAAAACCAACCTCAGCAGGTTGTCCGAGTACCCGCTCAAACTCAAGATGCCATCATGCTCGTCCGTCGATGCTGTTAAAGCTGCGGAACGGTCCCCTCTCAGGTTCCAGAAGACGACCCCAGGCACACGATCGCCGTACCCTTGCTCCTTGAACTTGTCGCAGACGATACGGTAGTCGTCACTCCACCGGCGCACACGCTTCGGGTCGAAATCCTCGGGCGGCATGTCCTCGGGCCGCAAGATGTAGGCAGGGGGCACTATGGCATGCTCAAAGTCTTTACCTGTGATCACGAAGATTGTCTTCACCATGTCCCTGTAGTCTTTACCCGGGAGGCGAGGTATGATTGTATGAACAGGACCGTCGCCGGCGCCGTCGCGGGAGCGCTTGAGGCCTGTAGGCGCAGGATCGTCGTGGGCGCGCGCGCGCGAGGCCTGCAGGCGCGGGCTGGAGGTTGACGAGGGTGCCCTCCGGCGGCGGCGCCTCCCTCCTCCTCTCGTCTTGGGCGACGAGGAGACGGTCCAGGATGCCGGCGAGATCCTGCACGTAGCCCAGCTCTGCGAACACGGGCAGGTTGTCGACAAACACCCGAGTGTGGGTCGCTAGCATCCAGGTGACGGCGGCGAAGAAGTCCTTCGTGTCGCGCTTGACGGTGCGGCGATGGCACACGAGCTTGAGCGCGTCCTGGTCCCAGGCGGCGGCGAGAAGATCCCGGAGGCGCTGCGGTGGCGCGTCGGCGTCGAGGAGGAATAAGTCGAGGCAGGCGTTGCCGAAGAAAGATTCCGCAGCGTAGTCGCCCTCGTTGCCGAAGAAGGACCCCGCCGCGTAGTCGCCCTCGTCCAAGCCACAGATATCGAGCCTGAGCTGCTTGTCGAGTAGTCGTCGTCGTCGTCCAAGCCGAGGATATCGACATCCACCTCCTGGTTGGCGTCCGCCGAGGAGAAGGAAGAGGTGGTGGAGGTGGAGGAGGTGGTAGACCTCGCTGGCTGTTCGGCGCCCTCCGAGGAGGAGGCGGAGCGGGAGGAGGACGGCGGCGACGACATCGCTGGCTGGCTGACGCGCGGTGCTGGGGAAGGTAGGGGCTTTGGGGAGGGGGTTTTGTGTGGGGGAAGGGAAAAAAAAGCAAGTAAAGAAGCAAGCTAGCGTAGCGTCGATGACCCATGGATGGGTGTGGTATGGTAGTGCGGTACCAACTGCCCGCGGCGCCAGCGGGCAGTGGCAGAGGGAGCCGGAGAGAGAGAGTACTTTGTGTTGGGGTTTGCCGTCCCGTTGGCCCCGTTTGCATTTGTGTTTCTGCAGCCGCAGATTGATGGATGGATGGAGCTTGGGATCGATCATCGATCGGACCGGACTAGTGGCCGCGTGCATCAGCTCGATCTTTCCCGGTTACGGCGTTGCTTCTGCCTGATTTGAATGTGATGATCTGCATCGCTCGTCGCTCGCCCCGGCAGTGCGTACGACTCCAGAGGAGAAAAGGGCGATCGAGAAAATATAAACGCTACAGTAGACCTGCCGCTCCATCCGGCATCGTCGTCGTGCGTGATGATGTCAAGACCTGGCCGGTCGATCGGTCCTACGTCCAATCCCATGGTGCGGGCGCGGGCGAGCGGGAAGAAGGAAAAAGACTGATTCCGTTCCCGTTCCATCGCTTGGCCTTCATTCTTTTCGTTCAGTTCCATCGCTTGGCCTTCTTTCTTCTTTTCTGTCCCTGGCAGACTCTGCAGCCTGTTCCGCTGCTGCACGCAGCCTTGCCCGTATCCTCCGGTTCCAGGAATGCTTAGTAGTACTTCTGTGTTGACGAGAGAGAATGAGACAGCGCGATGGAGCGAGAGATAAATCGAGATAGACTTTATATGAGCCCGTTCCCCTCGTACTAAGGTGGAAGAAGAGGGAGGGAAAATGATAACAAGCTCTTTCTCGGATCCATATGTAAATTGCATGATTTTTTTTTTGTACATAGAAGTTGTGGACTAATTAATTAGAACACTATGCCTTCAAAAATTACTTAGAACACTAAGGTTGCGAAAATAGTTTTTCCTTTTTCTATTTGTTTTTTTATGCATACAATCAACTGAAACTTTGAAAAAAAATAGTAATTCAAATAAAAAAAGAGAAAAAAAAGGTTTTGCTAGACTTCATATGAGTAGCAATATCATATGTATCTAAGCTTTTTAGGGGTTCAATAAAATATCTATAGCTTCTTGTGCTCCTTTTGTAATGTGTATCTGTACTTTTTAGGATTCAATTCATATCCCACGAGAGTGTAAAGAGTTAGCGCGTCGAGAGGGGATGGGGAGAATGTTCCAAGAAGAGATTAGGAGCTAGATTGAGAAGCAACTCCGGAGACGTAAAAAATACAGTTATATATCCTCCAAATATAATTAGAAATCAATTCCGGTCCACATATATTTTAGTTTAGGCACATAACTTAAGTTCCTTACATTTAGTTCATTTTATCTTTAAATCATCAAATCTAATGATGGCGAGCTCTCATTATTTCTAAGCGTTGTAAAGATCACAACTATAATATTGCTCTGAATGCCATCAAGTTAAGGCGCTTCTCAAAAAGGCTTCCTTCACTGATGGTGCTCTTTTACTTTGTCAAATTAGTCAAACATGTTTAAAATTGTATTTCTCTATATCTGCACAAATCTTAGTACATATGATAGCATGTTCTTTATCCACACAAATCTTAGTAGGTGTCATACAAGTTACTTAGAAAGTTCATACTGTTTGATTTATAATTGACAAATAAAGAAAAAAAGGGTCTTTTACGTGTATGCCATTAAAAAAGTTTGTAATTTTATCCATGTCTCTAAAAAATTCAATCTCTCATACCTGCCACCAGTCCAAAATTCTTCTTTCTTCTACGCCATTTTCGTCTATGTTCCGCTTGTTTTTAACCGTTTGGGAACCCTGACATGTGGGTCTGACCATGGCAAATGTCCTAAATACCCTTTTCTATCATAATCTCTTACTCCTTTGACTGAATATTGATGATGATGATCTGTGGCTCCTTATAGGTGACTTTAATTTCTATAGAAGTGCTGAGAATGGAAATAGTCCAGGGGGCAACTTCAATGACACTTTAGTTTTCAATTGCATCATCAGCCACCTCGGACTCATTGAATTGCCTATAAAAGGGAGAAGCTACACTTGGAGTAACATGGAGGACATCCCCCTGCTGGAGCAAATTGATTGGTTTTTCACCTCAGTTGCATGGACAACCCAGTATCCCTCCTCCCTTGTCTTGCCCCTGGCTAGAGTCACCTCTGATCACGTCCCTTATAAAATTCAGACTGATACAAGTATCCCCGAAGCCAATGTCTTTAGATTTGAGAACTTTTGGTTTCACCAGCCTGGATGTCTGGAGCAGATTGCTAATGCTTGGTCTCCTCCTGTCAGAGTGGTCAATAGTGGACACATCATTAGTGTTAAATTCAAATTGCTTAAAAGAATCTTGAAAAAATGGTCTAAGAACCTCTCCAACCTTTCTAGACTCATCAGCAACTGTAATCTGACCATTTCTTTTTTTGATAAGCTTGAAGAAATCAGATGTCTACTCCCCCATGAGGCTGTCTTTAGAACTATCATCAAAAGGAATATTAGAAACCTTGTTAGCTATGCAAAATGCATATTGGAAACAAAGATACACACAGAGGGTGATGCAATTTGGGGATGAAAATACAAAATTCTTCCATTCCAGGGCCACAGAGAGATACATGAGTAATGTAATAAGTCAAATCATGGATGACACAAGTAGAGTTGTTAGTAGTCATGGGGAAAAAGTGCTCTTTTCTATCAAGAATTCAAAAGGAGACTAGGGTCATTAGTGGGTACCTCTATGCAGTTTGACTTGAAAAACCTCATTCATCCAAATGAGGATCTTGGAAGTCTTTGCCACCAGTTCACCAAAAAAGAAATTGATGACATCATCCTTGATCTACCAAATGACAAAGCCCCAGGTCTAGATGGTTTAAACAATCTATTTTTTAAGAAATCCTAGCCCATCATTAGATCTGACATGTATAAGCTCTGCCAGGATTTTTATCATCACCAAGCTGATCTCAAGAGCATCAACACCTCCTACATTACCCTTGTGCCCAAAAAAGACAACCCTAAAACTGTTTATGATTTCAGACTTATAATCCTTGCTAAAAAACTCCTTTAAGATACTCACAAAAATCCTGGCTAATAGGCTTCAGAGTGTGACCCAGCAAGTAATCCATGAAAACCATTATGGTTTTATCAAGGGGAAGACCATCCAAGATTTCTTGGGCTGGGCTTTTGAATACTTGCATCAATCATCATTCCAAGAGGGAGATCATAATTCTCAAACTGGATTTTGAGAAGGCTTTTGAACTGGTTGAGCCACTCACTGATCTTAGAAATGCTAAAGGCAAAAGGTTTCCCAGAAAATGGATCACCTGGACTGTTGATTTGCTGACCACTGCTACCTCTTCTGTACTCTTAAATGGTACTGCTGGAAAGGAATTCAAATGTAAGAGAGGTGTTAGGCAGGGTGACCCTCTCTCCCCTCTCCTATTTGTTGTACTTGCTGATCTATTGCAATGTGTCATCAACAAGGAATACCAGCTGGGAAATCTAGTACCCCTTTCCCACAAAACCCAGAATGCCCTTTCTGAAAGGACCTAGAATGTCGCCTAGAGGGGGGTGAATAGGCGATTATCAAAAACCTGAAACTTATAAACTCAAATGCGGAAGTTAAATACCTATCGGAAGTAGGACCGGAAGTAGCACCGGTACTACCGGTAGTACAAAAACCAGTACTACCAATGCAAACTTCTGGTACTACCGGTAGCCTATGAAACTACGAAATCAAAATGGAAATCAGAGTAAAATGAGCTGTAAATTCAGATTCAATTGTTACCACCCCTTTGTTGATGTTGCTGATGAAGATGTTGAACTTCTTGGAGCTTTTCACCGGACCAAATCGTAGATCGAGTCCTCCAACCTAAGAACTTAGGGATAGGGATAAAGAACACGAAGAACAAGGGTAGTCGATGCTACCACCACAGCAAGACACACGATTTAATCCGAGGTTCGGCAATCCCCACAAAAGAGTTCCTACGTCCCCATTGTTGAGGTTACCACAAAGGTTTCCTCCCTCAAGCAACCACGAAGGTAAACTTGAGATATTCACTAAGAATCAAGGGTAATACAAACACTTCGGGGCGCCCTCACAATGAGGCAACACGGGCAGCCACAAAGAACGCCTAACCGGCTAGGGTTCCAAGAACCCAAGAGTAACAAACACAAATCAAGCCAATAAGACGAGGAAACCAAGTGCTCAAGTCATAGATCGAAGTTCCCACTCTCTAATCTCACGTCCCTAGCTCGAATCTTTGAGGGGTTGAAGTTTGGGAGAAAAGGGGGAGAGAGAGCAGGTGAGCTGGTGCTTGGGAGCTTTCTTTCTCAGGTGAAGAATAAGTGAAATGGCGAGAGCTACCAAAAAGAGAGAGGTGAGGGGTATATATATGGTCTGTCCAGAACAACTACCGGTAGTACTGATGGAACCACCGGTACTACCGGTACCTCACCAAATATGACCGTTGTCGTGTCAGAGCATGCACAGGATGACATACTGGTACTACCGGAAGTAGGACCAGAAGTAGGACCGGTACTACCGGTAGTACATTTCCTACGCAACTGGGCATCTTCGACTTGGCCTAAAAATAAATATATATATAGCCGGTACTACCGGTACCACCAGTGGTACTACCAGTAGTACACAACTACGCCAACTCGTAGACTTTGACTTTGGGAAAATATGCCCGATACTTTCGAAGTATAATTTTAATAAAATACGGTACTACAGGAGTGTTACCATTTGGGCAATCGTAGCTTAGGTGCCCCTTTCTCTTACAAGCATAGCATATGTGGCCTTGATTTGCTTTGTGCTTGTTTTGCTTGTTGGGACAACCATCAACCAAGTGCCCCATCTCATTGCATCCATAATATCTTCTTTTCGTAACTTGGGCTTTCTTTCTTGCCTCTTTGTACAAGGGGCAATTCTTGGTAAAATGGCCCAACTTCTTGTGTGGACACAAAGCCCGCTCATGTCCATGTTTCTTGCTCTTGGTTGTTTTGACATTGCTTGAAGTGTGATTCTTTTGTTGAGATTTAGAGGAAGCAAGATTTGAACCCTTCTCAAGCTTCTTCACCATGTTATCACGGTTATCTTGAGAAGGTTGTGCTTTCTCCTTACCCTCCAAACAAATCACATCTTTCTTTAGTCTTTCCACTTCTTCTTTGAGCTCATTGTTTTCTATGAGATTTAGCTCAATCAAAGATTGGCTTACTTGAGAAGCACACTCACTAGTACAAGAAATATTCAATTGAGATTGCGTACAAGTGAGTGTTTGTGTGAGAGGCTGAAATGGTTTTACTGATGTAATTACAACCTCATACGCTATCTCAAGCATAGCATGTGATTCTATTAATTTCTCATGGGAGCACTTGAGATGAACATAGTTTGCTTGTAATACATTATATTTGCTTGATAGTTCATCTAGTCTTGCCTTGAGCTCACTATTTTCCTTTTCTAGTTGGGACACACTAGAAGAGGAGTTAGTAACCAAAGCATGCTCAATTGACAACTTTTCATACCTCTTATTGATTTCCTTTAGTTCATCTGACTTGGAAATGAGAAACATCTCTTGCTTTTGAAGTATGTTTTCTTGCTTCTCATTTTCTTCTTCTAGCTTAACATTCTTCTTAATCAACTTGACAAATATTTTCTTGTCTTTGCTCCTGAGATGATCAATGGTATCAAAATCCTCAATTTTAAGACCACTTTCTTCTTGATCATCTTCATGTGCAATCTCCTTGACTTGTTCATTCTTGGTTGCCTTCTTCTTGTTCTTCTTGGCCATGAGACATGAGTGGTGAGGATCTTGAGATGTGGAACTTGATTCCTCACTTGGCCGCCACCGGTCTTTAGCAATATTCTTGACTTGCACTTCTTGCTCTAGATCGGTGCTCTTGAGGTCTTGTGAGGCTTCTTCGTTGCACACAATAGGCATGTTTTCTAATGACTTGAGCTCATGTGCATCATCACATTTGGACTTTCCATATAACTCGATGAGTCTCGTCCAAATAACATGAGCACTCTCTGATGGTGTTTCTTCATTGTAAATTGCCTCAGCTTGAACCTCTGCACTCAATGTACTCAAGATGACATTAATTGCTTGCGCGTTGAGTTGCACACATCTCTTTTCCTCTTCGGGCATATTTTTATAGTTGCTCCAATCAACTTTAGGAATAGAGATGCTTGCATCCACAATACGCTCAACAAGAGGACTAATAGTCCTAAAAATATTGAGTACATAATTAGACCAAGATAGAAAATTTGAACCATCATTTTGGAGAATCACGAGCTTTAATTCATTAGGCATCGACATCCTTTCTCACGGCGGTGAAACTTTTAATAAGATCCCTGTTCTGATACCACTTGAAAGGACCTAGGATGTCTTCTAGAGGGGGTGAATAGGTAATTATCAAAAACCTGAAACTTACAAACTCAAATGCGAAAGTTAAATACCTACCGGAAGTAGGACCGGAAGTAGCACCGGTACTACCGGTAGTACAAAAACCAGTACTATCGATGCAAACTTCTGGTACTACCGGTAGCCTATGAAACTACGAAATCAAAATGGAAATCAGAGTAAAATGAGCTGTAAATTCAGATTCAATTGTTATCACCCCTTTGTTGATGTTGTTGATGAAGATGTTGAACTTCTTGGAGCTTTTCACCGGACCAAACCGTAGATCGAGTCCTCCAACCTAAGAACTTGGGGATAGAGATAAAGAACACGAAGAACAAGGGTAGTCGATGCTACCACCACAGCAAGACACACGATTTAATCCGAGGTTCGGCAATCCCCATAAAGGAGTTCCTACGTCCCCGTTGTTGAGGTTACCACAAAGGTTTCCTCCCTCAAGCAACCACGAAGGTAAACTTGAGATATTCACTAAGAATTAAGGGTAATACAAACACTTCGGGGTGCCCTCACAATGAGGCAACACGGGCAGCCACGAAGAACGTCTAGCCGGCTAGGGTTCCAAGAACCCAAGATTAACAAACACAAATCAAGCCGGCAAGACGAGGAAACCAAGTGCTCAAGTCGTAGATCGAAGTTCCCACTCTCTAATCTCACGTCCCTAGCTCGAATCTTTGAGGGGTTAAAGTTTGGGAGCAAAGGAGGAGAGAGAGTAGGCGAGCTGGTGCTTGGGAGCTTTCTTTCTCAGGTGAAGAATGAGTGAAATGGCGAGAGCTACCAAAAAAAGAGAGGTGAGGGGTATATATATGGTCTGTCCAGAACAACTACTGGTAGTACTGATGGAACCACCGGTACTATCGGTACCTCACCAAATATGACTGTTGTCGTGTCAGAGCGTGCACAGGATGACATACTGGTACTACCGGAAGTAGGACCGAAAGTAGAGCCGGTACTACCGGTAGTACATTTCCTGCGCAACTGGACACCTTCGACTTGGCCTAAAAATAAATATATATATAGCTGGTACTACCGGTATCACCAGCGGTACTACCGGTAGTACACAACTACGCCAACTCGTAGACTTCGACTTTGGAAAAATATGCCCGATACTTCCGAAGTATAATTTTAATAAAATACGGTACTACCGGAGAGCACCAGTACTACCGGTTGGGGAACCGGTACTACCGGTAGTATAAAGTTTCTTCAACTTTGTACATCTCGACTTTCTGAGAAAATAGCATGGATACTTCCGGTTTAAAACTTTAATATTTCCGGTACTTCCGGTAGGTCAGGTTGGCTGAAGCAAAAGACTTTTCTAAGTGATGTGAGTGCAACGGTGACTCTCCAAACGCTCTAAATATAGACTTGAGCACTTTTAGACCTCGAATTACTAACCTAATTTGTATCCCTCTTGATAGTACGGCGTTTCCTATAACTCAAGCAAAGATAAAATTTGAGGGCTCTCTTGAGTAAAAACGTCGCCCATCCGAAGAAACTTTGGGGTGCTAGGATCACCATATATCATCGTTCAAATCTTTCAATGTACTTCAAGGAGAAATAACATTCCAACTTTGATTTTTCTTCTTGAGCAATATCATCTTAAGTACGTGACTTGATTCTATTCATCAAATATAGGTAAATCCAAATATACCAATTCACTTTTCATTCAATGTAGCAAGCTTCAAATATGAGACCATTCCGTATGCAATCCCTTATGTCTCATTATCTAACTCAATGTGCTTACTTTCACATGAATCATAGAAATCTCATAATAGATAGGCCTTTATATGAATTCTATTTGCATTGTTGTCTTGTGCTTATACAACAATGACACATCATTTTGGCTTTATACACTTTAATCAAGTACTTGTGAGATAATCAATTTTTTATCAAACACTTAGCAGAATCATTAGACCTTTAATTATATTGTTAATCAATTCACCAAAATCCACTAAAAGGCTAGATGCACTTTCACTTTTCTAGTGATTCAATATGCTAATGATACTATTCTCATCATGCTAGGAGTTGAGTCTCAGTTATCTCGGGTTTACATACACGAGTTCTGTTGATTTAGATTTCAGGCGGTTGGAGGCATACGATGGCACTTACATCAGAGGGAAAGCTTTATGGATGGGGATGGAACAAGGTCATTATCATCTTTGTGCCTCTACTTGCTTTGGTACCCAATTATCGGTGTCTGATTCAAACTGCACATGCAAAATTCTATCATGTAATTTTTATCGATGGATAAAAAAGGCAAACATTGAGCATTGAATCTCTTTTGTGGATAAATACATTTTTATGTATGCACATGTATAGTTGCTTAGGCATGGCGAAACCCAGCATGATGATTGAGAAGTTTCTTTACACAACAGAAGCAAGATGGACTTTTCCTTGGTCACCTTGGGAAATTGAGTTCAGACACACTGTTCTTGTTTCTATGAACATGATTGCGTACTTGCAAAATCACCATTCTTCTCCAGAAGAGGAACACTTCTTGTCTCTACATGTGCTTACTTTGGGCACAACTTAAAACTATAACAATCTAGGCGCATGGTGACTTTCATGCAGAGCTTTGCTTGTGTTCCATCTCTATTGTATTCTATTTTCACTTGCCCATGTGGGGTTTTTTCTATCATTTTTACACTGAGTGTTTCTCCTATTTTGATCCTGCAGTTTGGACAAGTTGGAGTCTGCAACAATGGTGATCACTGCTCCTCAGTACAAGTTCATTTTCCAGAGGATCAGTGTGTTTTTGGGAGGCTTAGGGTATAATACTGACTTTCCCCTCAAACAAATGATGCTTATACTATATGAACCAAAAAGTTATAGCCCCAAAAATGGTGGTCACAATTATTTAGTTGATTCATTTAAATAACAATTGACAACTCTTATTACTGTGGTTACCGCAGAAAATTTCCCAAGTTGCATGCGGGATGGAGCCATGGAGGCATACACTTGTCCTTTCCGAGAAGAAAAATGTTTTCTCCTAGGGAGGGGTACTGGTGGACAGCTCGGCAGTGGTGAAATAGTTGACAGGTGATTTGGTACTGTAGCACAGCATTTTGCTTTTATTAGGTAATAATTGTCCGAATATTGATTAATTAAGTTTAAAATATTCTTCTCGCAAAGTATAACCAAACTGTGTAATTAGTTTTTAATTTCATCTATATTTAGTACTTCATGCATGTGCCGGTATTTTGATGTGACGAAAATTTTTTTTTGCATAGTAAAATTTGATGCCAATTTTAAGAACTTAACGAGGCCTAATACTACGAAGAAGACCTGGTCCCCCATCTAGCAGTGCCCGACTTTTGTGCATTATATTCTGCCCGACTTTTGATGCCAATCTAGCAGTAGCACTGCCTCCCAGTGATTATGTGTGATGTGATTCACCTCTTAGAGGTGGCTAGCCCAGTCCTGTTTTCGGTCAAAAAGAAAAAAAAAATTGCTGTGCTGTTAAGTGTGTCCTCGATCTTTGACATTGGATGGAGGGTACAATAAGCGCTTCATTCTCATTTCTTGCCAAGAAAAATAGAGCATCTGCTGAAAAGACTGATATATGGCTTTGGTTGGCCATCATCATGCAAGTGGCAAGAAATAAGTAAACTGAATTTTGGGTGTGAATGTGATCGACTGATCGTAGAAAGGTACAATACAGTACGGGCGCGTGTTGCCTGTGCTAATTATAATTGGATCTTCGTTCAAAAAAAAATAATTGGATCCAAACAATAAAAGATTCGTGTTAGCTGTGCATGTCCTCTACGGAGTAAAGCATAAACTACTGCCTGTACTTCAAGATATCTCTCGTCAAACATTCATTACTGTCACGGCACAGGTCTTTCCTTTCATTCTGTACCAATTTGGCATTTTTGTTACGTGCACAAGATAAAAAAGTTGGCAGGCACTGATAATGCTAGCAGAGTCAGAAGGCGTCTCTAGCAGGGAGCAGAATTTGGTTGGTTGCCACAGTGAAAAACTAGCTGTGGCATTTGGAATGATCCATTTACCATAATCAGCTCCAGTCCGAGTAACGAAGAACTTCAGAGTTTGCTGCGACTGCCACAGAGCACCTCTGAGTATTGATACTCCGTTTTAAATTGTAATTCACTTTGATTTTTTTAATGCATGCATTTTGTTATGTACTTTTCTTTTGTCCATAATCAAGAGTTCTCGTCATGTACTGTTGGGAAAGGAGATGGAGCAGAAACTTCGACATGTTTATTGCTTGCATTTCCCATGTTTAGCAATTATGCTTATAACTACATGAGAGCTAAGTAGCTAAATGGTGTTCACCCAAAAAAAAGAAACTAAGTGGTCTGTTTATGTGTGCTCAAACTGGATGTAGGATATATTTTCCAAAAAAAAAACTGGATGTAGGTTATCTAAGAGATGACATAGTTTTGTTTATTGCAAATATTAGTACAACGATAATTGCACAGGATGTGCAATGACACATGTTTGAAAGAGGTGTATCTGCGTCTCATTTTTCTGAAATTCTTGTTCCTGCCCTTATCTTAATCATTAGAGGAGCAAGATTGTCTCCTTCTAGTGGAAGGAACTACCTCAGATTTTCTTCCCATAAGGGTCAAGCGATTGTTTGCTAGCACCTTTTTTTTTTTTGGCATGGCCAACCGTTTTGTGAGTGCCACTAGCGCAAGTGTGTTAGCACCAAAAGGAGGGAATCGGGAGGAAGAAGAGTGGGGAATAGGAAGAACAGCAATTCGAGTTCTGACAAATATTAAAATAGGAAATAGTTTGTTACAATTCTGTTCATGCCTCTCTTCTCTCTCTCTAGCCATACTTATACTACTCTCCTACGCCTTCCATGATGGGCCTGAAAACTTGGGGTTGGGCCGGCGGATCCTCCTGGGCCGGGCCCCGATTGGAGCTGCTTCTTGCTCATCCAGAGTAGAGTCGTTGACATTCCCCCGGTCTTCGGGACCGGCATGTCCCTAGGCCAGTGCTCGTGGGAACTGTTGCCACAGGGCGTCAAGGGGCTCCCAAGTCGCGAGCTCGACTGGAGAGCGGGACCATTGGATGAGGCCCTGCTCGACTGGTTTGTCGCCGGTGCTCCATCGACTCTGAAGAACACGCGACGGCACCTGCATAGATGCAAGGTCAGACGGCAACGTCGGAGATACCTGATTGGACCCCGGAGACAGCTTCAATTGGGAGACGTGGAACACGGGGTGAACTGAGGCGCCTGGAGGAAGCTGTAACTTGTAGGCTACTGGACCAATCTTGGCTAGAATCTTGAAAGGTCCAAAGAACCAGAATGACAGCTTGTTACAGGAACGGCGCGCAATTGAAGACTGGACAAATGATTGAAGCTTCAAATAAACACTGGCGCCAACTGGGAAGGATCGTTCTGACCTGCCTTTGTCTGCTTGGCGCTTCATGCGCAGCTGGGCACGCTCCAAGTGCATCCTGACAGAAGCTTGCATAAGTTCGCGGTCAGACATCCATTGCTGCAAATCAGGAACTGGAGACAGTGATTCCACATCAATCCCAAAATGGCGCGGCGGATGCCCATACAGAACTTCGAACGGTGAACGACCCAAGGCAGAGTGTGTCAATGTACTATACCAATACTGTGCCAAGGACAGCCAGCTGCTCCACTTAACAGGACAAGTATGTGTGAAGCAACGTAAGAAAGTTTCCAGCACCTGATTGACCCGCTCGGTTTGGCCGTCGGTTTGCGGATGGTATGCCGAACCGAGTCGAAGAGTATGCGGGACAGAGTGAACAGAGTCCACCAAAATTGGCTTGTGAAGATCTGATCCCTGTCGGAGATAATGGACTTAGGAAGCCCGTACAAGCTGAAGATTTGCTTGAAGAAGACCTTGGCCACTTTTGCTGCATTGAACGGGTGACGCAAAGGAATGAAACGGGCAAACTTGGAGTACTTATCGACGACCACTAGTATGACATTGTAGGAATTCGAGAGTGGGAGCCCTTCGATGAAGTCCATTGACACAATTTCCCAGGAGACAGTAGGGACCGGGAGCGGCTGGAGGAGTCCAGGATACTTGGCGCGGTCAGGCTTCGCTTGCAAACAAGTTGCACACGACTGAACGAACTGCCATACATCTTTCTTTAGTCCGGGCCAATGAAACAGCCGCTTGATTCGCTGGTATGTCAATGGAGCGCCAGAATGGAATGCCTGGAGCACCAACTGCTTGACTTCAGCATTAGAACCGAGCCAGACACGCCCCTTATGCCTGATGACCCCGGAACGAAGAGAGAACAGGCCGGCATCTTCAGAACGAGAAGCTAAACGCTCCAAGAGTTTGACTGCTTCAGGATCAGTCTGGTAACCGGTGATTACAGCATCGAGCCACTGATGTTTGATTGAAGAAACGACGAGGAGCTGTTCTAGATGTTGACATCGGGACAAGGCATCGACCACTCCATTTTTCAGTGCCTTTGCGGTACAAGATCTTGTATTGAAGGCCCAAAAGTCGAGCGAACACCTTCTGCTGCCATGCCGTGTGTAGCCGCTACTCATTCAGGTGCGTTAGACTATTATGATCAGTATGTATAAAGAATTATGCTTGAAGAAGATAGTGCCGCCAAGTATCGACAGCCAAGAGGATAGCTTAGTATTCCTTCTCATACACGGTGAGGCCCTTGTTCTTGGGGCCGAGGGGTTTACTGATAAAAGCCAGTGGATGCCCACGCTGCAACAGAACTGCACCAATGCCGGTGCCCGATGCGTCGGTCTCAATGTGGAATGGAATGGAGAAGTCTGGCAATGCGAGCACAGGAGCAGAGGACATAGCAGTCTTGAGGAGGTTGAATGCTGATTCATGAACTGAGGTCCAGATACAGAGCTAATCCTTCCGCAAGAGGTCAGTGAGAGGTTTAGCGATTATACCGAAGTTTTTAACGAACTTACGGTAATAATCTGCTAACCCAAGGAAGCCCCGCAATTCCTTGACTGAAGCTGGAGTTGGCCATTCCTGTATTGCTTGGACTTTAGCAGGGTCAGTGGACAGACCTTCCGCGCTCACAACATGCCCCAAATAAGAGATGGTCTCTAACGCAAATCTGCTCTTGGACATTTTCAGCTTCCATTGGTCTGCCCGCAGCCAAGACAGAACCTGCGTGAGGTGGTCAATGTGATCCTCCAACGATTTGCTGTAGACCAATATGTCATCAAAGAAAACCAAGGCGAAATGCCGCAGGCCAGGTGCCAGAGTCACGTTCATAGCGCCTTGGAACGTACCTGGTGCTCCTGTGAGACCAAATGCCATTACACAGAACTCATACTGTCCCACATGTGTCTGGAACGCAGTTTTATGCTCTTCCCCTGATTTGAGCAGTATCTGGTGAAAGCCAGCTCGCAGGTCAAGAGTGGAAAACCAACGAGCGCCAGATAATTCATCCATTAGTTGATCGAACACGGGAACTGAATATTTGGACTTCCGTGTGATTGCATTAAGCTAGCGAAAGTCCACACAAAATCTGTAGGATCCATCCTTTTTCTTGACAAGCAGCACAGGGGATGAGAAGGAGCTAGTACTATGGCGAATCAAGCCCTGAGACAACATTTCCTGTACTTGTCGTTCAATTTCATCTTTAAGCTTCGGGGGGGTACCTGCACAACACTGCCTGAACTGGAGGAGGTACATTCTGGTCAGATGCAGGAGCATCATCAGCCACCGAATCGATGTGCAGCAGCACCTGCTTCATCTCATCTGGTGTGACACCTTGTAGCAACTTATAAGAGCCTTCGTGAGGTACGACCAGAAGCTTATTGCGCCAGTCAACCATCATGGGACTATGGCACTCCAGCCAATCCATACCCACGATTAGATCAAAAGTGGCCAAAAGCAGAGACCTGAAATCAGAATGAAAGGTACAAGTATCCACTATCCATGGCACCTGACGCAGAATCCCAGCACTTATCAGCCTGCCACCGCCTGCAATCTGGACTGAGCTATGTAATGGATTGACAGTAATCCCAGTGAGCTGAGGAATCAATTTGTCATTGATGAAAGATGATGAGCTGCCAGAATCCACCAGAATATGAACAGGGATATCCTGCAACAAGCCCACCAAACGAACAGTACTGTAGTACGAGATTTTGTAACGTCTTACGTGGCGTTAATATTAATGCCTGTTTAAAAGATTTGTACTACCTTAATATTAAATGGTGGATTTATTCATAGCCGAGGTACTCATGACAAGTGCACAAGTATCTTGGTGATTATCTCAGAAACTATCTGTGTCGATTAATAAGTAAAAGAAATGTTTATTGTGAGGTGGCCGAAATCAAAATTGTCAGGCCCCATACAAATGTCATGTGTATTCCTTACCTTGTGAGAATGCACGTGAGAATAAAAGGAAATTAATTCTTGGCCAAAAGGATTTACATGTAAAAATATTTGGGCACATTTAAATAAGGTAATAATATTGTACGTGATTGATCAATGATATATATATGTATATATTCAGCTGAGATCATACCGGCCCATTTACAGCTCGGCCCACGTACAACTCAGTTAGCCATATGCTTTTGTTTTTACGTATATGTGTTCATAGGGATGAGTGTGCGTTGATGTTATGAGCGTCTGCGTTGTACTGTGTAATTTAAAAAAAAAAACATATACGTGTATCCCGCACGGGATACATGACCGGCGGCCGTATAAACATGATTCTATTTATTGGAAGTGTATAAACTTATATATTGGCTACTTGAGTCCTTCCGTATATAGGCAAGCACACGAGCGTACCTGAACTCCCTCTAACCGATTCGTGGTAGTCTATTTATGGTCATGTATGTATACACGTATCTCTTGACTATTTCCATGAGCATCCGCACAAGACACATGTCATCTCTTTGATCCGTTGCATGAAGAAATGGCATCTCAATGACCAATACCGAATACAGGCCACAATAACTTCGGTCAGCTGGTCATCCTGCATCCTCGGATCTATGCAAGAGAAGCGCTCCCCTTCCATACGACGGGTGGAGCCGCGGCAATCTCGTTGCATCGTTCGGACAACCATTCCACAAAGTCACTGGCTCCCGTGTATATAAAAGCCAGGCACCTCTCGACTGAGTGGAGAAGAACACAGCCACCAGGCCACCCACACACGCACACATCGCCACCACCTCTACAGCGCCATACCACGTCGCCGTTGCTCTCCACATACAATTCCTACCACCTCACGTCCATCCCCAGTGCACCGTGCCGGAGAGATCGACGTCGCACCACCGGAGATCAACCCCGATGGCGGGTTTGGATGGTGAGAATCCCTGTTTTTGGGTTCTATCATTTTGCTAGGTATTTTGTCAGTTGGCCCGTGGATGGAGGTGAGAGAGAAGGAGAGAGTCAGAGGTAGTAGAAAGATGGCCGGGTGTGGAGATGCAGTTGCAGATTTGAGATCTCTGTAGTCTAGATTCAGATGCAAAGAAGAGTGTGTGTGTTGCAGATCAATTGGTGTATTAGTGGAGTTTGATAGAGGTGAAAGAGGGTCTTTTGAAGAGGTGTTAGTCTGAGTTAGTTGATGATTCAGTTCAAATAAAGAAGTAGCAGAGTTCATGAGAGAAGAGATCAAGGAGAAAAGTAGTAGAGTGCAATTGATATCGGTGTTCGTCAACCTGGTAAAAGGGTGTGCAAAGCAGTAGATATAGTTTAGAAAGCAATATCACAAGGAGTTAGGAGACTGAAAGTTTAATGAGGTGTCAGCATTTGCTAGTAAGGTCAGTTTCAGTAGAGGAGAAAGGGAGGATAAATTTTGATGGCAAGTACAAATGTTAAGTTGCAGTGAGAGATTAGAGAGATATGGCAATTAGTATGGAGAAGGATTGAAGAGAGTGATAGAGAGTAGTAGGGGCTTGATCCATTGATAAGTTTGTGTGTTGGGTGAAGCAAGGAAGGCCTGAAAATTATGGGAGACAATGTAGCACAGTATGAAAGAAGTGATGAAAATTTAGTACGGCTGCTCAGATGAGTAGAGTGTGGGCATAACAAGAGTTGACAGTGAAATTTTAGTAAGTGTGGTGGCAGAATGCTTTGTGCAGTATGGGTACAAACAATGGTTGATAGTGAAATCTTAGTGAGGTGTGAGAGTATAGTTCAGATACAGTTCAGATGTGTGTGAAATAGAGAGAAAGAGCTTGTAAACTGCAGCAGTTTATTAGTTATAGGCACGCAGGTAAAGGTGTCAGGTAGTTAGAAAGTGCAGAGATAGAGAAGTTAGCAAGCCTGAAGAATGCAGCATGTAGTTACAGGAGGTTCGACATGTGAAGACAAATTTGTATTGAGAGGAATAAGCAGAGTTGGAAGCTGATGAGCAGAGGTGTTGTGCTCAGTGGATGTAATACTGAATTTCAATAGTTTGTTAATATGTGGGCTGTACAAGCAAGCAAGGTGCCTAGATAGCAGTAAAGTAGCTAGCATGATGTCGTGAGGTTTACCGAAAAGAATAGCATGTACTGTGTCATTCAGAATGTTTGAAATATTTTAGCATGATAAAATTAGCCCTATGATTCAAAAGTAGTCCTCACATTGTATTGATTTGTACACATAATGAATGTGCTTGTAACGTGATCCCTGATGATACTTATCTATAAGGAATCAAATCATGTGGATGATTAGTCGATCAGATTGTGGGAACCTGGTTCAGTAAAGTGGTGTATATGTGTATACACGCTAGCAGTTCCTAGCTGGAAGTTGTCAATGTTAAAATGTGTGGCACGATGATTCAGTTGCTGTTGTCTTTGTCTTATGCATAATCAGATCAAAACTCGGCAGATACGTTGTGGTGTTTGTGTGAAGTCATGATTAAATTCATAGACCGACAAGGCTAGTTAACCATTTTACTCCGTGACCGACGAGGCTGGAGATGTTCGGCCCTGACCGACGAGGCAGGGTATTCATTTGCTCGCGACCGACGAGGCCGAGCACTCTTACGGACTTTACATCAGACTCCGCGACATGCATCACTGGCCGACGAGGTCGTGGCAACGATATTGTCATTTAAATATTGTGTTATTATTTATGCATGCTTGGAGATCACAATGCTCAAGACCCGGAGACACGACCATCATCGCAGCTTAATCGGAGGTCTTCCATAGAAGTTAGACTATGGATGTAATTAACCGGATTGTCTTGCGAGACCCCGGGAATCAAGAACTCCATATCGACCTGTACTTCAGATATGTTAGGTGCAATGAAACGTAAATCCCAAGCGGGAACGTGTGCTTTGTAATTCTCCAGAGAATTAATAAAGATCAGAGTTCCCTGAGTTTGTTGTCTGTTTAATTTATTTTGTATACAATAGTATACTGGCACGCGTGCGCATTATTATTATTATTTACCTACGCTTTAGGGCTTAAACTCCCTTAGCCGGGAGACGTTTCCTTTTGGCGAAACAAGTACGGGCAGCCGGCACCCCTGACAATGACGATTTAGAAATATCCTTCATAACCTGCTCCGAAGGTGGCGTCGTCGGAGGAGAATCAGCCATCGAGTCGGTGGAAGAAAATGAATCCCAGAGCGGATCCACAGCCTGCAGCACCTCAGGTGGACAGCGGTGATCGCGACTCCATTTTCCACCACACTCGTAACAGAGTCCAAGCGCACGGCGGTACATCTTCAGAGCGGCCAACTTGGCGTCACCCGCGGCCGGTGCAGGCGCGGCTCGTAGCCGGGCCACGGTCAGTCCGCGGAGGCGGAGGCAGAGGCAGCGGCATTCGCGGCCCGGCAGCCGACTCACCTCCACGAGTTTGCTTCACCGGAGCTGGAACGCCCATTTCCTCCTGTAAAATAGCCAGTATCAAGAGTTTGTGGCTCTTGCATAATGACAGCTGCCCTAATCTCTGGTTTAAGCCCATCAATGAAATGTTGGATGAAATATAGGGGATCATTGGTTTGGGAATAAGCACTGAGGTGGTCTTTGAGTTCACAGAATTCATTGACGTAGACAGTGGCCGAGGAAAGCTGGCGGATGCTGAACAGTTTGCGAATGAGCACGGCATGCTGATCCCGATCAAAACGATCGTGAAGAAGGCGACAAAATGTGGACCAAGAGGCATGTTCGAGATCAGCTTGTATGGATTGGTACCAGCAATCGGCAGGACCCTCAAGGTAGTTCTCGGCAATGCTAATCCACAGAGACTCCTCGACCATGTAGAGGCGGAAATACTTCTCTCACAACGCTGTTTCCAGCGGCGAGGGTTTTCACCGTTGAACTTGGGGAATGGGAGCTTAGGCATGTGGCCAAGGTTGGCTTGCATGTTGGACGGAAGATCGGTGAAACGGGGAAGTTGAGGTGAACCAATGCCGGGAAGGACTGGTGGGGGATGATAGGATTGAGGCAGTGACTGTTGGTAAGTGTAAGAATAGAACGCTCAGTTCATTCATAGAGTAGAGTACATGTTCTTATACACAGTGCCGATCATTCCTAGCCAATCACTACTAACTACCCTGTATGCACGGATCAGCGGAAGACTAGGCACTAGAGGTTAGACAGTTACAAGCATTGGAGCATATCCTATCTAGCCAACAGACTCCTGAAGAATAGCTCGCTGACACCCCCCCGCAGTTGGAGCATCTGGTGACCGAATGCACAAACTGTCCCGGAACTCTGTAAACAATGGCGTCGGTAGGCCTTTGGTCATTATATCAGCAAACTGATAGCGAGTAGGTATATGCAGCACCTTGAACTGGCCAAGTGCGACCTTCTCACGAACAAAATGGATGTCGAGCTCGACATGTTTGGTCCGCCGATGGTGCACGGGGTTCTCAGAGAGGTAAACAGCAGACACGTTGTCGCAGTAGATGACTGTGGCCGTGTCGACGAGGACGTGAAGTTCGCGAAGAAGATTTCGGAGCCAGCAACACTCTGCAGCAGCATTGGCGACCGCCCGGTACTCTGCCTCTGCGCTCGAACGCGAGACTGTGGTCTGACGCTTGGACGACCATGACACGAGTGAGTCACCAAGGAACACACAAAACCCAGACGTCGAGCGTCGAGTATCGGGGCACCCTGCCCAATCAGCATCCGAATAGGCCTTCAGTGTCGTTGATGGTGTAGCCGAAATGGTGATGCCGGTATCCATGGTGCCGCGCAGATAACGCAGAATGCGTTTCACCAGGTTCCAGTGCACGTCACGGGGGGAGTGCATGTGGAGACACGCCTGGTTGACGCCGTAGGCGATGTCGGGGCGTGTGAGAGTGAGGTACTGGAGGGCGCCGGTGATGCTGCGGTAGAAGGCGCCGTCGGTCGCAGGCTCACCAGCCGTGGCGGACAGCTTGGGCGTGACGTCGACAGGAGTAGATGCCGGTTTGCAATTCGCCATGCCCGCGCGTTCCAGAATGTCTTCTGTGTACTGGGCTTGGTTGAGGTGGAAGCCGGCTTGGTCACGACGCACCTGGATGCCAAGGAAAAACCGCAGCTCACCCAAATCCTTGATGGCAAATTCTTGACGAAGTTGGTCGACGATCTGCCGCAGAAGTGCCGGCGTCGAGGCAGTGAGGATGATGTCATCCACGTACACCAGGAGGTACGCAGCGTGCGCACCGTGCTGGTAGATGAAGAGGGAGCTGTCGGAGCGTGACGCAGTGAAGCCCATGCGACGAAGATGGCCACCAAGGCGAAGGAACCAGGCCCGCGGCGCTTGTTTGAGCCCGTACAGGGACTTGACAAGCTGACACACATGGTTCGGCCGATCCTTGTCGACGAAGCCGGCCGGTTGGTGGCAGTAGACGCGTTCCGTGAGATCACCATGGAGGAAGGCGTTTTTGACGTCGAGCTGGTGGACAAGCCACCGCCGTGTCGCCGCGAGATGCAGTACAGTCCGGATGGTGGCCGGCTTCACCACCGAGGAGAACGTCTGGTGGAAGTCGACGCCAGGTCGTTGAGAGAACCCGCGGACAACCCACCGAGCTTTCCGGCGGTCGAGGCTGCCATCCGGCTGCAATTTATTCTTGAACAGCCACTTGCCGGTGATGATGTTGGCCTGAGCAGGGCGAGGCACCAGGGTCCAGGTACCGTTTGCCTGCAGCGCATCAAACTCATCTTGCATCGCCTGCTGCCAGTCGGGGTCGCGGAGGGCAGCACGAACTGTCGTTGGCGGTGGAGATGATGCCGTCGTGATGGCCACATGCGCATACTTGGGATTGGGCCTGTGGACCCCAACTTGCGCACGCGTGACCATCGGATGCCGGGGCGGCAGCCCAGCGTCGTTTGTCGTGGGTGGCGCCTGTTGAGGTGGCGTCGTGGACGTCGTGGATGGCGCGGGCGGTGACGACGGGGGCTGTGAGCTGGGCACAGCCGAGGACCCCGGCGCAGGCGTTGGAACCGCAGTCGAAGGGGGCGGCATCGAGGGGGGCGCCATCGAGGGGTGCGCCATCGAGGGGGGCGCCATCGAGGGGGGCGCCATCGAGGGGTGCGCCATCGAGGGGTGCACCATCGAGGGGTGCCCCATCGAGGGGTGCGTCATCGAGGGGTGCGCCATCGAGGGGGGCGCCATCGAGGGGTGCACCATCGAGGGGTGCCCCATCGAGGGGTGCGCCATCGAGGGGTGCGCCATCGAGGGGGGCGTCATCGAGTCGGAGGCCCCGAGGCCTGGCTCCACCAGCGGCACGTCGCCTCCTCGACACGATCCGCCTCCAGACGACGCGCCGACACCACCGGCAACGGCGACACCAGACGCAGCAGCGTCCACGGCAGGGGATGTTGTTGGTGTCGAGCCGCGCACCGGGTCAGGTGATGATGTAGAGACCGTGGCGCGCGGCGCAGCTGCTGGTGCGCGACGCCGGGCGGACCATGAGGCCGCAGGCATCAGAACGTCGTCAGACGCGCAGGGAGCGCAAGGGGGCGCCGGTGCTGATGTGGCCTGGGCCTGCACAAAGGGGAAACATGTCTCGTCGAAATAGACGTGACGTGAGACAATGACGCATTTGTTCTCGAGGTTGTAGCACCTGTACCCTTTCTGATCAAGGGGGTAACCAAGGAACACACAGCGCACGGAGCGCGGCGCGAGTTTGTGCGGTGCAGTGGAGGCAATGTTTGGGTAGCAGAGACAGCCGAAGACCCTGAGATGAGCGTAATCTGGTGCGACACCGAAGAGGAGAGCGAAGGGAGTCATGTGGCCTCGTGGTCGGCATGGGCGCCGATTGAGGAGATATGTGGAGACGGCGAGCGCGTCAGGCCAGAAGGTGGGGGGAAGTGATGCTTGTAGCAGCAGTGTGCGCACACCGTCATTGAGAGTGCGGAGAATTCTTTCGGCGCAGCCATTTTGCTGTGATGTGTATGGGCATGTTAAACGGAGCGCGATGCCATGCTTAGCAAAGAACGCGCGGGAGGCTGTGTTGTCGAATTCCTTGCCATTGTCGGTTTGGAAGCACATGATGTCTGCCTGAAACTGAGTACGAACAAACGCATGGAACGAAATGAGTGTGGGAAGAGCATCAGACTTGTGACGGAGGGGAAAGGTCCAGGCATAATGTGTGTGATCATCCAAGACAACAAGATAAAATTTGAACCCAGAATTACTCATTATGGGGGATGTCCATACATCACAATGCAAAAGCTGAAAAGGGAAATGAGAGACATTATTGGACTCGCTAAAGGGTAACCGGACATGCTTGCCACGACGACAGGCATCACAGGTGTGCTGGTTGGACTTGGAGCAGGAGAAGCCAATGGAGCGAGACAGCTGCTGGAGCACGGCATGGCCAGGGTGACCGAGACGCGCATGCCAGAGGTTGCTGTCGTCGGAGGTGAGGAGCGCAGTTGGGGACGGTGCCGATGTGGTGGAGTGGTGGCGGAATGGGTAGAGCTCGCCGGAAGAATCACATCGGAGCAGAACTGTCTTGGTGCGAAGATCCTTGATAGAAAATCCCCATGGGTCAAATTCAACAGAGATGGAATTATCACGGGTTAGTGCACGAACAGACACAAGGTTCTTGACAAGGTTAGGAGCAATGAGAATATTACGTAATTGTAAGGGAGAAGAGGAGGTAGGAATGGTGGCATGACCAGTGCCCTCAATCGGGATGGACTGGCCATTGCCGACAGTAATATGACGATGAACAGTAGGTGTAGGAATGGAATTGAGAATACCAGCGCCGGAGGCCATATGTGAGGTGGCTCCCGTGTCCATGAACCAATCGCCGCCACCGCCGGTGTTGCCGAGGTTCATGTTGTTGAGGGCGGTGTAGAGGCCGGGAGGCAGCGAGGTAGGGGCCCCGGCGTAGAAAGCAGCATCCGCCGAGGGCGCTGGGGCAGGCGCCATGGGCGGCGGTGGATGGACGCCAGGGCGGGAACCCAGCAGACTGGGCCGCCACGCGTTCATGGGCCACGCCTGAACGACACCGTGCCACGGGTTGGGGGGTGTCGGCCACGACGGTGCAGTAGCGCCGCCAGGTTGTTGTGCAGCATGTTGGCCGGAGTTGTTCTGGCGAGGACGGCCGTCGGCGCCCTTTCGCTTCTTGCGTCGATCGTTGGGAGCAGGGGACGGCGACGAAGAAGGCGCGGCGAGTCGAGGTGCCGGGTTGGTCGGGGCCGCCGCCAGAAGGGCCGTCTGGGCCTCCATCTGGAGGGAGTGACGGATGCGATTCTCCTCTTGAAGGAGATACGACTTGGTGTAGAGGAAGGTGGGTGGGGGAGTCATGGTGGTGAGGACGGTGATCGCCTGGCTGAACTTGTTGTTCAGCCCACGGAGGGTGTTGATGACGAGGGCGGGATCGGAGACGGCAGCGCCGCAGTCGTAGAGGGTGTCGGCAAGGCGCTTGAGACGCCCGCAGTACGCGCCAACAGTCATGTCGCCCTGGTACAGACTGTGGAACTCCTGCTGGGCATACACCGCGCGTTGCAGGCTGTTGTCGAGAAACTGGCCGGTGATGGCAAGCCAGACGGAGTAGGCGGTGGCATTGGGGCGGTTGACATCGTTCCAAATTTCTTTGGAGACGGTGTTGTACAGCCAAGAGACGATGCAGGCGTCGACTTGAAGCCATTCGACGTCGTGGATCATGGCAGCAGCATCGACGGTGCCGTCGATGTGGTTGACGAGGCCGAATTTCTTGAGGGTGAGCTCGACGCAGGACCGCCATTGCCGGAAATTGCCGTCATCGGCAGACAGCACGACGGGGACGTGGTTGCGGATGTTGAGCAGAACAAGAGTGGCAGCAGTGGGTGGAGCGGAATCAGTAGGTCCAGCGAAGGGGTTGGATTCATGGGAAGTGGCAGAAGAAGTCGGGCTCGCCATGGATCAATGAGATGCGGAAGCAGAGGTGGGATCGTTAGACGACTGATACCATGTAAGAATAGAACGCTCAGTTCATTCATAGAGTAGAGTACATGTTCTTATACACAGTGCCGATCATTCCTAGCCAATCACTACTAACTACCCTGTATGCACGGATCAGCGGAAGACTAGGCACTAGAGGTTAGACAGTTACAAGCATTGGAGCATATCCTATCTAGCCAACAGACTCCTGAAGAATAGCTCGCTGACAGTAAGTATGCGTAATAGGTGGTAGTGACTGGTATGTCGGTGCAGGTGGCAGATGACACGAAATCGGGGTGGGTGGTGGGAAGACGAAGGCTGAGAATTGGGGGAAAAATTTGGTAGAGCGTGGTAGGATACTGTGGGCTGAGAATTTGTGGAAAAAATTGTGTGGAGGGTGGTATGTTGGTGGAGGCTGAGAAATTGGGGAAAAATTGTGTGGAGGATAGGGATTTGGCAGCGAATTTGGTGGCGGATGAGTGTGGAGCATTGACTGGGAACAAGTCTGTGGGGTTGGCACGACACGTTGTGTGCTGGGGGGATAGGACGAGACGGCGGAAGAACTCCGGGAGGACGGGCTGTGGCATAACTCAGAGACGGCAATGGAACATGGGACGGGGCTGGTGACATACCAGATGCCGGGACAGGGACCACGTCGCCGAGACCGTGAGTCCGATATCCCGTGTAGTCGATGCTTCGCCGTGCCCTTGGCGCGAGTTAAGGACGGAGCCGGCCGTCACTTGCACACATGCCGAGCTCGCCGAGCTCGCGAGATGTTGACTCCAGCACCGCGCGATCCCAGTGGTTCGTCAGCTTCGAGACCTTGAGGCTGAGGCTGGTGAGGGTGTTCTCCACGTCCCGGACGGTCCATCGCAGCACCCAAGGTGGCGGAGTCGAGGCAGAGGCCCTCCGACACGGCGATGCGGCGCTCTTAGTCGTGGTTGACGGACGCGCCGCCGCAGGTCTCCAAGTTGGTGAGGCGTTGGTTGATGGAGATGCGAGCGGACTCCAGATCCGCGAATCGGCGCTCCCAGTTGGCCTCCTGCTCGTCGAATCGACGTGCCGCTTCATCCCTAGATTTCTGGATCTCCTCCAGCAAAAGCTTCATGGTAGGTTCCATGGCTCCTTTCGATTTTTGCAGCTGGGTATAGTGGAAGTGGGGGAAGGAGCTATCAGTCACGATCGAAGAAGAGCTGATACCAGATGTTAACACTAGAAGGGGGGAATCGGGAGGAAGAAGAGTGGGGAATAGAAAGAACAGCAATTCGTGTTCTGACGAATATTAAAATAGGAAATAGTTTGTTACAATTCTGTTCATGCCTCTCTTCTCTCTCTGATCATACTTATACTACTCTTCTACGCCTTCCAGGATGGGTCTGAAAACTTGGGTTGGGCCGGCGGATCCTCCTGGGCCGGGCCCCGGTTGGAGCTGCTTCTTGCTCGTCCGGAGTAGTCGTTGACAAAGTGTCATTCTTTTATGGCTGGATGGTTTATATTTAGTCAATGTTTGTTCCATTAGTGCCATGTAGTTGGTCAACGTTATTTATTTCATTCCTCGGCATTTTTCGTACAAGGTTCTCGTCAATAGAATACAGTTTATGCTTAGATAGAAAATAAATTTTTTTGAGTCTTTTCTGTATATATCATTAAAAAATTTACAGTTTCGCATAAGCCACTAGAAAGTTCGGTCGATCAATCGATCACTTGCGAAAAAACATTAGTGCCCTTCTCTCCATTTTCTTCTTGCTCCTCTTCCCTCCGTCCTTTCCACCATCGCCGTTCTGGGCATTCATCCTTGGCCACGGGCGCATTCGCGCATGCATGCGGCAAGCAGGAGGCACAAGCACGCATCGAATTCCACCAGCTCACGCCCCAGCTTGCTCAGAGGCTGCAGCTCGGCTCAGCGGCATCCGGCATGGACGGCCGGCCGCGAGGCAGGCCACTGTAGCGGAGATGGAGACGGAAGGGAGCAGGCCCGCGAGATCCCCGAAGACATCACGGACATGGACACGGACGAGATCCTGCTCCGCCATCCGCCGCGCTCCGCGCTGGCGCGCATCGCGGCGGCGAGCTGCGCGTTCCGCGTGCGCGCCTCCTCCCGGCGCTTCCTCCACCGCCACCGCTCGATGCAACGGGACCCCGGCTCGCTTCTCGGGGTCTTCACGTAAGAGAGCCGTCTAATTTATACGAGCTTAAGTTTAATTTAACCTGTACAAACAGTTTAAGTTACATCTAAATCTATATAAATCCGGTAGTCCGTGAAATTATAAAGAATTTTAAATCAACTTACAACTAAGATTATAGAGATTTTATAACCACAATCACATGTTACGTAAAGTTCACAATTACATCGAAATTTATAAAAACTATTACAACACTTTTTATAATAAAGAATAGCGGAAGCTAAATACTTCGAAAACATACACGCTCATAATTTATGTAAATATAGTGCCAGCTTATAGTCAAATCCAACAAAACCATTTAAGATGAGATATAAGAGTCGACCTTGCCCATGGTCTAGTCCTCCCGTAGTGGGATACAAGTTCACCTTGTCGCCACAGCAAAATAATCTTATGATCTGCAATAAGTAGGAATAAAACCCTGAGTACGATGATGTACTCAGCTAGACTTACCCATCATAAACCAAAATAAAGTGACTATCAAGGAGTATGCAAGGCTTCATATGGTGGACTGGCTTATTTATTTTGCAGAAAAGTATAGCTTATCTTTATGAACCATTTTAAGCTTATTAGTGACAAGTTATAATTATAGCCTGATAAGTCTATGTTAGCAGTTGTGCTCCTTTATAAGCCTATTCATTTAATTGGCACACTTCACTACGCATCGTCGCAGCCGCGCACGCCGGCAGCAGCAACCTCCCATTTGTGGAAGTACCTGCACGACTGAAGTGGGGTGCGTGCTCGCGCACCTCCCGCCTCCGGGGCGTCTCCCGCCGCTGGCGCGTCGCGGCACGGGACCCATGGTTCCTCATGCTCGAGGACCTCGAGTCCCCGACCACCAGGGCCAGGGCGAGCCTGGGCGCGGTGGCGTGGCGCGCCGGGGCCGCTGCAGCCGGTGGCCGGCCATGCGCGCTCCCGCGGCGGCCACGGCTCTCCCCAGCGCTTCGCCCCCCCAGGCCGAGCAACACCCCCGAGCCTCCTCATGCGCGCCGCCGCCCCTCCCTTGCCGACCATGGCTGCTGCTCGGCGCGTTGTCGTGCGCCTTGGCAGGAATCGACACGGCGTCGGGTAGGACCGGAGGAGGAAGGAAGAACATGTCAGAATGGCATTTTTTGACTTCTTAATCGATTAGGCCCACTTGTCAGGTGCGTGAAACGGTGAAAATATAACTGAACGCGGACGAAATGGCATGAGTGGCAAAAATAATTTGAGCGATGGCAAAAATGACCGATCCAACTTTTTAGTGGCTTATGTGGAATTGTAAACTTTCGTAATGGCATACATGGAAAGGACTCTTTCTAGGGTTTCCCTGTGACGAAATTGTGGTGTAATAATACTATTGTACATTTGCTTTGCACCATAAATCACATAAATTTATATATTTTTTCTTGCTTCCGTCGCAACGCACGGGCACTAACCTAATAAAACTAGACAAACCATTTTCTAGTTTCATTCTAGAATCAGTCTTTTCAGGAGAGGGAGTATTAAGTTTTAACACAAGCCAAACTCATTCCAGGGTTCATTCTAGAATCAGTCTTTTCAGGAGAGGAAGTAGAGTACTTCCGTTTATATTAAGTTTTAACACAAGCCAAACTCGTTCCTAGGCAGCCCCAAAACAAAGTATCTCGTATAAACTACGCTACTACTATCTGCGAGACTCTGGCTAATGGGTCAGGGCAACAGACAGAGTGGAGCATGGCAAAATAACCCTTCTTTGTTTTTTAAACTATATCAGAGAAAACGAATTGGATATTGTTTACGTATTTTACTACGCGGGTAAGCTGTGCGTGCGGCTGCGTCTCGTCTCGACCACAGTAAGTATATAGTAGTATACTCAAAATTTCACAACAGCGTGACGTCCATATACAAATTATGCGCATCAATTGGTCGATAAATGTTGGCAATTTTAGATCCAGACTCCTGCGGAAACAAGTTCAGAACTTCAAGATACTTCAGTACAATCAAGTACATAAGCCAGATACACAAGCCAGTGTCCACCAGGCATAAGTAGATCCATAGAAGCGCTGGCGTAGGGTTCTCGCATCTTCTATTGGAACCAACACTTGAGCTCACAGCAAGAAGCCACAAGCACAGGCAGACGGTACAGAGTCAAGGGATGGAAGGCTTTACGTGTCAGATACACAATGCCACGGGTTCCTTCTACCTGCCGCATCTAGGGGATGGTGAACTGCTGCTTCGGCTGTCACTAGAGATGCTTCTTCCTCTAGGTGGCCTGCAAGCAGAGAGATTTTCAGTTATAGGATACTCTTGCCATATGAAAAAATGCCAGAAGAAAACTAACATCACAAAACAAATACATATATGTTACCTTCTAGGGCTGCGGCTCCTAGATACCCTTCTTGCGGCTCCTAGATACCCTTCTTGGCCCCTATACAAGAATCACATTTAAGCACTTGATCGATATTACAAAGTATGACCAGCGAAGAGGGGGAAAAACAGCATTACTTTGTGTTTGATGCTACAAATACCATATCAGTGGCAGCACTCACCTTTCTTGGCGGAGTAGGTGATCGAGAATATGATGAGTCTGACCTCCCACGCCTCAACGGAAGCCCTCGTCCCCTGCATTATACAAGAGAATCAATATTGCCAGGGTGCGAACAAGGCAAGGTACAGTGTCAGCTGGGGAATCAGATCCACTACCTTCTTGGAGACATTGATCTGGAGCGGGAGCGAAGGGGTCGGCGAGGAGGAGAGCGATTATAGCGACGTGGAGGTGGTGGCCTTCTTGGTGGGCTCCTCAACCGCCTTGGAGGTGGCGAGCTAGAAGGGGGAAAAGAAGGAATGACCAAAGCAGTTAAGCAAACAGAATAAGGCAAAGGACCAGAAAAAATCAACAAAACTTAAGATGAACCCAAGACATGAAAAATATAAGGGGCAAAACAAGTATCCAATACTGAGTACAGTGCTTAAAAACAAATCACAGAATCATGTGTAGAACAGCAATCAATTGTAAACATGGGATACATATCTAATCCACTTATACCATCTAAAAAAGGCACATCTAATCCACAGCTATGAAATATAAAATAGAGAATACTTGATACATTTAGCAGTAGTTTAGCAGGGATATGCACATCCGCACATGAAGTCCACAGCTATGAAATGTAAAATGGAGAATACTACATAGTTTTAGCACATCAGGGAACTGCACAATGTGGCCACCTTTGTATTAAGGGGGCTTGCACAGAAATGGTAAATAGAGACAAGCTCAAAGAAACTCACCGCCGCCTAAGAGGCCCAGGGGAGCGCCTGCGTGGTGATGGGCTGCCACGTCCCCTCATGGTGAAGGATTGGTTGAGAAAATAGCGTCAGCAATTCCAGTGATCCACTCACAGATCCTATAGATTTATAGAAGTTATTTAAACATTGATTACCGCATCGGTGACCTATGCCTCCTAGGTGGTGGTGAAGGAGAACGCCTTCTAACTGGAGATAGTGGTCTCCTGCGAGGAGGTGTGTCCCCACGTGTCACAGGAGAAGGATCTTGTCGGCAACGAATAGGAGGAGAATCTGGACGACGCCTAGGTGATGGGTAAGGTGGACGCCTGGGCGATTCAGCCCTTCGATTGGGAGATCGGTTTCGTGGAGATGAAGTTCGTGGAGATGGTGCAGACAAGTATGAAAACAATTAAAATCACCATAGACCTGAACATGCACCCTTCAGGGGGTTTTGGGGGGGTGGGGGGTTGGGGGGGGCCCTTCCTTGATACGAGCAAAAGTAACAAGCAAAGAATAAGGAATAGTTTCAAAGTTTCAGAAGCTTACATTCCCTAGGACGCTGCTGGCCATCCTTTTCGGCACTACTAACGCCTTTTTCAATCTGGGGAGCATCTCTTTTTGGAGGGGGCGGAGCTTTCATAGGTGATGCATCCCTTTGGGGTGGTTGAAGAGTTAATCTCAACTTAACAACATTTCCATCAATTTGACCCTGGGCAGATTTTTAGAAGAACTTGTTGACCATTTACTTACCAACAAAAAGAAAAGACAGAGAATTATCATAGGGTAGAATGCATACACCATCCATGTAAAGAAGAGCCTTCTCAGCATCAGCTCTCTTCTTGAATTCAATATATCCATAGCCATGAGGAGGGTTAACCTAAGAAAACAGATAATAGGTGTTAGGATAGCACCAGGCAGATTTCCAGAATAAAAGAGCAACACATTCTCTTACCGTTTGGTCCATTGACAGCTCCACATTCACTATTTCACCAAAATTTCCTGAAAATACAGATAATTAGTCCAATACAGTTTTTGGATTCATTTGAAAACATGATGGCTTTTTCAAAAGGTACTTGTTTATGTCTAAGCGTGGATGTAAGATTATGTAAATGCAAACTATGTCAGGAACAACAGTAAAATCCTACTAGAATCAGCAAAGCCAGTTGGCCGATTACTATAGAAACAGGAACACACACACACACCCCACTGCATGAGGCTACCAGTGGAAAGATCAATGTGCTTAACCAACCTAACAAGGGTACATCATGCAACACATGATTGTTGGAGATAAATATACAAAATATATAATGGCTCCAATCATAAAGTGGACTGAAGAATTTGAATACTAAAAAAATGCATATCATCAGCATTTTCCCTAAACGCTAAGAGGTCACTCAGGTGATAATCACACAAGGAAAATTCAAGGAAATGCAAATATAGTTTTACTGTCTTGAATCAGTTCAATATTACTAAAATCATGACAACAGACTTCCAAGTTCCAACAGAATAAAGTGCATGAAAATATAAACACAAGCTCACCAAATATTTCTTTCAAGTGAGCCTCATTAACATTCCTTGATAAATGATCAATGCAGAGAACAGCTGACTCAGCAGGAGGTGATGCTTTCCTGAAACCAATAACCATGTATATCTTCAATAATTTAGGGCACAAGAGTTAGATGTAGAGATAGATATGGAAATAGGGAACACAAAACCATGCAAAGTTCCTGGGGAAACAGATGAAATCTCTAGACATAACAGTAAAAGTATAGCAGAAATGATATGATAATTAAATAGCAAGTGAAACTGCACGCTTAATTATATAATTATCAACAAACATAGCCAGAAAATTAAAGTGACATATGCAGTTTAGATGCAAACTTGTATATACCTAGGGGGTGAAGCCTTTTTAGGCGGTGGTGATGGCGAACGGACTTTCTTTGAGGGTGAACCCTTTTTAGGCGGCAGTGTAGGTGATTGACCTTCCTGTGCTCTAGGCGAACTAGCAGACAACAGTATCCATAAGTAAATGCACTCAACTTAAAGAGAACCAGCATAAACAACTTTACAGTTCATGAGAAAAATACGGCATGTGACTTCATATACGAGAAATCAAGCCCATGACAGCAATAAAAATATGTTAATAGGATGAAACAAAAGCATGAGGCAGGATGAATTCATATGAAGATGACAATAAATTGATTTGTGTAGCAAATATGCTGGTCAGGACAGGCCTCTGCTATTAGAGAAACTGCAAAAGGAACAGCTAAACAATAAGCCAACACTAGGAAATTGGAACCGGTCAAAGGTGTCCATCTGAATTCTGAATGCTGGACCAAACTTATCACGGGCATGATTAAAAGAAAAACTGGATGTGCCAATGATTAGTACTGTTGAGTGCCACAGGGATTAAATGTATTCAACAGAAGTAGTTTGAAGACTGTAAAATTGTCTAAGTCAAAAAGCTATACTCTCAGGTTTATGATGAAGTTAAAGAATGCACTAGGGTTTCATGAAGTGACAAACAAATAAATAAAACTAAACATTCAAACAGGGGATAACTCGCTACCCAACGGACAAACAGCACAAACACAAACTCACTCAAATTACCCTCTGAAATAAATGCAACAAAACCTAATAAATTAGCCTCAAATCAGTGGATCTATAGGGTGTAGGGTCGAGCCTCACCTGCTTACAGTGCCATCTACGTTGATCTTCTCTACCAATCCCCAGAAACCTCTCAACAATTCTTGCAGTCTTTTAACTGTCATTCCGACCTTTAACAAGAATCCATACGGATGATATAATTCTTTATGGAAGATTCTGCCATCTTTTTTAGGCCATTCGTTGAATTCCATATCATCAATTGCAATTCCTAAAGATTGACCTCCTAAATTGAAAACTGGAGCAGAAAACAACCTGCTCACTCCATTGGTGCTCCTGTCTCCGTACTGGCTGGTGAATGTGAAAGTCTTCGCCACCTTTGATCACAGACTGATGTGCATGGCACCCCACTTCACAGGGCTTCCGGATGACAAACCCAGGTAAGTTGTAAACTGAGGATCTATTAGCTGGAGCTATTGTTCCAACATAGGTGTGGTCAATCTCATCTTCACAAAGGTGTATTGCCTTGCATTTGGGATGAAAGTCGGTCATCAAGATGCAAAGCTTTTCTTCTTTGAGCTTACACAAGAGAGTAGCTGGTTGTTTACAACCATTTGAGAAACAGATGGAAAGTTTCTCAGCTGGGTCAATAATCCTCGACTGGGTCAGTATGAAGGTGTTTTTTCCTTCACTATGGATAACTGATCCAATGCAAAAGTAACCAACCCGTCCCACGTGCTCGACTATTACCATACTTGGAGAAACTTGTTTGAAGAGCATGCGATATTCATTTTCCATCTTTTCCATTATTTCTATTAACAGAAAAATGACAAGGAGAAATTTCCATCAGTTAAGTATCTCAGAAACTTCAAAGTTAAAAGTTTCAATCACAACTCAAACAGTATAATATTTCTCACATTGGTCCATCTATTTAGCAATGTTATTATTGCAAAAAAAAAAAAGGCAACATATTAATGGGTGAAATCTGGAATCAACGGATAGAACTAAATAAATTAGTGTGGACAGTACAAGTCTAATAGCAACATACTAACCTGCTAATGTATTGAAGTGCTGAGTATATCAGGAAATAAGGATAAATTCGTAAACTCCAAAAAGAAAGGATAATTGTGAATAATACAAGGACTACACTGCATAGGTTATAATCAGAACTTATATCTGCACATTCTTACTAACCAAAGTTTGAAAATTCAAATTTAAGTATTTAAGTGAAGCAGAATAGATTATAATCAGAACTTATATTTGCACATTGTGACGGTGAAGGGTGGGATTAGCAGCTGTTGGAACCAAGAACACCGGCAAACAACTGAATAAAGGGAAAGAACCTGCGGTCAATCGCCGCCAGCTGGGAGGCCTGGCGCCCTGGCGCCCTGGCAGATAGATCTCGGCAAGGTGGGATGACCTCGGCGTCGCTCCGCCGCCCTCGCCCCTCAAGGTGGTGAAGATGTCTGCGCCACCGTCGCCCCTCGGCTCCAAGACCCGAGGTCCCTAACCCATGCGGTATAGGGCGGAGGAGGAGGAGACGGCACGATAGGGGCCGAGGGGGCCGCGCTGTGTGGGGCGGCGCGATAGGGGGCCGAGGGGGCGGCGCTGTAGGGCGGAGCAGGTGGAGGCGGCGACGGGTGCGGCGTGTGGGTGCCCGTGAGGGTGCGGGTGTTGGGGTACGCTGGCACGAGGGAGGGAACTTTACGGTTTTACCACTACAAGGAACGCCTCCGAATATCGTTGGGATCATTATCCAAAAAAAAATCGTTGGGATGACATTTATAAATTTAGGATTTATCATCTTTGTGCATGTGGCACACCACGCTAGCCTGACAGGCTGGTGCCGGGTCATGTCCGGCATCTCCATATCCACTGCTTCCTCCGTTCTAAATCAGAGTTTGTTTTGATTTTTTTATATATATTTTGCTATATACATAGATAAATAATATGTCTAGATATATAGTCAAATACATACACCGACTGAGATGGTTTGAGATGGTTTGGTCATGTTCAACGGAGGCCACCTGAGACGTCGGTGCGTAGTGGGGTTGTAAAGCGGGTCGATAATGTAAAGAATGGTAGAGGTCGACCTAAACTGACTTGGAACGAGTCAGTTAAGAGAGATCTTAAGAAGTGGAATATTCCTAAGGATTTAGTTATGGATAGGAGCGCTTGGAGACTAGCAATTAACGTGCCTGAATCGTAATCTTTTTTTCTTATACCCTCTACGTGTCCTTTGTTTCCTGATCTGTTTTGGGTTTTATCTCTAGCCTACCCTAATTTGCTTGGGATAAAAGACTATGTTGTTGTTGTTGTTGATTCGTTTTTGGTAAACTCAGGGATTGAAGCTGCATCTCATATTGCTGACATGAATTGTCTGACGGTGCTCGGCTTTGAGATCGAACATGAATGTCTAACAATTAGTTGTATATAGGTTCCTTGCACGCATCTTAGAAAGGTCAATGGATTCATGTCTGTTTTTATTTAGTTTTGGGTGCAAATCCATTTTGTTTTGTATGTATTTTTCCTGTTCCCATAACTTTTTAATCAATAAGATTGATAACTGTGCACGCATATATGATTATAGGAAAGTTCCTGCTAGAATTTTTATGGAATTTTCATGCTTTGGTTTTATGACAAGGAAATGTCCCTATCTAAAGTCAAATTTAATCTAACTATTTCTTACTGCAATAGCAAAAAATACATTTTGCCGCAAACCTTTGCTCAAGGTCAGATGATTAGAGGAATTCAGTACCGAGTGGGTTTGAGTTTGACCATTTTCTATGATTTTATTAGATGTGGGGTCATCTTGCTTTTAATTATTACGCCCAAATTTATTACTCTGGTATGCAACCCATTTTGATTTTTGATCTTTCTCTTGCTAGAATGCTTGATCTTAGTACCATGTTTTCTCTATGGTTTCATTACATTCTAATACCCAGTACTCCTTATTTGCGGGCTTGGTTAATCTAGATTCTATTCTGTTGTTGAATTAGTTCTATAATATAAGCCTATTTCTGCTTTGCTTTTTGTACCAGAGCGGTTATGCTTTAGAGATAACCTACTGAAAATCTGATATGGGTATGCAGATGCATGTGTGGGGAGGGAATGATGGAGCAACGTCCACCAGCATCAAAGCCATTTTGCTGTAATACGTATAGATGATTGATAATGGTAACTACGGACTTATTTCCCTTCTCATTTTCGTTTCACTGCAACAGTTATATGATGAGCACTAACCTTTTGTAACTTGCAGTTGGAGGACTTGTAGGAGAGAGTAACAATTCTGATAATTTTTATTTTCCAGAGAAACTCTATAAATTCAACTCTGGACTACTTATGGTTAGGTTCTTGCATCAGCACGGTAAGACAGCAAAGAAGCATTCCCCATTTAAGTTACTACATGCTGCTTTATTTCAAAAGATGTTTTACAACATGTGCTGGCATTTTGTGCTGAGTTAGTGACTTTTTAGATTGACGGTAATAGCTTGCTATCCTGCAGAAGATATTCCAGCTGAGGTCATTAATAGCAATTTTTTTTTCAGATCTACAGACTGGTCAAGAATGGTGGCGAGCATGCAAGTGAAATGAAAGAAGAAACAAAGAGCTAAATGCCTTGTATGAGAAGTATACGCAGAGAAAGGTTCGTTCTTTTTGACTAATAGGATTCTCATGCAGAATCATATCTGAAATAATAAAAAATATATGTAATAATCAATTTGCTGCTCAAGAGCCTGGCAGCAATGAATTTATCTCATTTGACCTGTGAGCTTTTCTTTTGCAGTAACTAACATATTATGAATTCAATGTTTTCTATCATTGCTATGAGTATGTGAAATAAAAACAACCCTCATTGCTATCTCATTGGATTTATTGGCACTACAAAGACAACACACCATGGTTGGTTTATTTATTTACCTTGTTTTTCTTTCTTGAGCTTTGACAGTTTGCCTGTGGTGGCCGGATCTGCGGGGCGGCGTGGACGACTGATGGAGCTTACTTCGTCGGACGCACCACGCGACAGTCCGGCCTCTCCAAGGTGGATGTAAGCAGTGCCCGCCTGACTCCCTCTTCCTGATTTGTATTGTTCACGATAGTGGTGCAGCAAAGGTTTCGTGAATCTGTGGGGAGGATGTGGGCTAAGTGGTTGGGTTCTGTGTGAGTTTTGAGTCCCTGAAGCCCATTCGTCGATTTCATGGTCTGCAGGCAATGTCGGGTGCTTTTGTGTGCAGATTGATGAATGCGGCGCATCCCGGTGCCGTGCCGATGCACATGATCCGGAATTACAAGGTTGCTGGTGGACTTGCAGATTAGTGTATTTGAATGTTTGACCCATGCGAATCAAAGAATTACTATCAAGAACCATTTGTATGTGAAGCTGCATCATAATGAAATTGGTTTAGGTGCTTGTTTTGGTTGCTCAGATATGTTCCTACCTTTATAATTCAAATTTGTTCCTACCCTTATAGGAAAATATGCCATATGTTAACTCTCATGGTGTATACTGTGATGGAGCACCCAACAATATTTGTGGACTCTAATTATTCAGACAAAGAAGTTTTTTTTTCCATTTTCATGGATTGAACCTTGATCTCTTGTTTTCTCTTTCCCAGCATGACGGTGAGGGAGTTCAGAGACTTGGATGATAGCAACACCAGGTATTGTAGAGGGTCTGTATTCTTTATTAGCTACTATTTAACTTCTGTAACTTAATTCAACACATCCATGCATACTGATAAATCTTATATGCCCAGGACAAATTTTATTTTGCTCTTGAATTCTGATTACGAAACTGAGCATTTTGTTCAACTTCAAACTGAAAACTATAGGAACATGTGCTGGTGAGCTCTATATGTGTCTTCTCGAGAAGTAAATATTTGTATATAGATAAGAAGTTAAATAGTAGACTGCTGGTGAGCTCTATATTTGCCTTCTAGAGTGGATAGGGTCATTTTCAGTAATGGCTTGTCAATTAACTTGTAATAGACATAATAGACTGTATGGTGATATTGATCAATTTTTGAAGCAAAACATTGTCATTGGGCACTGAAAAACTTTTACCGACTACTATTTTCCTGGTTACAGGAAGATGGCTGGCCGCTTCAGGGTAATGCATCTGGTCTGGCCCTTTTTGGCTTTCTTGCCGGAGGTGTGGAGCATGGATAGGAAGATACAATTCAGAGAAAAAGAGATATACACTGTTATTTCAGTTCTAATATGTACATACTCGAATGTTGCTGTAGATTTTGTAGATTCATCTTAGCAGATACTCTCTTTGGGAACTATTTCTTTCTGGTTTTCTAATTCTAGGAGAAGCAAAACCTGATCAATCGCAAATTGTATAATATGCAATTAAGTTCACTATAGGAGATGCTATTGATATACAATTGCGTGAGACAAAAATAAAAAAAAACTTGTCATCATTGTTTTTAAATGCATATCTTAAATAAAACCGTGACAACGCACGTACTAGTTCAGATTCTGAATTCAGATGGACACCTTTGACCGGTTCCAATTTCCTGCTGTTGGCTTATCTGTGCCTTTTGCAGTTTCTATAATAGCAAAGGCCTGTGCTGACCAGCATTTTTGCTACTCAAATCAAATTATTGTCATCTTTTTATTGAATTCATCCTGCCTCATGCTTTTGTTTCATCCTGTTAACATATTTTTATTGTTGTCATGGGCTTATTTTCTCGTATATGAAAGTCACATGATGTATTTTTCTCATGAACTGTAAAGTTGCTAACATGTTTGAGTGCTTTGCTTATGGATACCGCCGTCTGCCAGTTCGCCTAGAGCACGGAAAGGCCGATCACCTTCGCCGCCCCCCCTAAAAAGGTTCACCATCCAAGAAAGTCCGTTCGCCATCACCACCGCCTATAAGAGCATCTTCGACAGATGGTCTAAATCATTTTGCAAAGATAAATTTAGCTATTTTTTGGAAAAAAAGCACTTCAATAGATTATGCATGTGACTCTTCAAAATAGATACCTCGCCATCTCTGGACTTCCACCATCCAAATATAGATTGCCTGTGTTGCTCGCCAATCGTCCTCCACGCGCAAGGCGCCTCGTTCCAGCGAGATGCCGCATGCGTCATCGGTAGCCTCCGCCATAGATCTTGTGTCACGTGGCAAATTTAAATATAGAGTGTCTCAATTTAGATAGACTGTTGGAGTAGTCTATATTTTTAAAGCGAGATTTATTTTACAAAATAACACAATTACTAAATTTAGCTATTATTTTTGGCTAATATGTTGGACATGCTCTAAAGGCTTCACCCCCTAGGTATATACAAGTTTGCATCTAAACTACATAGTTACTTTAATTTTCTGGCTATGTTTATTGATAATTAAATAATTAAGCGTGCAGTTTCACTTGCTACTTAACTATCATATATCATTTTTATCTTATATATATAAAGTAAGTAGTTGTAGTTGGTCAAATAGGATCTGTATGTGGGCTAACGATACAAAGGATCTTCAAAATTCTTATTATATTGGATGCTACAGCTCCTCACGTTAGTGTCTTAGTGAAAATGTCATAGCAGCATCTGATGAATTTCTTTGTAGCTATGATGTGTTGCTGCTTATTGTTCATAACTTTATCTACTTCTTTTGCCTTGTATTTTTTCTGGGGAAGTTGTATCATGTACATAACCTGCTGGTGGACTTTTACCGTTATGTCTAGAGATTTCATCTGTTTCCCCTGGAACTTCTCATGGTTTTGTGTTCCCTATTTCCACTTGGTAAACTGCCACATGCCACCGCAAACTCATGTGCTCTCTGCCTGCGAGGATTCATCTTGATCCTGACCTCCAAATGCCTTGTGCATTGTCTGCTGTACCAGAAAGCTAGTATGTACATGAAACCCAATGTCCTCTGGTTCTACGGTGTTCAAAGACCAAAAACCATATTTACAAAAAGAAGACCAAAAACCAAAATCTGAACAAGTTAACAAAGTCAACCTTTCTTTCGAAAAAAAAAATTAGGCCTTGTTTAGATACACTCAAAATTTTAAGTTTTTTCACTCTCTCTCCATCATATCAATTTTTGGCTGCATGCATGGAGCATTAAATCTAGGTAAAAAAGATAACTAATTACATAATTTAGTTGTAAATCATAAGATGAATTTTTTAAGCTTAGTTAGGCTATGATTGGACAATATTTGTCAAATACAAACGAAAGTGTTACAGTAGCAAAGTTAAAAAAATTTCAGCATCTAAACAAGGCCTTATTGCAAAAGCGACTTGTATTTCTTCAGTTGTTTTCTCTTTTATTCATGTAAGCAGATGGTGTAATGAGATAGCTCATGTTCTTGCTAGGTCTGCACACCAGCTCTCTCAACCGTGCTGGTTTCATATAGCCCCTGAGTTTCTTTGGTCTTCCCTTTGTAAGGATCAATTTAACTAATGAAATGTTGCCTGTTACCTTCAAGAAGGGGCAGGCTGCAGGTTTAAAAAAAATGCAGTGTTTTCAAATAGCACCTACCAAGTGCAGCCCTCTCATGGACTCTTACTAATACCATTTCAATTGAATGACGTTTTCTATCTATAACTATTGTCCACTCTATCTGCCTTCCCTTCGTCAATTGGTAGGATCTTTTTTTGGCACTTATGGATTTTTTACATATATAAAATAAATATGATATCAATTTGATTAATTTTCCCCCCATCAACGCTTATACGTGCCTCCTTAATTTTTTTTTCTAGAAGTTTGGCTAAATATTTATTTTCCTAACAAATGATTCTATGTTGGTTTTGTGAAGTGATTTTTTTGAAATGAATCAAAAGATTAGGATATAAAAAAAATTATTCTTCTCACTCACTCCATGCACAGAATTACTTTATGAAAATATTTTATCCTAATTTTTTTAGGGGCTAACTAGTTTATCCTAAAATAAAAAAATCATTTTGAACAAAGAATCAATTCCCACAGATTCTTCTGGGCCAAACAGGCCTTATACCTTTGCGGGGCGTCTATTAGGCCCGCTGGGCCAAAAAAACAAGAGTGGACATGGCCAGCCGCAGGGGCTCTTTTCACACCAACGCGGGTGGTGGATTGAACAACTGGATGGAACCATAGACTCACCCCAATCTCTTCCTTCTCCCAACCCGCTCAAAACCCTAGCCCAACCCCGCAGGGTCGCCGACGCTCGCCCGGCCGCCACTGCCGCCGCCGGAGACGATGGCGAAGCCTCGGCGCGGCCGCTCCGCGTCTCGCTCCTCCTCGGGCTCTTCCTCCCGCTCGCCGTCCCACTCCGTCTCCTCCGGCTCCGTGTCGTCCCGCTCCCGGTCGCGCTCCCGCTCCTTCTCGTCGTCGTCCTCCCAGTCCCGGAGCCGCTCCCCACCTCCGGCTAAGCGCAGGTGAGGCCAGACCCTACATCCTATAGATCCAGTGATTCTAGGCTAATTTAATAGGTTTTGTTGCATTTGTTCCGAGTTTTTTCCCCCTGTTTGTGTGCTGTTTGTTCGTCGGGGTAGCGAGTTATCCCCCGTTTCAACGTTTATTACTATTTACTTATTTGAGTGTCACTTCGTTAAACCCTAGTGCCTTGTGTAACTTCATCGTAAACCTTGAGGACTGCAGTATTTAGTATGAGGCTGTTTGGTTCAGATAATTTTACAGTTTATTAGGCGTGGCTTGCGTCTTCAAACTACTTCTGTGAATGCATTTAATCCCTGTGGCACTCGACATTATGGATGCAGCCATTCAGCATCAAACAGAAGTACAGAACCAGATTTTAGTAATAGTTGCACTGATCATTGGCAAATCCAGTTGTTTTTAATCATGCTCGTGATAAATTGGAAACATAAGTTAAATGTCTGGTCCAGCATTCAGAATTCAGATGGACACCTTTGATCAGTTCTGATTTCCTGCTGTTGGCTTATTGTTTAGCTGTGCCTTTTGCAGTTTCTATAATAGCAGAGGCCTGTGCTGACCAGCATTTTGCCTACTGGAATCAATTTATTGTCATCTTTTTATTTAATTCATCCTGCCTCACGCTTTTGTTTCATCCTGTTAACATATTTTTATTTCTGTTTCTCATATATGAAGTCGCATGATGTGTTTTTCTCATGAATGTAAAGTTGCTTATGCTGGTTCTCTTTAACTTGAGTGCATTTACTTATGGATTCTGTTGTCTGCCAGTTCGTCTGGAGCACGGAAAGGCCGATCACCTTCACCGCCCCCTAAAAAGGGTTCGCCCTCAAAGAAAGTCCGTTCGCCATCACCACCACCTAAAAAGGCTTCACCCCCTAGGTATATACAAGTTTGCATCTAAACTGCATATGTTACTTGAATTTTCTGGCTATATATTTATTGATAATTATATAATTAAGTGTGCAGTTTCGCTAGCTACTTAACTATCATATCATTTTTATCTTATACTATATATGAAGCAAGTAGTTATAGTTTGTCATATAGGATTCTGTATGTGGGCTAACGATAGAAAGGATCTTCAAATTTCTTATTATATTGGATGCTACAGCTCCTCGTGTTAGTAAGCAAATGTCATAGCAGCACCTGATAAATTTTTTCTGTAGCTGTGATGTTGCTGCTTAGTTCATAACTTTATCGACTTCTTTTGCCTTTTTTTTTGGTGAAGTTTTTATCATGTACATAACCTGCTGGTGGAATTTTACTGTTATGTCTATGGATATTTCCCCAAGAACTTTGCATGGTTTTGTCTTCCCTGTTTTCATATCTATACATGTAACTCTTGTGCCCTAAATTATTGAAATATATATGGTTATTGGTTTCAGGAAAGCGTCACCTCCTGCTGAGTCAGCTGTTCTCTGCATTGATCATTTATCAAGGAATGTTAATGAGACTCACCTGAAAGAAATATTTGGTGAGCTTGTCTTTATATTTTTCATGCACTTCATTCTTTTGGAACTTAGTCTATTGTCACGATTTTAGTCATATTGAACTGATTCAATACAGTAAAACTATATTTGCATTTCCATGAATTTGCCTTGTGTGATTATCACCTGAGTGACCTCTTGGCTTTAGGGAAAACGCTGATGATATGCATTTTTTAATTTTCAAATTCTTCAGTCTACTTTATGATTGGAACCATTATGTACTTTGTATATCTATCTCCAACAGTCATGTGTTGCATGATGTACCCGCGTTAGGTTGGTTAAGCACACTGATCTTCCCACTGGTAGCCTTATGCAGTGGGTGTGTTCCTGTTGCTATAGTAATCGGCCAACTGGCTTTGCTGATTCTAGTACGATTTACGGTTGTTTCTGACATAATTTGCATACAAACTCTTACATCCACACACAGAAATAAACAAGTGCTTTTGAAAAGCCATCATGTTGCCAAATGAATCCAAAAACTGTATTGGACTAATTATCTGTATTTTCAGGAAACTTTGGCGAAATAGTGAATGTGGAGCTTTCAATGGACCGAATGGTAAGTGAATGTGTTGCTTTCTTATTCTGGAAAATTCTGTGCCTGGTTTTCTCCTAACACCTACTATCTGTTTTCTTAGGTTAACCTTCCTCGTGGCTATGGATATATTGAATTTAAGAAGAGAGCTGATGCTGAGAAGGCTCTTCTTTACATGGATGGTGTATGCATTCTATCCTATGCTAATTCTTTGTCTTTTCTTTTTGTTGATAAGTAAATGGACAACAAGTTCTTCTAAACTTTTTTCCAGGGTCAAATTGATGGAAACGTTGTTAAGTTGAGATTCACTCTTCAACCACGCCAAAGGGCTGCATCACCTATGAAAGCTCCGCCCCCTCCTCCAAAAAGAGATGCTCCCCAGATTGAAAAAGTTGTTAGCAATGCTGAAAAGGATGCCCAGCAGCGTCCTAGGGAATGTAAGCCTCTGAAGCTTTGAAACTATATAATCACTATTCCTTATTCTTTGCTTTATACGTCTGCTCATATCAAGGAGGGCCCGCGCGCCCCCCCCCCCCGGCCCCGAAGGTGCATTTGCAGCTATGATGATTTAATTGTTTACACTTGTCTGCAGCATCTCCGCGAAGGAAGGCAGGTTCACCTCCACGGAAACGATCTCCAAATCGAAGGGCTCAATCACCCAGGCGTCCACCTGACCCATCACCTAGACGTCGTCCTGATTCGCCGCCTATTCGTCGCCGACAAGATCCTTCTCCTGTCAGGCGTGGGGACACACCTCCTCGCAGGAGACCACTATCTCCAGTTAGAAGGCGTTCTCCTTCTCCACCACCTAGGAGGCATAGGTCACCGATGCGGTAAGCAATGTTTAAATAACTTCTATAAATCTATAGGATCTGTGAATGGATCACTGGAATTGCTGATGCTATTTTCTCAACCAGTCCTTCACCTAGGAGGGGACGTGGCAGCCCATCACCACGCAGGCGCTCCCCTGGGCCTCTTAGGCGGCGGTGAGTTTCTTTGAGCTTGTCTCTATTTACCATTTCTGTGCAAGGCCCCTTAATACAAAGGTGGCCATATTGTGCACTGCCCTGATGTGCTAAAACCATTTTATATTTCATAGCTGTGGATGCGCCTATCCCTGCTAAATGTATTAAGTATTCTCTATTTTGTATTTCATAGCTGGTGGATTAGATTGTACCTTTTTTTAGATAGTAAAGTGCATTAGATATATGTATCCCATGTTTACAAACAATTGCTGTTCTACATGATCCTGTGATTTGTTTCTAAGCTCTGTACTCATTACGCTTCTAGACTACAGTATTTGGATGCTTGTTTTGCCCCTTCAATTTTTCATATCTTGGTGTTCGTTTTAAAGTTCTGTTGATTTTTTAGCCCTCTGCCTTATTCTGCTTGCTTAACTGCTGTGCTCATTCCTTCTTTTCCTCCTTCTAGCTCGCCACCTCCAAGGCGGTTGAGGAGCCCACCAAGAAGGCCACCACCTCCACGTCGCTATAGTCGCTCTCCTCCTCGCCGACCCCTTCGATCCCGCTCCAGATCAATTTCTCCAAGAAGGTAGTGGATCTGATACCGAAATCTTCCAGCTGACGCTGTACCTCTTTCGCACCCTGACAATTCTGTTTCTCTTGTATAATGTAGGGGACGAGGACCTCCGTTGAGGCGTGGTAGGTCAGACTCATCATATTCTCGATCACCTACTCCACCACCAAGAAAGGTGAGTGCTGCAACTGATATAGTATTTTTAGCATCAAACACAAAGTAATGATTTTTTTGCCTCTTTTGCTGGTCATGCTTTGTAATAATATTGACTAAGTGCTTAACTGTGTTTCTTGTATAGGGGCCAAGAAGGGTATCAAGGAGTCGCAGCCCTAGAAGGTAACATATATGTATTTGTTTTGTAATGTTAGTTTTCTTCTGGTGTTTTTGCATCTGCCAAGAGTATCCCATAACTGAAAATATCTCCGCTTGCAGGCCACCTAGAGGAAGAAGCATCTCTAGTGACAGCCGAAGCAGCAGTTCACCTTCCCCTAGACGCGGCAGGTAGAATGAACCCGTTTCATTGTGTATCTGGCAGGTAAAGCCTTTTATCCCTTGACTCTATCTGTAACGTTTGCCTGTGCTTGTGACTTGCTGTGAGCTCAAGTGTTGGTTCGAGGAGAAGATAAGAGAACCCTACAGCAATGCTTCCAATGGATCTACTTAACATGCCCGGTGGACTCTCTGGCTTGTGATTTGTACCTGAGACAAAGTTATCTGCTATGTTGGCTTATGTACTTGATTGTACTGAAGTATTTTGAAGTTCTGAACTTGTTTCTGCACAGTCGTCTGGATCTAAATTTATGTGGTAAACTATTGTGCTAATTGGTGTCCGAAGTGTTATTGGATCTTTCGTTTAACGTGCTGCAAGTTTTCATCTATTTTGTTGGAAAGAATCATCCAACACTGCAATTGTAATTCTATTGATCTTTGTACATTCCTGCCGCACTGTTGTTGAGACTTGAGACGCATGCGCACGCACTGCTTACAATTTGTTTTCTAATCTGAAAAGGAAGGGTCATTTTGCCAACCCTCGCTCTACCTGTTGCCCCGACCCTACAGTTGAGTCCTTGCAGGTTGTAGGCTTGTAGCGTATTGTATACGAGGTATTTATTTTGGGGCTGCCTATTAGGTTTTAGTCATGGGCGTGCCTTGCGTTAAAACTGGAATGTCAAGGGAAGAAATTAAGTTTTAGTTGACCTGTGTCTCTCCCTCCCCAGTTAAAACTCGAATATGTAACATTTCATCGATCTCTGTTGAAGTTTGCATGGCCAATTAATTGTTCCTATAGCTTTGAGTTGCCAAGCAACAGTTCTTAAAGCTTGGTTTCAACTGACATGTCTGATGCTTTATTTACGAAGTTGTTAATAATGTTCCTAATCTAATCTCAAAAATAATGTTCCTCTAGCTGTCCGCCTCTAGGAGTTTGAGCAGGCACCTCTAGGATGTCTGTGACACAACATCTTCCATGGCCAATGACACACGTTTTTTTCATTATTAGTTGGATTCAAATTTAATCTAGCTGTCCACCTAGCCAGCCAATGAAGCTCCTCCATCAAGCCTCACTGATTCCCATCTTTGCACTCCCAACTCCCAAGCTGCTTGGAATTGGAACGCTGCAAAATTTGTAGTCCTGTGTTTTTCTTGTAAGATTGAATTGGTTCCTATGAAATTTCTCTGTGATTCTTGCAAAAATCGTAGCTATGACCTTGAGACAAAAGATACAAGGCCCAAGATACAAAGGCGTTCGCGTAGTTGTACGGAGTGCAATTTTTTGATCCACCGGGTACCGATCTCACCCATTCAAGCGTCTCCCGCGCTTTCCCCCTGCCGAGACCGGGCGTTCGGGCCAGCATGCTGCCGCCACCGCTGTTCGCTTCCCTTCGTTCTTGACCACTCCCTCTGTTCCTGCCAATCCCGGCGGCCAGGACACCGAGTCCGGGGGAGGCCAAGGGACGGCGAGCGGCGAGGACACCGGCCCTGCAGCCAGATGACCAGCAACGTGCAAAAGTGAGCGCTGAGCGTTTCCATCCATAAGAACATGATGAATGATGATTCTTTATATATTTATTTATTTATATTTATATACAAATGCTTAATGCCGTGTCGTTGCTGTAGATCACTATCGGTTTGCTCCGCCGCCGGCTCCCATGGAGGCCTTCTACCTCGACCTGCTCCGCTCCTGCGCGGCGCTGCCGCACGTCGCAGCCGTGCACGCCCACATCGCGCGGGCGCACCCGACCGCCTCCCTCTTCCTCCGCAACTCCCTCCTCGCCGCCTACTGCCGCCACGGGGTCGGGGCGCCCGTCCACGCCGCCCGTCTGCTCGACGAAATGCCCCGCCGCAACGCCGTCTCCTACAACCTCCTCATCGCCGCCTACACCCGCGCGGGCCTCCCGGGCCGCGCCCTGGCGACGTTCGCGCGCGCCCGGGCCGTCGCGGGGTTCAGGGTCGACCGGTTCACGTACGCCGCCGCGCTCGCCGCGTGCTCGCGGGCGCTCGACGTTAGGACCGGGAAGGCCGTGCACGCGATGGCCGTCCTGGATGGTCTCGGGAACGGGGTGTTCCTGTCCAACTCGCTCGCCAGCATGTATGCTGGGTGCGGCGAGATGGGCGAGGCCAGGCGCGTGTTTGATGCCGCCGAGGAGCACGATGACGTGTCGTGGAACTCACTGCTTTCTGGGTATGTCCGTGCCGGCGCACGTGACGAGACATTGAAGGTGTTCTCTCTGATGTGCCAGAATGGCATCGGGTGGAATTCGTTCGCGCTTGGGAGCATCATCAAGTGTTGTGCTTCTGGTGGTGGTGGTGATGTCGGAGGGCGCATCGCAGAGGCACTTCATGGATGTGTGGTGAAGGCTGGACTGGACGCCGACCTGTTTCTTGCGAGCGCAATGATTGACATGTATGCTAAGAGAGGCGCCTTGACCAATGCTGTTGCACTTTTCAAGTCGGTGCCAGACCCAAATGTGATTGTTTTCAATGCGATGATTGCAGGATTCTCTCGTGATGAAGCCTCCGTTGGTAAGGAAGTCGCTAGAGAAGCTTTGAGTCTGTATTCGGAGATCCAGAGCCGAGGGATGCAGCCTTCTGAATTCACATTCTCAAGTATTCTGCGTGCGTGTAACTTGGCTGGTGAACTTGGATTTGGGAAACAGATACATGCTCAAGTACTCAAACACAGTTTCCAAGATGATGACTATATTGGGAGTGCACTCATTGACTTGTACTCTGACTCTGGTTGCATGGAAGATGGATACAGGTGTTTCAGATCTCTGCCTAAGCAAGACATTGTCACTTGGACGTCAATGATTTCAGGGTGTGTTCAGAATGAGCTTTTTGAGAAGGCACTGAGATTGTTCCAAGAATCAATACGTCATGGACTGAAGCCTGATCTTTTCACAATGTCTAGTGTCATGAATGCATGTGCCAGTTTAGCTGTTTCAAGGACTGGTGAGCAGATCCAGTGTATTGCCATAAAATCTGGTTTTAACCGGTTCACCGCCATGGGGAATTCCTTCATTCATATGTGTGCTAGGTCAGGGGATGTTGGTGCTGCGACTCTGAGGTTTCAGGAAATGGAATCACGTGACGTTGTCTCTTGGTCTGCAGTGATATCAAGCCATGCGCAGCATGGTTGTGCAAGGGATGCTTTACGGATTTTCGATGAAATGATGGATGCAAAGATGGCGCCTAATGAGATTACTTTTCTCAGCGTCCTTACTGCATGTAGTCATGGAGGATTGGTTGACGAGGGACTCAGGTAAGCCTTTGCCATTTCTCAGGTCATAACATTCAATCAATTTCCAGTGCAACTTTCTTTACATGCCTCATACGTCATCATTTGATGATCTTGTGCAGGTATTATGAAATTATGAATAATGAATATGGATTGAGCCCAACTGTAAAGCATTGTACTTGTGTTGTTGATCTTCTTGGACGAGCTGGGAGGCTAGCTGATGCTGAGGCTTTTATAAGGGATTCAGCCTTCCATGATGATGCTGTTGTTTGGCGGTCTTTGCTGGCCTCATGCCGTATCCATGGAGACATGGAGAGAGGCCAACTTGTGGCGAATCGGATAATGGATCTGGAAGCCACTTCCTCAGCATCCTATGTAATTCTTTACAACATGTATTTAGATGCTGGTGAGGTGTCCTTAGCTTCAAAAACTCGAGACCTGATGAAAGAGCGAGGCGTGAAGAAAGAGCCTGGCCTTAGTTGGATTGAGCTAAGGTCTGGAGTTCACTCTTTTGTTGCCGGTGACAAGTCCCATCCAGAGAGCAATGCAGTATACAAAAAACTGGCAGAGATGCTTTCCAGGATGGAAAACTTGGCGGGCACTCATAATGCTAGCACAGAGTCAGATGGTATCTCTAGCATGGAGCAGAAATTGGTTGGTTGCCACAGTGAAAAACTAGCTGTGGCATTTGGAATGATCCATTTGCCACCATCAGCTCCGATCCGAGTAATGAAGAACTTGAGAGTTTGCCGTGACTGCCACTCAACCATGAAGCTGATATCCAGGAGTGAGAACAGAGAAATAATCTTGAGAGATGGGATCCGCTTCCATCACTTCAGAGGCGGTTCTTGTTCATGTGGTGATTACTGGTGATGACCTGTTAATAGAATTGTTCTAGGTCTAGTAGTGAAAGGTATATTCATTATTGTTGGAGTGTATATCTCAGCCCATGAGGCTTAGGCCCATGAGGCCCATATACTTGATTATATGTGCCTATGTAGGGTTATGGAATACAATCAATCATTATCCTCCGATCCTCTGACATGATATCGAGTTAGGGTTTCTCCTTTTCTTTTCTCCCTCCCCTACTCCCCAGCTGCCAGCCGCCGCCGGCCAGCCCGCCGCCACCACTGCAGCCATGGTTGGTCGTCCTCCTCCTCCTTCCTCTCCCACCTACTTCCACTGCTTTCCTCCTCTCCCCAACTACACGTGGGCGCAGGTTGCTCTTCCTCCTCCGTCGGGCGCTCCTAGCGCCGCCGCCGCCCCGGCTGCTCCCAGCGCCGCCGCCGCTACTCTCCTCCTGGCGGCGGGCGCGGGCGCCGGGGATGCGGACGCCGTGGCAACCGTCGTCGCCGCGGCGGGCTGGGCATGCTGCGCGTGCCTCGTGCAGGCGCGGGTGCCTCTCCCTTTCCCGCGCCGCCTCCTCTGCCGCCCACTTCCCACCTCCACCCAGCGGCTCCCGACTCCGCCCTTGCCGCCACCCTCGTCACAGCCGAGGCTGCTGCCGCGGAAGGCCAGGCGCGGGTGCGCGCAGCCGCCCTCGCTTGGGAGCGGGAGAGAGATGCGCCCCGACGCCGACCAGGCATCGAGGCCCCCATCTGACCCTTCGCCCCACTCCCTCAGGCTGCCCGGCCCCGACATCGACCAGACATCGAGGCCCCCTCCGACCCTCGACCAGGCATCGAGCCGTGGCGGCCGCCGTCGCCGCGGAGGGGGACGTGGTGCGGGTCCTAGCCGTGGGAGCAACCCGGTGACGACGCCTCCACAAGGTGCACCCTGGCCCTAGCCGCCGCCGGCTGCTGCCGCTGCCGCTGTCGGCGACCCTTGCCGCCGGCCGCTGCCGCATTTGGTCCTAGGCGCCATCCCCTCCCTGTCCCGGCCGCTATCTTCCCGGCCATCCCCTGTTTCCCTCTTCTCTGGCTGCCGCGCCTCCCTTCTGCCCTGGCGCCGCCACCATCCTCCCTTCTAGGCACCGCCTCTTGGCCACATCCTCCCGCCAGCGCCCTTCCTCCTCCTACGCCTGTTGGGATGGGCCCTCCTCCCGTGTCGGCTCCTGCCTGGCCGACCTTAGCCGCCTGGCCGTGCCCTTCTCCTGTTGTACCAACACCTGCCACCGCCCTGGCCGCTGTTGCCCACGGCCTTCCTCCTTCTATTTGGCGAGGCCCCACTGGCCCTCCCTATGCTCTCGCTGTCGGGGCCATCAGCCCTCCCTCTACTGTGAGGCCGCCGCCAATCTATCCCGACTGGATTGCTGATTCAGGCGCATCGCACCACACCATGCCAGATCCTGGCATTCTCTCTTCTGTCCACCCTCCCCACCCTTCCTATTCCTCCTCTATCATCGTCGGAAACGATGCTTCCATTCTTGTCTCCTCTGTGGGTACTGCATGTACACATGGCTCTTTCCACCTTGCTGATGTTCTTGTTGCTCCTGGTATCACTTACAACCTTCTTTCTATTCGCCGCTTCACGACCAACAACTCTTGTTCGGTCGAGTTTGACCCCACTGGCCTCACCGTGCGGGACTTGGCCTCCCGGCGTCCCCTTCTCCGGTGTGACAGCACGGGCCCCTCTACACCCTTCGGTTCCTCCCTTACGCTGCATCTTCTTCGCCTTCTCCCTCCCCTACCTCGGCCGCGGCCTTCACGCCACCACCTCCTACACTACCCGGCACTGCCGACTCGGGCACCCCGGCCGTGATGCTCTGACACAGCTCAGTCGCATTTCTGCTCTGCCTTGCACTCGGACTCCTGATGAGGGACCTGTGTCATGCGTGCCAGCTTGGCCGTCACATCCGTCTTCCTTTCCATTCTTCTTCCTCTCGTGCCCTTCATACCTTTGACCTTGTCCATTGCGATCTGTGGACCTCTCCTGTTCTCAGTTGCTCTGGCTTCAAGTACTATCTGGTGGTGATAGATGACTTCTCTCACTACTCCTGGACTGTCCCTTTGCGCGTTAAGTCTGACGTGTTTCCTTCTCTCCTTCACTTCTTCGCTTGGGTGTCTACTTAGTTCGGCCGCACTATCAAGGCCGTCCAGTGTGACAATGAGCGTGAGTTCGATAACTCTACTTCTCGCTCTTTCTCTCTCTCTCATGTTGTTCCACTGCGCATGTCTTTCCCTTACACCTCTCCTCAGAACGACAAGGCTGAGAACATGATTCACACCACGAACGATATCATGCGCACTCTTCTGATCCAGGCTTCTCTCCCTGCTCGCTTTTGGGCCGAGAGTCTCTGCACCGCCACCTACCCGCAACCGTCTGCCTTCCACTGCTTCTCCCGCCCTCACACCTCACCTTCGGCACGCCTCCCAGCTATGATCACCTCCGAGTCTTTGGGTGCGCGTGTTATCCTAACATCGCCGCCACCGCTGCCAACAAGCTCGCGCCCCGCTCGACTTGGTGTGTGTTCCTCGGTATTCCCCCGACCACAAGGGTTACCGCTGCTATGACCTCACTTCTTGCCGGGTCCACATCTCTCGACACGTCGTGTTCGATGAGACAGATTTTCCTTTCTCCAGCACCTCTACACCTGCTTCCGACCTCGAGCTGGCCTCCTTGCTTCTTGCTGATTCGGAGGTCCCGCCAACCTTCTCTCCGTTCTCTGCTGCTCCTGCTGCACCACGTGCGGCCCCGGAGCCCCCAGCTAGGCCACACGTGGCCCCAGACTTCCCTTCCGTGCCTTGTGAGGTCCCAGAGCGCCCTGTCACGCCACACGTGACCCTGGCGTCCCCTGCTGCTCTACCGGAGCCAGCTCGGCTGCCACGGCAAGCCTCTTCACCGCCGGTGGTACCTCCTCCACCGAAAACGGAACCGGTGGCCCCCGGCCGCTTCGCACACCCCATGAGTGTCTACCAGCGTCGTTCGCAGCCACCACAGGTCCCGACACCGCTGGTGGTGCCTTCTTCTCTGGTATCTGCTCCGTCGTCGCCACCAACGCCTCCGGTAGGGCCTCCGTCACCGGCACCAGCTTCCCATGCCCCCCCGACGCTCACACGATGAGCCGGTGTACCACCCACCCCTCATGTATTGAGACCCTCGCCACATTCACCCCATGGTGACGCGGCAGGCGTCCCGGCCTCGGGCCCTCTCCGCCGTCACCTGCAAGCCGAGGGTCTTTCCTTTACCCTCCTCCGTCCGTGAGGCCTTGGTGGATCCTCACTGGCGTCGAGCGATGGAGGAGTACGAGGCCCTGATCGCCAACTAGACGTGGGACTTGGGCCGCGCCCGTCTTGAGGCAATGTGGTCACGGGCAAGTGGATCTGGACGCACAAGCGTCGGGCTGATGGGTGCTTGGAGTGCTACAAGGCCCGCTGAGTGCTCCGTGGCTTCACTCAGCGGCCCGAAGTAGACTACGACAAGACCTTCAGCCTAGTGGTGAAGCCTGCGACAGTCCGTACTGTCCTCTCCCTGGCACTTGAGCGCTCCTGGCCCGTGCACCAGCTGGATGTTAAGAATGCCTTCCTCCATGGCACTCTGACAGAGACGGTGTACTGCAACCAAGCTGGCAGGTTTCGTGGATCATTCCCGTCCCGAGATGGTATGCAAGCTCAACAAGTCCCTGTATGGTCTGAAGCAGACACCTCGGGCATGGTACTCCACCTTTGCTTCCTACCTACTGACTCTTGGGTTTCTGGAGGCCAAGTCGGACACCTCGCTCTTCATTTACAGCCATGGGGGTGAGACTACTCTATGTGGATGACATTGTCCTCACCGCCTCCAGCCAGTCCTTGTTCCACCGGATCATCTCCTCTCTTCAAAAGGAGTTTGCTATGAAGGATCTCGGTGTGTTCCATCACTTCCTCAGCGTCACTGTCAAGCCCCGACCTTCAGGCTTGTTCCTCCACCAGAGGCAGTTCACTCTAGACATCCTGGAGAGGGCTGGGATGACTGACTGCAAGCCCTGCTCTAAGCCGGTCGACACTCAGGGCAAGCTGTTAGGGGCAGGTGGCCCGACTCTTGGACTAGAGTGTCATAGAACCGACCAATTTATTAGAGCTTAAGCACGTAATTCGCCATTATCTAGCAAACTTACATGATTAAGACCTAACAAACCCGGTAGTCATTTCTGAAATCTCAAAGGATTTCAAACATTCTCCAATCCAACCAAGATCGTAATGAGTTCAGCGATCACCATCCACATATTACAAACATTCGCACATAAGTTTAACACCGGAGTTTAAAACATAGTTATTACAAACCAAGTTTCGAATTCAAATACGGAGTTGCGGAAGACTTTTGAGTTCAAATTTTTAAGACACACACCAAGTTTAAATACAGTGCCAGTACTTAGGTCAGCATCCAACAAAAGCATTAAGTCAAGAGGAGTGACGTTGCCCAAGGTCTATTCATCTCCCAAGGCGAGATAGAAGCAGTTTTGGCAATAACCATAAAATATCTCGCCATCTGTAACAACATGGGAAATAAACCCTGAGTACAAGGATGTACTCAGCTAGACTTACCCGTCATAAACTAAAAGTAAATTGACTCCAAAGATTATGCATGGCTTTATCAGTGGGTAGCTGAATCATTTATTTGCAGAAAGACTGAGCTTAAGAAAGTAGAGGTTATTCCTCTAGCAGTATATTTTAAGTCATTAACCTTACCATACTACATTAGCACCTGAACTAATCAAGCATGGTAATAATTTAATCATCAAGAATATTAACCAAATTCTGGTTGAGTATCTTTCGATCTCAACATCATAACCATCTCATCTCTTTGTTCAAGTTCTTACTACAATGCCGCTGCTCAAGTCAAGTGTTCACAGTTCAGGAACGATGGCGATTATAATCGATTGCAAACCAGCTGGCGGGTATTCCCCACACAAACCACACTCACCAACCACGGTGAGCTACAGGTCACCAACCATCTGTTTGGGTAGAGTCACGAGTTCAACAGGTACCATCGTACCCAGGGACCGCCCGGCTGCCAGCAGGGCGCACCATGCTATATTCAGGCCTGACCACCGTGTCCCTGTGGCCCCCGCCACCATCTCCAATACGATGCACACATCAGGTTAATTCTCGGCCCAAACGACTTATGGCTTCGCGGTCAGAACGAGTTATCCTTCCAGCTAAATGTGGGGCATCAATTCAATATGACTTGAGGACGTACAACGAACGGGGTCCTAGTTCGACACAGACGGGATAACAACGTAGAACCTTCAGTTCTATCCACAACACCAATCCCGCCCGGTCTCGATTTATTATCTCTACATGGTTATACCATACCATCAGGGTAACCAACCTTTTTCGAGTTACCACCTATAGCTCGCGGATGACAGGAAATCACCCGACTTCTACCGATTAAATATTAGCAGGGCTAAGCATATAACGATACTAAACTTAATAGGGTAATGACGTGTATCGGGGTGGACAAGGAATATAGTAATGCAACAACGGTATCGAACAACACCTATAAACGTAATGCAGTAAACAAGTAAATAACTCAAGTTAGATTTGTGCAAATCGAAGGGAGAAATGCTCCGGGGCTTGCCTTTCAGAAACGAGCTGGGCTGATGATCTGGGCACTCAGGGAGATCATCTTTGGGATCCTCGGGAGCTTCTTGTGCTGCCACTTCCTGCTGGTCGTCCTCTTGTAGCTCTCCGGGAACTACCGGCGTCACACTTTCCAGCAATCCTTTATGATGCATAATGCGTATGAATACAACGAATGCACGATTGTACGAAAGGAGGTGATGATGATGCATGAGTGCTCCAAATAGAGAAGATACAAGGTTTGACATGTACAGGAGATAAGCACATGTCATCTACTGCATTCATATTTACACAAACCCAAAATAAGCATTACAAAACTCCTACTTGCACTTCACCAAACAAATCATAACACTCATAGACAACTTACTCCATATTGAACTACACCAACAGCATAATCAATTCATACAACATTAACTTGAGAAAAGAAATATTCTTTACATGAAATAACATCTCCAATGTCGATTAATTATACAATGATACTTAGGGTTATAACTGCAACATAGACTTAAACTACTCCAAAAATTCTGTAAAAATTACAGAAGCTTAAAAAATTCAATATTAGACTACCATAAAAATTTCATCTCAAAACAGTGAATACTTTGCCCTACACAAAAATGACAAGGCAGCAACTTTTAATGGATGGAAAATACTTTGTACAATGAAACATATCAAACAACAGATCTCAGAATATAATCATCTATAGACTAGCATACAAACACTCTTCAAAAAGTTTCATACACAAATTCCTTATAGATTATTTATTATGAATTATTTACCATCTAATAGAAAAAGGCACCATAAATAGACATGCATATTGTTACACAGGACATGACCATGATATAATTATCACAGATAGATATTGACATAAGAAAACCAAAAAAATTGGTTTGACATTTTTCTGAGCTATAGAGAATTAGTTATGCATTTTCCACGATATAAACAATTAATAGGGATAAATAAAGTTATACAAAAAAGTATCACCAAAAATGTATTTCATATTTTTCCTGGATAGAGCTTCTCAAAAGAAAAATGCTCCAACTTGAACCACTTTATTTGGATCAAAAATGAAGAAGTTATGATTTTTCAAAGATTAAAACCAAATCTGGAAAATCCTTTTTCTTTAATCCGGCTGGAAAAACATCTTTACAGAAAAGCCCTTGAAGTTTTTGGTATTCACCCAAGCCCTAAACTAAAATACATTGAGTCTGGCAGCTTTGCACCAAGACCCCTAGGTTTTACCCTATTCTAAGTCGACGGTCCTCGACGGCGGCGAGGCTCGGCCGGCCGTCCTAGCGGCGCTCTGGCGACACCAACCCGCGGGGGAGGAAGAGGGGATCACCGTGCATCGATCAAGGGTGCTATCGAGGGAAGGGAGCGGCGGTAGCGGTAGGGACACGAGCACGACGGAGCGGCGGTCGTTCCTGACTCTAGCGACACCGATTCCCGGCGAGGGAGGGCTTGACCGGCGGCATTGACTAGCGCTTTAGCTCGAGCGGACCATGGCGCATCCTATAGGCTATTCAAAGTGGCCGGAGCTCTACTACGGCGGCTAGGCCACGTGCGCGCGGCGGTCCAACGAAATCCGGCCCAATGGAACCCTAATCGACTTAAGCGACTGGCGTCCTAGCATCTACACACCACAACACATCTGATGCGCACCAAGAGGACTAGAGAGGATGGCCAGAGCGGCGAGACCATGGCGAGGTCAAGGTGCGGCCATGGCGGACCGGGAAGAGGACAGGTCGATTCGGGTATACCTTGACGCAACGGGTCGAGGCGAGGGTGGAGGATGGGAGAGCGAACTCTGGCGCGCTCGATTGCGGGGTTAAGCAGGCGAATGCGCGGCTGACGGTGGCAGATTTTTGAACGGTGGCGAGGTGAGCTCGGGCGACGTGGCGACGAACCAGAGAGGAAAAGAGCGAGGAGGAGGCGAGAGAGTGAGGGGCACGGAGGATGGAGTGCGGGCGAGGTCCGGACGGCGTCCACGTGGCCAAAAACCTGTCCGAACTCGCAGCGCATGGATGCCACATGGCTGGCGCATGCTGCCATGGGCGGCCACGACGTGTTCCTGGTCGGGGATTTCCCTGACGGCTAGTGAACAGCCGTCACTGAAATCCAATTTTCATGAATTTAAAACAAACTTTGCTGCTTAATAACTTTTGAACCAAGCCGAATTAGCAAAAACTCAAAATAGATGAAAGGTAGCTTTTGAAGAGTAGAACATTTCATCTTAAGCAAGTTTGTCAGATTCTGCTTAGATTTCAAAATATGAAATTCCAAAATAAATCCCTTTGAATATTTCATAAAAAGGAAAAATAGCCTTCAATTCTGATCTTTTCTCACATTTTTGAATATGATCCACCCATTTTCATGAGAAGTGACCATAACAACTTTTGTTCCACATGAAATTCTCTACAAACTTCATTTAGGGTGCATCAACATGCAAACCCTCTAGCTATCACTTTTTAAATTGCCAAACAAAACCACTCCAAAAGTCAACATAAGTCAAACAAGTCATAAAAGCTTAATTACCTAAAGTCATTAACATAAACATAGGTTCATTTTGTGTCCTAAGCATGTCTAAACTATTTTAGTGGACATTCATCAACCACTTGAGCATTTTTATCATGTTTCTCACAAAAGCCAAGCCAAAATCAAAATAAACCAACTCCAAACACATGTATGACATGATTTATGCTAATGCTCATGAATGAGAATGATTATGCTAATGACATGCCAGAGTTAATGCAAGGTTAACACCAGAGGTGTTACATAGAGGACTCCACCACTTACAGTAGCCATGCTGGTGTGCTCCAGTACCTCACCTTCACACGGCCCGACATCACCTACGCTGTGCAGCAGTTGTGTCTCTACATGCATGCCCCACGGAAGCCCCACCTTGCTGCTATGAAGCGGCTCATTCGGTACCTTCATGGCACCCTCGGCTATGGGCTGCTCCTCCATCAGTCCTCCTCGGTCGAGCTGGTTGTCTACATCGATGCTGACTGGGCTGGCTGCCCGGACATCGGTCGGTCCACCTCCGGCTACGCTGTCTTCCTAGGTGGCAACCTTGTCTCCTGGACGTCCAAGCGTCAGCCGGTGGTCTCGCGCTCCAGTGCCGAGGCAGAGTACCACGCCGTTGCCAATGGCGTGGCCGAGGCCGCCTGGCTGAGCTTCACCGCCCCCTCGCCAGGGCTATGCTCGTCTACTGTGACAACATCTCCACGGTCTTCCTCTCCACCAACCCTGTGCAGCACCAGCGAACCAAGCATGTGGACCTTCATCCGCGACCGGGTGGCCATCGGCGACGTTCAGGTCCTCCACGTCCCGGCCATCTCCCGGTTCACTAACATCTTCACCAAGGGCCTCCCCTCATCGACCTTCTCCGAGTTCCGCTCCAGCCTCAACATCACTAGTGGCTAGTTGCGGCTGCGGGGGTCCTGTACTTGGTGCTCTTTCTTGCTTGTCCAATCTTCAACTCCATTGCACCGGTAGTCCAGACTATGGGGGGTGTTGGAGTGTGTATCTCTGCCCATGAGGCTCATGTACTTGACTATATATGCCCTATCTAGGGTTATGGAATACAATCAATCATTATCCTCCAATCCTCTGACAATTATGCATGTTACAAAATGCCAAATTGGTACAGAATGAAAGGAAAGACTTGTGCAGTAATGAATGTTTGACGAGATATCTTGAAGTACAGGCAGTAGTTTATGCTTTGGAGGACATGCACAGCTAACACGAATCATTTTTTTACCCAATTACAATTGCAATTAGCTAACTTCGCAAATAAGCAACGATGGTTGGATAAACGTTGAAAACTATTGGCCCCATGTTATACTCACTCATAAACTGCAGGTACTCAGTATAACATCTACGGTTCAGTGGTTCAACAAAAGAAAAAAAAGGTTCACTGGTCCAGACTGGAGAAGTTGGAGAAACTGATGTTGGTGAATGGTGATTTCATCGCTAAAACTATGGCCTCGTTTAGATTGTAAAAATGTGAACTTGATGAATAGTAACTCTGTTGTCTTATTTGATAAATATTTTCCAATCGTGGACCAACTAGGCTCAAAAAATTCATCTCGTGATTTCAAATTAAACTGTGTAATTAGTTATTTTTTTAACTACATTTAATGCTCCATGCATGAGTCCAAAAATTGATGTAATGGAGAGGGAGTGAAAAAACTTAGAATTTGGAGGCAATCTAAACAAGGCCTATGGTTCATTAGGTTGATCGTTGTAAGATCTGTGTGCAGTTGCTCAGGGTTTCACTCTAGACTTCAACGTTCCATTGCTTGCCCTTGTTGAGGTGCTTCTTGTACTCCATCCAACTTATCCCTGATGGATGATGAAGATGATGCACTCATGCATGGTTAACCAAACTAATGCAGCAAGCAAGGTTGGTGTTACCAGTGTACTACTATGGTTCGAATTAACAAGATAAAGTGGATACAAGGACTCAGTCGCCGGTGATCGCTGGACGCCCGCCGCCGCCGTCGCCCACTAGGCACGGTTCAGTTTCATGTCCAAGTTCACCTCTCTCCTTCCCTCTTTGGCCGTTACATAGAGGAGCCAGTGCTGCCTCTCGTCATGGGCCACGCAGGGCCAGCTCACAGTTTCCACTCCGGCCCAGTAAGAAGCTTGTTGGACTTCTTCATCCGACTTGAAACGCGCCGGCCCACCACGCCATCTTCTTCAGGTTCCGGGACGCCATCCTTGATAGAAGCTTGGGCACCAGCCATCTTGTTCATCTTAGCTCAGTGATGGTCGGTGACACCCCCTTTCTTGAAAACCAGCTTGTCCTCAAGCTGGTGCTAAGGGAAATTGTTGACGTAGAGAGTCTTCATCTTCCCAAGTGGCCAAGCTCTTCGGCATGTCTGACCACCTAATAAGAACTTGAGGCTTCATAGCATCTCTGTCTTGCAATAGGCGACGATCGAGAACCTCCAAAGGGATCTGCAACTCATGTTCAGTGTCAGGTAAAGGACTCACCAGAGTAGAAGGATGAATAGCCTTTTTCAGTTGTGAAACGTGAAAGACAGGATGAATTTGACAGTGAGAAGGCAACTGTAAGCGATAAGCTGATTCACCAATTTTCTGAGTAATTGGAAATGGCCCAAAAAACTTGAAAGCTAGCTTGTTAGATGATCTGGGTGCCAAAGAAGACTGCACATAGGGTTGGGCCTTCAAGTAAACTGAATCTCCCACCTGAAAGACTCTATCAGTGCAATGTTTATCAGCATAATGTTTCATCTTAGCTTGCGCTTAAAGCAGATGTTGCCTCACTAACTGTTGCATAAGATCTCTGTCCTTCAGCCATTGATCCAATTCCACAGACTGACAAGACTGAGAGATATCAATGCCAAAGTGTTTAGGATCTTGACCATAGAGTACCTTGAAGGGTGTACTGCCCAAAGATGTATGGTAAGATGTATCGTACCAAAACTTAGCCATGGACAGCCACTTGGACCACTTGGTAGGACAAGCATTGACAAAGCAACGAAGATATGTTTCTAAGCACTAATTGACACACTCAGTTTGGCCATCGGTTTGCGAATGATAAGCAGTGCTCATCTTGAGATCAGTTTTGAGCAACTCAAACAGCTCTTGCCAAAGGTTGCTTGTAAAGATTTTATCTCTATCAGAAACTATGGCAATTGGGAGGCCATGGAGCTTGAAAATATTTGCCATGAATGCTTGAGCTACTTCCAGTGCTGTGAATGGATGAGAGAGTGGAATAAAGGGTGCATATTTTGAGAATTTATCCACTACCACCATAATACAATTAAAACCAGATGACTTAGGGAGACCCTCTACAAAATCCATGGTGATCACTTGCCAAGACCCATCTGGCACAAGAAGTGGAGATAATAATCCAGGATATGCTGCTCTATCACTTTTAACTTGTTGACACACAGAGCATTGGGTCACAAACTGTTTAACAGTCTTTTAGTTTGTGCCAAGCAAACATACCTTTAATCCTGACATAAGTTGCCTCATGTCCTGAGTGACCACCAATGGGACTTGCATGAAGAGAAGTTAATATCTTGTGCTCTATAGCCTTGTCTGCTCCTATCCAGATCCTGTCCTTGTACCTGATAATGCCATCAGACAGGGTATAGAAGCCTTGAGGAGTGTTTAAGGACAACTGGGCAAGCAATTGTTGTGCCTGAGGATCTTGGTGATAAGAATTTTGAACTTCTTGTAGCCATAAAGGTCTGACCATAGACATAGCAGAAATATCATAGATAGCAGTGGATTTCTTCCTGGATAGAGCATCAGCTACTTTGTTATCAACCCCTTTCTTATAGACGATCTTGTAGTGCATACCCATGAGTTTAGTCAGTGCTTTGTGTTGCCATGGAGTTGATAATCTTTGATCATCCAAATGAGTTAAACTCTTTTGATCAGTGAGAATAATGAAAGGAGATGTTTGCAGATATGCCCTCCAATGATCAATGGCCATAAGAATGGCTAAACACTCTTTTTCATATGTAGAGAGCCCTTGAGATTTAGGACCTAGAGCCTTACTGACAAAGGCTATGGGATGGCCTTGTTGATGTAACACTGCTCCAATGCCATAAGCAGATGCATCTGTCTCTATATAAAATGGAAGATCAAAATTGGGTAATGCCAGAATAGGTGCAGAGATTAGAGCCTTTTTGAGAGCTTGAAATGAAGTTTCAGTAGCAGATGTCCAGACAAACATACACCCTTTCTTGAGTAATTCAGTGAGAGGTTTACTGATAGCACCAAACTGAGGTACAAACCTCCTGTAATAACCTACTAACCCCAGAAAACTCCTGAGTTCTTTGACATTTGATGGTTGAGGTCAGTCCTTGATTGATTGTATTTTGGATGGATCAGTAGCAACACCATCTTGACTGACCACATGACCCAAATAGGATAACTGCCTTTGAGCAAAAGTACATTTGGACATTTTAACATGAAACTTGTGTTGTTGCAGCAAGGATAACACAACCTTGATATGGGATAGGTTCTCAGACCAAGTCTTGCTATATATTAAGATATCATCAATAAATACTACAGCACAAACTCGAAGCAGAGGTTTGAGAATGAGATTCATGATAGCTTGAAAGGTAGGAGGACCTCCAGTAACTCCATAAGGCATTACCTTGTACTCATAATGACCATCATGTGTTTGGAATGAGATGAAAACCTGAGCATAGATCCAAGGATGTAAACCAAGTTGCTCCATGCAATTCCTCAAGGAGTTCTTCTATAACTAGAAGAGGGAATTTGTTCTTTACTATAAGTGCATTCAACCTTCTATAATCCACACAAAGTCGCCAGTCACCTGTCTTCTTTTTGACTAACAACACTGGAGAAGAGTAGGGACTGTTGCTAGGCTGAATCCAACCCTTTTGAAGCATGTCCTTAATCTGGTGCTCAATTTCTGTTTTTTGTGCTGGTGTATATCTATAAGGTCTAAGACAAAAAGGTTGAGCACCTTCTAACAGAAGAATTGTATGATCACCAACTCTCTCCGGTGGCAATTCAGATGGTGGAGCAAAGACTGCTTCAAAGTCTGACAAGACTTACTAAAGATCAGCAGGTAGTTTGGCTGAATCAGTTGACTGTACCAAATTCTGAGAGGAAGGTTGTAGTTGTACCATATATAGAATGGAGTCACTCTTGTGAAGAGCTTGGAGTTGATGAAGACTAATAGGTGGCCCAACAATAGTATGGTGCTCAATACCTTGGAGCTTCACAGTGTTGTTGTTCAAAGGTATCTGCAACCATTTTTGTTCCCAATCAACAGCCATAGGATTATGAGCTTGCAGCCAATCCATGCCCAGAATAGCATCATAATCCTGAAGAGGTAGGACTTTGAAGTTTGTTCTAAATGTATGTCCCTGAATGCCCCATATCTATTGATGCAACTGATGGGTGCAATGCAACATTTCACCGTTAGCAACCTTTACTAGCACTGTGTGAGGTAACACAGACCAGTTTGGTACATACTTAGCCAAATCTTCACTAATAAAGCTATGGGTACTGCCAGAGTCAATCAACATGATCATGTCCCTACCAGCAATATGACCTTTGATCCTCATAGTCTTGAAGCCTTCAACACCTTGCATAGCTTGAACTGATAAAGCCATTAAGTCATCTCCAGAATCAGAATCATCAGGAGTAATTGTTGAAGAGGGACTTCATCATCAGGTAAACATTTCCAGACTTCTTCCATAGCATGAACAAAAATGTGATTTGGACATTTATGTTGAGGATTCCACTTTTCACCACACTTGAAACACAACCCTTTTGCCCTTCTATAATTCTTCAGAGCTTGTAAAGAACCTTCAGGTTTCTTGTTCTTGACATATTCACCAGGTTTCTTGTCTTCATAAGGCTTGAAATGATCAGAAGGCTTGTGATTATCATGAGAGGTCTTTTTGGGATTAGAACCCAATTCATGCCTTCTGACTGGATTGTCCTGGAGGCCTTCTTCCTGTAAAAATGCCAAGGAAACAACAGTATCCAAGTCTGTAGGTTTGTGCATCATTACAACTGCTCTAATCTCCTTTTTAAGACCATCCACAAAACGACTAGCTATGGTAATAGTAGAGAAAGTAGGATCATGTGCAAGCAGTTGATGCACCACTTCACTAAACTGCTCTACAAATTCTGCAACAGTAGTAAGTTGCTTCACATGAAAGAATTGACGAAGTAAATGATTATGTTCATCCTTATCAAAATGAGTGCACACAAGCTGTGCAAATTGATCCCAAGACATGGTACGAATAGAATATTGGACAGTTACCATAGTGCAGCTGAGCTAGTTAGTCTAGTGTGGCTAATCTGACCCAAAGAGATGGTTCAGTTTGACAGATATCAAAATAATTCTCACAGCATTTGATCCAAAGCCGTGGATTGTTTCCATCAAACTTGTGAAACTCAACATCAGCAAACGGCATATATGATGAATGATGTGTGTAAGAGTGCGTATAAAACGGATGCACAGGAACTGTAGGCTATGAAACAGAGACACGAGAAGGGGATGCAGTGAACACAGCACCTGACGACGACGGTTGGCCGGGGGCAGTGGTGTACACCACCCCGAAGGCCGAAACGCGGCGGTTCCATCAGGCGCGTCCCGCGCTCATGTCGCGGGCGGCCCGAGGGGCAACGACTAGTTTTTGATGGATGGGGTTATAAATAGTTGTTGGCCGAGGCATGGCCAAGTCTCTTGATTCTCTTACTCATTCATCATCACTTTGAGCTGAAAAATAGCCCTCCTCTCATCCTCTCTTGCTTGGTTGCTAATCTTGAGTGAGGATTGAGTGATTCGAAGTGCATTTGCATGAGATGATTCATCTAGTGGCACTTGCGAGTTGTTTGGCCAGTGGATTTCTTGTTACTCTTGGTGAGTACCGTCACCTGGCCGGCTTGGAGGTTGTTGGAGGCATTGGGAAGAGTTGGTGATTGTTCTTGCCCACCTCCGGTTGATTTGTGAGAGGTTCTTGTGCTTATCCTCGGCGGGAAGCCAAAAGCAACTCTAGTGGATTGCGTGTGTCATTGAGTTACTGCACTTGAGAGTGGTGTCTTGTGGTTCTCTTGCGAGGGATTGCCTTGAGAGGCAAGTGGCTTGCGAGCACACCGAGGAACCATCTAGGTGTTGGTCGACACAACAGGGATGTAGCTTGTCGGTGCACAAGTGAACCTCGGGAGAAAAATCATTGTATCAATATTTGTCTCTCGGTGATTGGTCTTCACATTGTGATTGTTGCTATATTGATTCATTAAATTACATCTTGGTGATTGGCAACATCTTCACTTCATCGTCGGTATAAGATCATCTCTCTATCTTGTATTTACTTCATAATTTATCTTGTGTAGCTTGTGTAGAATTTGTTATCTTGCTAGCTTAATAGAATAGAAAATAGTGACATAGCCTTTGAGTGACAATAGAGATCTTAATGTATATTAGACTTTTCATTAGGAGGCTTGCTCACCATCTAGGCTAGGAAAAACTGTATTTACGCCTTTTGTTATACTAATCAAGTTTTGTCTAGTGATTTGTAGAATTTTTTAATAGGCTATTCACCCCCCTTTAGCCATCTAGGACCTTACAAGTGGTATCGGAGCTACGGTCACCGTTTTTACAAGGCTTAACATCCTTCGGTGTTAAAAAGATGGCTGAGATTGTGTTCAACCATGTTGGGGGCAAACCACCTTTCTTTGATGGCATTAGTTCTTTTGATCATTGGAAGAGAAAGATGTCTATGCGGCTTGGTTCCATTCATGAGAGAGTGCTAGAGGTCACCGAAAGTGACTATACTATCATCGACCCCGACAATCTCACCGATCAAGATAGAGCAAATAGAACATGCAATAGAATGGCACTTAACATAATCTATGAAGGCATTGACACCAAGATCTTTGAAGGAATCAAGGACTTGGAAACCGCACATGAGGTGTGGACAAGGTTGAGTGAGACATATGAAGGCACAAAGGTTGTCAAAAGTGCCAAGCTCTATGGTCTCAAGAGTGAATTTGAGAACATCAAGAAGAAGGATGATGAAACCATTTTGGAGATGTTTCATCGTCTACAAGTGATTGTGAATGATCTAAAGAGCTTAGGGTACAAGACACAAGATCAAGATTTTTGGGTCAAATTCTTGATGAGCTTGCCCTCAAGATTCAAGATGTTGATCATGATGCTACAAAGAGATGGGCTTGATACAATGAAGCCAAATGACTTGCTTGGAGAAGTTTTGACCTATGATAAATATGACAAGCAAGTTGATGAGAAGGACAAGAAGGAGGAAGAGAAGAAGAAGCAAACCGTGGCATTCAAGGCCAGCTCCTCTAGTAGCAAGACTTCTATCATTGAAGAGAAAGATTGCAATAATGAAGATGGAGACTTTGAGCTTGATGATGAGGCTCTTGCTCTTGTTGTCAAGAAGATGGGTCATATGTTCATCAAGAGAAGAGGCTTCAAGAAGAGGTTTGACAACTCCAAGAGGAATGAGCAACCAAGGAGGTGCTTTAATTGTGATAGCACCTATCATCTTCAAAATGAGTGTCCCTATGACAAGAAGAAGAGCAACAACTTCAACAAGAGGGGCAAGTTTGAAAAGAAGAAGAGAGAAGTAAGGATGACTCTCAATAAGGGCAAGAATGGTGCCTTTGTAGTCAATTGGGAGAGTGATAGTGAAGAGGAGGAAGAAGAATTTTCCAACAAGGCTTTTGCTTCTATTGCTATCAACAAGAAGCCTTCATTATTCTCTTCATCACACTCATGCTTCATGGCTAAGGAGGACAAGGTAATATATGATAGTAGTGATGATGAAATTGAAATGGAATATAATAATGATGATGATAATGATGAACCAACTAAAGAACAACTATATGACTTGATGGAACAAGCTAGAGATATTGCTATTGCTAAGAACAAAGAGTGTAAGAAACTTTCTATGAAGGTAGCAATACTTGAGAAAGCCCTTAGTGAGCTTATGACCACTCATGAGAGTCTAAAGGAAGACCATGAGAATCTTGGTCAAGCTCATTCCAAGCTTGAAAAAGCTCACTCTTTGCTTTTAGAGCAACAAGCAAAAGAAAAGGTTGTTGTATCAAATAATATAGGTGTAACATGTGATATCATCAATGAATGTTTTCATCAACCTATTATCATGCATGAGACTAACCTTTCTTGTAGCTCTTCATCCACCACCACCCACTCTACCTCTACTAGTAGTGATAATGTCACTTGTGGTGCTTCACTAAAGGTTGAGAATGAGACTCTCAAGACAGAGGTGGATGAGCTCACTCACGCCCTAGGCAAAGCCTATGGTGGTGAGGTCCGCTTGCTAAAGTGCTTGGGTAGCCAAAGATTTTCTCTCAACAAGGAGGGATTAGGCTACACCCCCAAGAAAGGCAAGAAGGCCTTTGCTACTCCAAAGCCTAGCTTTGTGAAGAGCAATGGTCAATATTGCAATAGATGCAAGCAAGTTGGGCACCTAGAGCATAATTGTAATAAAATGAACAAGAACAAGAAAATGTGAATGCTATAACTTTTGATTCTTGTTATGTGCTTACCAAGGGAGAGAAAGGTGTGAGAGCTAAGTTCGTTGGCACACCCATTGTTGGCCCAAAGAAGAAGGCAATTTGGGTTCCCAAGAGCTTAGCCACTAACCTACAAGGACCCAAGCAAAAGTGGGTACCTAAATCTCATTGATTTGATTGTAGGTGAATTATAAGGCCGGAGTAAGGCATTGGATCATTGATAGTGGGTGCACTCAACACATGACCGGTACATCAAAAATGTTTGACTCTTATCAATGATAATGTTAGTGGCATTGATTCTATCACATTTGGCAATAACAAGAAAGGCAAGGTTATTGGGAATGGCAAGATTGTAATATCAAATGACATGAGCATATCCAATGTGTTGCTAGTTCAAAACTTAGATTTCAATCTTCTCTCGGTGGCACAAATTTGTGATTTGGGCTTCAAGTGCATATTTGGACCAAATGATGTTGAGGTTGTTAGCATGGATGGTTCCAATGTGATATTTAAAGGGTTTAGATTTGAGAACCTCTACCTAGTTGATTTTAATGCTAGTGAAACATCTCTATCAACTTGTTTGATATCCAAATCTAGCATGGGTTGGCTATGGCATAGAAGACTTGGTCATGTTGGCATGAAACAATTGAAGAAACTATTGAGTCATGATCTAGTCAACGGCTTGAAAGATGTTGAGTTTGAAAAAGATAGATTATGTAGTGCTTGTCAAGCCGAGAAGCAAGTTGGAAGTGCACATCCTAAGAAAAGCACAATGAGCACATGCAAGGCATTTGAGTTGTTGCACATGGATTTATTTAGACCAACAACATAGGCAAGCATTGGTGGGAACAAATATGAATTTGTCATTGTTGATGATTTCACAAGATTCACATGGGTGTTCTTTCTTAGTGACAAGAGTGAAGTGTTTGATATATTCAAAACCTTTGTCAAGAGAGTTCATAATGAGTTTGAAATCAAGATCAAGAAGATTAGAAGTGACAATGGGAGTGAATTCAAGAATACAAGGATTGATGATCTTTGTGATGACTTTGGTATTGGACATCAATTTTTGGCCAAATACAATCCACCCTCCAATGGTGTTGTTGAGAGGAAGAATAGGACATTGCTTGATATGGCTAGAACTATGCTTAATGAGTACAATGTGAGTTACAAGTTTTGGGATGAAGCAATCAACACAGCTTGCTACTCTATCAATAGGCTCTATTGTCATCCATTGCTTGAGAAGAAGGCATTATATGGCTTGAAGCAAGCACCTAGAGCATGGTATGAGAGGCTAAGGAATTTCCTTCTCTCTAAGGGATTCATTGTGGGAAAGGTTGGTACTACTCTATTCACCAAGAAGATTGGAAATGATCTCTTCATTGTGCAAATCTATGTTGATGATATCATATTTGGATCAACCGATGAAGATTGTTGTAAGGAATTTGGTGATATGATGGCCAAAGAGTTTGAGATGTCCATGATCGGAGAGCTTAGTTACTTCCTTGGTCTTCAAGTTAAACAATTAAAGGAAGACACCTTTGTGAGTCAAGGGAAATATATCAAGGACATGTTGAAGAAGTTTGGAATGCAAGATTCAAAATCAATCTCAACTCCAATGGGCACCAATGAAAGTCTTGATAGTGATCTTAGTGGTAATATGGTGAATCAAAAGGAATATCGGTCTCTAATTGGAAGCCTACTCTATGTCACCGCATCAAGGCCGGATGTCATGTTTAGTGTATGCATGTATGCAAGATATCAAGCCTCACCTAGAGAGAGTCATCTCAAGGCCGCAAAGAGGATATTGAGGTATTTGACGCAACACAGGATGTTGGACTTTGGTATCCCAAGGGGTCACAATTTGAGTTGATTGGATATTCGGACTCCGATTATGGGGGATGCAAAATGGATAGGAAGAGCACTAGTGGAACATGTCAATTCCTTGGAAGATCACTAGTGTCATGGTCCTCAAAGAAATAAAATAGTGTGGCAATATCTATCGTCGAAGCTGAATATGTTAGTGCGGGAGCATGTTGTGCACAATTGCTTTGGATAAAGTCAACTTTGAAGGACTATGGATACAACTTCAAAAATACACCGTTATTTTGTGATAATGAAAGTGCAATTAGAATGACACAAAACCCGGTCCAACATGGAAGATCAAAGCACATTGACATAAGACATCACTTCATAAGGGATCATCAACATAAGGGTGATATTTCTATTGAGAGCATTGGCACCGATGATCAACTTGCCGATATATTCACTAAACCACTTGATGAGAAGAGGTTTTACAAGCTAAGGAATGAGTTGAATATTCTTGATTTCTCAAATATGAGTTGAATGCACCCCATCCACTCTTGACATGCCTCTCCATCGACTATGAAAGGTAAAAGTTGTAATGACATGTCATCATGGGATATTAGGAATTGCTAGATCATATAGACATACAAGTTGCATCCAAAGTGCATTCATGAGAAATCAAATGAATTTGATGGATATATAGCATCACTATTGCTTCTATGCTTGATTTGATCTAGTGATGATATATACCATGTTTGTGAGCTTGCAATCCTAGTGTTGAATCTAGAATATTTGCTATAAGTGTTTAATTCAACATAGGCAAGATAACCCTTCTAGTGAGGTGTGAAGAAGCTTGTCTTTGGTTCAAACCGAATTAAATATCTTTGGCAAGTAAGCTAGATGAGACCAAAATTTGATAAAATTTGGTTCTACCTCTCCAAAAGAACTAATGAAACTTACTCTCCACAACATGATCATACCTTTTTGATAATCAATGACAAAGGGGGAGAGATAAGTCACAAAGATGATATGGGGAGAGATAAGTCAAAGATATGCAAACAGAAAGGGATAGATTAAAATTTTTATGAAGCACACAAGTAGGGGGAGCAAGCTCATGAACAAGTTGTTGCATTTGGTTGTGCATTAATTATATGACTTGCTCTTGCACATATTCCTACACACAGTATTACATGTGGTATACTTGCTTGTGTTATGGATTCCTACATGTGGTATACCTGCTTGTGTGATGTAATGCTAGTCTAGAATTTGAATGTTGATATGATCTACTAGCATGAATAGGTTGTAACTAGACATATTAAGTTTATCTCACGTGGTATCAAGAAACCTTTGCTATAATGTTGATCTCACGGGTTCTTGAGCTTTGATGTATGTCTAGTGCAACGATGGTGCTAAGGATGGTGTAAAAGGCAACTCTGATTGGTATCACGCTTCAAAGGTCCATTTCTTACACCTTAGCATCATTTTGGTAGAATTACTCTCCCACAAATTTCATATCCATACTTATGTGCAAAGCTTTTGATCCAAACTCTATGCACACATGTAGGGGGAGCTAATCCTACCAAAATCGAATTTATGATGATTGTCCAAATCTGTTTCATGGTTCAAATTGCTTGGACAAGCATGACAAGTTCAAAACTTTTTATTATAAAAATCATCTTTATGAGGTTGTCATCAATTACCAAAAAGGGGGAGAATGAAAGTCCCTAGTTTGGTTTTGGGTAATTGATGAAACCTAAGGACTAACCTTGTTTCTAAGTGAATGATTTAGAGAAAGGTAGTCCATGCCAAGTGGAGCTCAATGTTGAGGCATGATATGAAGTTATGTAACCTAAGTATGGTGAAGATCAAGATGGGCTTGGCTCGATGGACCATGTGGAAGTGTGAAGGGCAAGTTGAGGCTTGAAGCGATGGACCTTGCGAGGTGAAGCTTAGGCAAGACTTGGCGCCGATGGACCGACCAACGGTGAAGAGCAAGTAAGATCGAGATCGATGGACCAAGACGGTTGCATGATGACATGGAGTGTCACATGTCATATAAAGGCTTGGCAGTTGGAGGATCGACAAAATGGGCTCAAGACAAAGGTATAACCTATAGGGCCATTTTGTTTTACACTCAAGACACCATAGAGGGTGTGAGTGGTTTAGGATCGATAGCCGAACTATAAAGAGGGGAGATCTTTGGTAAAGCGATTCTTGAGTGCCACTAGGTCCATCATTTCACGTTGATGCATTAGGATCTAGTGCGAGATGAAAATCCTTTGAAAATGTTTTAGAAAATGCTAACTCACGTGCACATGGAGATGTCACTTGATGGAGTTTAGCACATTTGCAAAGGTGGTGATGGTTTGCAGGGTTGAGTTGGGTTTGGTAACTGCTCATCCTCCCCCTGAGCTTGCGAGGGGGGATTCGGCGTTTTTGAGAAAATTGGATGCATATTTTCTATAGCGCTGGATGCAAAGTTGTGTTGAAATCATGCTAACTCTCGTGCTCAGTTGGTATACTTGTTGGGTAGCATGTTGGTTGAGTTGGCGTCGTCGCGGGCTTGGAAATGAGATTTTCCAAGCGCCGGACGCAGCGCACCGGAGCGCCGAACGCGGTTCGGACGTTTTCGACGCGTGGAAGACAGAGGAAGGTTTGACCGAGGCGTTGGCCGGACGCGCAGGCGCGTCCGGCACTGGCGTCCGGCGCGACGGCCAGAGCGCGGACCGCTCTAGGTAGCGTCCAGCGCTCGGTCGACGCGTTCGGCGCTGGCGTCCGGCGGACGGTCCCGAGCGCGGACGGCTCTGAGTAGCGTCCGGCGCTCGGCGGACGCGTCCGGCGGCCAGAGGGACTAGTTGTCGTGTGGCGCGAAGTTTTCAAGCGCCGGACGCTGCACAGTGTTTCGCACGCGTCATGCGCTCAACTCATCAGGCGCGTCCGGCGCATTGAGTCGAGCCCCTAACGGCTAGTTTTGAATTTGACATTTGGCGCGCGAATGGATAAAGCGCCGGACGCGTCCGGCGGTTCCATCAGGCACGTCCGGCGCTCACGTCGCGGGCGGCCCGAGGGGCAACGACTAGTTTTTGATGGATGGGGTTATAAATAGTTGTTGGCCGGGGCATGGCCAAGTCTCTTGATTCTCTAACTCATTCATCATCACTTTGAGTTGAAAAATAGCCCTCCTCTCATCCTCTCTTGCTTGGTTGCTAATCTTGAGTGAGGATTGAGTGATTCGAAGTGCATTTGCATGAGGTGATTCATCTAGTGGCACTTGCGAGTCGTTTGGCCGGTGGATTTCTTATTACTCTTGGTGAGTACCGTCACCTAGCCTGCTTGGAGGTTGTTGGAGGCGTTAGGAAGAGTTGGTGATTGTTCTTGCCCACCTCCGGTTGATTTATGAGAGGTTCTTGTGCTTATCCTCGGCGGAAAGCCAAAAGCAACTCTAGTGGATTGCGCGTGTCATTGAGTTACCGCACTTGAGAGTGGTGTCTTGCGGTTCCCTTACGAGGGATTGCCTTGAGAGGCAAGTGGCTTGCGAGCACACCAAGGAACCATCTAGGTGTTGGTCGACACAACGGGGACGTAGCTTGTCGGTGCACAAGTGAACCTCAGGAGAAAAATCATTGTGTCAATATTTGTCTCTCGGTGATTGGTCTTCACATTATGATTATTGCTATATTGATTCATTGAATTACATCTTGGTGATTGGCAACATCTTCACTTCACCGTCGGTATAAGATCATCTCTTTATCTTGTATTTACTTCATAATTTATCTTGTGTAGCTTGTGTAGAATTTGTTATCTTGCTAGCTTAATAGAATAGAAAATAGTGACATAGTCTTTGAGTGACAATAGAGATCTTAATGTATATTAGATTTGTCATTAGGAGGCTTGCTCAACATCTAAGTTAGGCAAAACCATATTTACGCCTTTTGTTATACTAATCAAGTTTTGTCTAGTGATTTATAAAATTTTTTAATAAGCTATTCATCCCCCTCTAGCCATCTAGAACCTTACACCATTGCAATACAGCAAGGCGTCCACACGTCCATACTGAGAGATGTTGGTTTGAGAAGAACAATCCAAGCTAACACAGATACGTGACATGTGATTATACCAGATCTACAAGATCGATGAACCCGAACTGTCCCTCGATTAGGTAATAAAATGGCCTCCATCCGGCCGGATTCAAGACTTCTTGGTCCCTAACGAAATCAAACAATCAGTTTTTGAAGTGTCGATGTCTCGGTGAGTCAACTCTGATATAAAATTCGAGTGGAGGTTCAAATTCAGCCTCATATATACGATATCTGGGAAACGAGATTTATTTTAATTTATTCTTAAAAAATAACTCAGTTATATTATGAAAAGAAAATATTTTTAATTAAACTCTTATCTATATATGCGTAGGTCGTCAGTAGCACTGAACATAACATTTGCACGGACTAACACGAATGCACACTGCTTAAACTATAGCAGAATCAGTAGATGGAACATATTCATAATTTAGTCCACGCATATAACCAAATAGAAGTACAACATGCGCACATTGAAGACTAGCTTAGGAAATGCTAGTGCTCCACGTTCAACGCTTCCAGATATCTGAATATAATAATGGTCAAGTTCATACTGATCAAAGTCCAAATGATATATCCTCCTCCTCATCATCATCAGATGTTAAACGTTGGATATATATTCATCATCCTCGTCAAAGTCATCGTCAACATAACAGATCTGGTCCTCGTAATGACCATAGTGTAGTTGCACAGGAGCTGCATTAATGTGAAAGGGCTGCGGCGTAGCAGCCTAGACCAGCTCTGGTTCTTGTTTATCCCGAGAAGCTCCAATGCTAAACTTGTGGCCTCGAGACATATCATTGAGTAGGAAGTAAGCGCAGTTGGGTTCAACATTTGGGAAAGCGATCGGCCTCAACAACAAGGTACCTGGCGCCGATCGAGGAAGAGAGCTTGGCTCCCGATGCTATTGACCCTCTCCATCACGTTCCCTGCAGCAGAGTCAATCTTGAAAACGTCGATGCCATAGACATAGTGCGGCTTCAAGACCACCAGCATGTCCCCGCCGGCGGCCACCACCGCGTAAAAACGGCAGCCGACGTCTTCCTCCTCGTGCCGACGCAGATAATCAAAGATGGTGTTCTGGGCACCAAGAATAGATTCATGGTTGTTGACGGCGGCATAACATTTTCTAGGGGCGGCAATCTGGGGCAGCCTGCTCGCAGGACAGTTGCTGTGCGTCTCGACGGAGAAAGACCCGCTCCGGGGATCCGCCCAATATAACTTTTTTTTTTACTGCCTCTTTGTAGTATCTGCTCAGCGCACGTACTTACACCACACACCACCGTACATCTCGTTAAACGTGATGGAAACCAACACGAGAGTGGGCCAAGAACCAATGACGTAGGCAGTGAGCGGATATGTGCAAGGCCCATAACAGACCGTTAATAACATCCAAAAGGATAGGATATTATACAAAATTGGGCTCTGGGCTGAGGGAAACAAGGCACCAAAATATAACCGCCTCTTTTACTCTACAAGATGGGCTACTGGGCCAACACAGGTTGCATCTCTCTCTTCCTATCATCTTTCCGCTCCCGTTCCGGTGCAGATTGCAGCTACCTACCAGCGACGACGAGATAAACCGGCGGCGGCGAGCGCCGGCGCGCAGTGCCGCAGTCGGTGCGGCGATCGCACACCGTCTAGAATCCCTCGGCCATCATTGTCCTCGAGACCCCTAGCAAAAATCCAAAACTATCAAAGCTGGTGAATTGTGTTTGTGTTTGCCTGATCTGAAAAAGGTATTGAACCAGTCGCGTAATGTATTTTTGGTGATTGTTTGGAGTACTGTCCAACAAACTCAGGAAGTGAAGAATCTTTTTTTTTTTTTGGTTCATTCTTCGTATCAAATGCTTGCTTTTGCTTTTCTTTTTATGTTTATCAAAGTTGAAATTCGAGCTCATTGGAAAACTTAGATTAGGTCATATGCCATCAGCCTTGACATAAAACCTGTATATGCGAAGGTCAGATCTATAGATTCGCGTTACTTTTACTGCATCATTTTAGTGTTTTGGCCCACGTTTTGCATTTTTGTTCTTTTAAAAAGATTCCTGCTTCAGTGCTTCAACGATGGTAAGAAATAAAAGGGGTTATGATGATCTCGAAAGAACTTATTACACAGGAAGCTCGAAGAAGAAAACAGCTTGTCTCAGAAGCTCAAAGAAGAACAGAAGAATTGATGATCTCACTAGAAGCTTGAAGAAGAATACAACTTACCTCACAGGAAGCCAAACAAAGTACAGAACAATTGATGATCACACGAGAAGCTCGAAGAAGACTAAGAAAACTTCCACAAGAAGGTCAAGAAAGGACAAAATAATTTTCAATGAAGGAGAGATAAATGGGTTACCGATTTCAGGTCTGATGGTCCTTATTTCACTCTGCTCATGTTTCTTACAACCCTATCTGGCACTCACAGTTGATTTGCACCTGTATTTTTAAGTAGGTGACCTGGATGTGGAATCAAATCAAGATGTCTTGAGTGAACTCAGTGATGAAGTTCTAGCAAAATTTTCTAGAAGGGTTGTCTCACTTGTTTTGACTGATGGTGATTATTTGTTGTTGTACATTTCTTACTTTCCACACATTTAAACATCATAACTGCAATTGATTAAAATTCTGATCTTGTGCAGGAGACACAGAGGTTTTTACATGCTCGGGCATAGCTATAAAACACAAACGCAAGGGCCCTGTTTCAGGGTTTCTGACTTCAACAAGCTTGGTTAAAGCTTTAAATGATAAAAGAAAAGACCATGGTAACTTGAAGGTTGGTGCAGTTGATCACCCTTTACTATTTTTTCTTTTTGATATACAGAACATAACTCGTGACCGTTGTTTACACTTTTGTTTTATCATTGTAGATTGTAGTGCGCCATGAAGACAATGCTGTCATGGGATTTTTGGGTGGATATGACTTGGACCATGACATTGCTACTGTCAACGTCAAGGACTTCCCTGATCTTGATGCTGTAGTTTTTCGAAATCGGATGAGATTTCCACCCCTTAGTAGTGTAGTAGCTTTGGGCCACGAAAAATTTGGCAAATTATTATCCACACGTGGTGTTCTGAAATTTGAAACAGGCAGAGCTTTCCCATCACATATGATGTCCACTTGTAAAATCTCTAAGGTACATTTGCATTGTCATGAGTATTTAATCCGTTTCTGCTGTAAAGTATCTCTCGGTCATCCTTAAAAGGATGACGTTTTAGCTATGAATCTTGTCCAGATTCATAGATTCATAGCCAAAACGTCATCATTTTTTTGGGGCGGAGGTAGTACATAACTGTTGTTTGGTTTCCCTTTATTTTATTCTATTTCCAATGTATCTTGTAATTAGTTTCTTATTATGTTTGATGTTAGGAGTATGAAGGCGGTCCACTTTTTGATGTTCACGGAAACTTTCTTGGCATGAACCGTTCATCTTGTACGGAAGGAACCTCTTGCTTGCCAGAGGGAGCACTTAATAAACATTGGTTTAATATTATATGGCTGGAGGACAATTCTCCTGCATACTTGAATTCTTGTAAAATCAGGTTTGTCTTTATATTTCCAGTAGAGCTCTTAATATACATTTTTTGTCCTATTGGCACTTGCCCACTGTTGAACCTAGTGTACCTGTCTAAGTGTCTAATTTAATTAAAGAATTTCATATAATGGTCACACTAAGTGCACTATGGTGTCACCTGACTTAATAGTTTCCTCTAGCTGTGGGTCAGTTCTCTTGTCTTTTTTATATTTATACCCATAATACTCCAGATCCTTGTCAGTCATTTCCTACAATTCAAGTTTTGTAGGTATTGCATAATAATGCACTGGTTTGATCCATTTTACTTGTGGATTCTCATATTGATGTTCTTCTACAGTGTTGGAGAAAGTTCCAATGCTGAAATTCCTGAGTCTCATCATGAAGGTGAGGTCACAATGACTTTAAACTTCAAAATTATCTTTCAAAACACATTGTACAAAATTATCTATTCTTGTGTGCTGATATTCTGCACATAACTTCATGCGAATGTTACTTATTGTACCCAACGTTAGCATATATTAGTGTGAGCGAATTGACCTATTGATGTTGTTGCACCAGTACCCAGAGATGGGCTTAACAAGGAACAATTCGGCGATTTAGAATCCTTGGGTTATCCCGAGTGTCCAAAATCAATGTTAACTGGTGAGTCAATGCATGTAAATAATGGCTCCACATGAGTTGTGGCATTTTACTGCTTTGTTGTCCCACTTACAAGTATTGTACAATGTGTTTTGAACCAGATAACATTATCTTGGCTAATAATTTTGAAGAGCCTTTCGGTGATATATATGGTAAAGGTGTCTGGAGCAAACTAAGTGAAACAGTTGCCCCCAACATACTTGAGAATATCGTTGCACTTGCTTCATTCAATGGTGAGTTTACAATACCGTGCTTTTTACTGTCTCATATCTGTATCTGATCACAACTAACTAGTGATCAATTATGTATCCAGGCGAAAAAAGGATTTTTGCATGCTCAGGCTGTTTTATTGAATGGAATGGATGGACCACTATTCTGTTCTTTTATGAATAAATCAATGAATTCTTAATTCGTCTGCAGATTGAAGTGTTGCTTCCAAGCAAAAAACGAGCAGCCGGGATATTACAACATTATAATTTACATTACAATATTGCTCTAGTCAGAGTCGATGATTACTATCCTAGCCACAGCCATCCACTAAAAAGTCAACATCAGTTGCTTAAGGATTCTGAAGTAGTAGCTGTGGGATGTATCTTCGAATCCGGCGAATTAATGGCATCAAGAGGGAAGAAGACTTTAATGATGTGCACATATGATTGCAAATTTCTTATGCTTTCTACATGTATAATCACAAAAGTAAGTCTGCTATCTTCCCCTCCTATATTATTACATGGTTGATGATCATTGACTGTATTAATTAGTTAATTATGATATCTGTTTGACATTACCAATAAAGACTTTTCTCCTTTTACCTATTATATAGGCCGGCATTGGAGGGGGCCTTGTTGATTTTGATGGAAATATTGTTGGCATGAACTTCTACGACAAGTACGCAGGTGGAGCGCCGTACGTACCATGGGACATGATCCTCGAAATCCTGGGACATTTTAAGGAGAAAAGGTATGCCTATTTCTTTTTGGGTACATTAATTTAAGTGCTCGTCATGCAGTGCATTTAGCTCCGGAGGATTTACAAGAGTTGTGTAAGCGACATACTGTATTATAGATGGTTCTGTAAAGCATCATTGATCAATTATTAAATATCTTCTTTGGTGTCTTTTATTGTAGGACCGTTGATGAAGTTGGTCTTTATGATTATGCATCTACTGAGCTTGACTGGACTATTGCTAGTGATCGCAGTGTCAGGCTTAATAGGTATTCTGATGCATCTTATAGTTATTATTACTATAAGTTCAATGTCGGATGACTTCACATCGTTGCCATATTACTGAACTATACAGGTGGTATGTGCCCTTGCCGACTTGGTATCGTCCTGATGACCTGAAAAGGCATGACTACTACATGGAACTAGAACATGTGATGTCCCGCACATCATACTTGTGAATGGAGTGACAGCATTGCAAGTTTAGAATACTAGTCATCACGTCCATTTGTACTCCATTGAATGTACTACCTCCATGTATCTTATCTGATTGATATTTTTTTAGAGGAAACTATTTAATTGATCTGTTTGGGTTGACGAGCATTCAGAATTAAGTTACCATATGTACTAATCTTAAACTGTCACTGTCTTGGTGTTAGTTGTGTAATTAAATTTGGGTCTCTGCTAGCTGTGTACTGTATGTCGATTCGGTCCTTGTTTTTTTTGTTTAATTTGCTAGAATACTCCTGTATCACACCGCCGCCTGCACCATTTCAGAATTGACACACGTGGCATACCAATTTTTAAAAAATGGCGCTTCATTGACACTTGACTTTGACAGTTCAAATTACAATGGTACTGCCATGTTAATGTAGTAGCGGTTGGTACACGTTGTTGCCATTTGGTAAGTTTGAATTTCGTTTTGAAAATGAATCACAGTGATGGGCGACCCATGCTATACAGGCTGTTCGGCTGTCTTACAGCTGCGGCTGTGGCCCTTCGGGAGATGAACTGCCGAATTCTAGTAATGGCTAATGGCCTTGAACAAACCATGCCATGCAGTCAGTATCGTCATTTGCAGAAACCACCGATCAGAGCTTGAGAGCTAATCTCCCCTGTCAGATACTTCATATCACCGTTACCGTCAGTGATAATTGTGAAGCAAACATATACGTCACGCAGTGCTGACCACGTGCTACGTTATTTTTTCTCTTTTAGAAAAATGGAAGGCAGCAGGAGCTATAGAGTTGAAATGGCAATCTTGCGCAGGAAGGTCGGGCAACCTTCCGCAGCAAGAAGCATGGGACTTGGAGCCCCTCCACTCTCCCAATCCCATATAAATAGCCAAATGGGTGTTTGCCCAGAGCCTCAAACCATCACCTGCCAGCCATTCCAAATTTCCCGTTTCAAACACGAGTGCAGTCAAGCAAGCACACAAGCACCCCCAATCGTCAGAAGTGGAGGAGCAAGACAAGAGCCCATATGGGACTGTCCTGCATACCATCGCTCGCCAAGGTGTTCCCCAAGAAGCCATCCTCGCCATCTTCGTCTTCCATCAAAGACTCTCATGGCAATATCACCAAGCAGCAGCAGGAGAAGCAATAAGGAGTGAAGCAGGATGAGGGCAAGAAGAAGAAAGAGCAGAGGAGCAATCTGGTAGTATCATATAGAGGCCCAGTGACTCGTGATTAGGACTTGAGAAAACTGTTGTGAGTCCGCATCGAGATGCGTGGATCAGTATGATTCTAGTTAACATCTGACACTAAATGCTATGCTTCAAATCTCCTTGTTTTCGCAGTTACTAGTTGCAAATACACCCTACTGTTAACCTGCACGCAATTTACAGCTATGTACCACGGAGGCCGTCCTAATTATATCATAGTACGTCAGTCAAGCGAAAATTTCTGCAGATCCGGGACTTGCGGCCCCTTGTTCCTTGTCGAGACGCCCAGAGTCATACCAACAGAAACAAGGGTTTCCAGTGACCTTTCGCTGTTTGCCACAAGATCAGCATCAAATTGGATCGCATCCTGCCACGCAGAGTCAAGTTTCATGAGCAATAGTTTCGTTTTAGAATTTGTATGTATGAGTGGCAGCATTTTTTTATGTATATAAAATGGACAAATAGCTAGTGAGCAGAGAAGCATGAGAGAACCTTCTCAAAGACGCATATCACTGTGCTCCCTCCGAAGGAGAAATACCCAAACTGGAAGAGAGAGAAAAAAAGATGGAACAGGTAATTTTACACCTTCACACAAACATCAGAAGAAATTATCACAATATATTAAGAGGAAATCTGGAAATTAATGAAAAATACCTCATCTCCTTTGTGGACGTAGTCACCCTCGTTTTTCAAGAACGTGATGCTTCCTACCATGGTTGCTCCAATCGCAACAAATGCTACCTGAACCATGCCATCAGGAACAAGAAAAGTCATTGCATGATGACTAAAGGGCAGCTAAGCTTCAGGCTGTATTGACTTATTATCAGTTCATCTCAAAGAATCGGTAAACAAGTGAATCAAAAAATATATTTTGAAATTCGTGTTGCTCCAAAAAAAAATGCAGAAAGACCCTGATGAACAATCAATTTTAAAACACATTGACATCCTTTTCTGTAGCATCAGGTCAGACAAGTTCGAAATATTCAACAAATACTGGGGAAGATTATAAACTATATAAGCATTGGACACCCTTTTCTGTTCAGTTTCTGACAATCTTAGGAGGAAAAACTAATCCAATATTCAATCAATAAAAAAAAATCGATCCAACATTCCAACATATAAGAATGTAAAAGAGCAAAAATGCAAACCTTTCCAAATTCAGAAGTTGATATTATTGAGACAACTCTTTTATTCTCAGTGAATACATTGCAATACTTGCTATTCACAGCAATGGGATTGACCTGTCAAAATAGACCAGCATCAGTAAGATGCTGAGAAATGACAAGAAATTTAACATAACACAAACATACTGATATGCTTCTGATATAAATATTCTATACCGTGTACAGGCACCCAGGAATTTCCACAAATTTCTCCACAGTTCCTGAGACTGGCACATGAAACCTATGGTAATCCTACACATTACAAAGTGTTAATATTCATGATTCCAGAGTATTTTTTCGACCAGACATTGAGCTTTTAAAAGTAAGGATTTTTATCTTAACAAGGAGATTAAAAGCTCTACCTGAGGTGCAAGACGGAAAATGACCAATGATCCATTGCTTAAAGCATCTGAGTGCACACTGGTTCCTAGGAGACCCTCAATTGAAAATTTGCGGCCCTAGAACAGAAGGCATAGTACAGTGAGATATCAAGTAAACATTCTACCATATGAAGGATCACACGTTGTGCTTGCATGGATATGTCTCAATAGTCTCATCTCTTAGTCAACTAGTGCCTTTACCTTGATCCAAAGCCTTGTGCTCTCATTAACGGAACCAAAAGCCATTAAACGGCTATCAGCAGCACAAGTAGCAACACTGTCTTGGTCACCATGTGCAATTGGTCTAGCTCCAGGCTTCAGTCCTCTTATGAAAAATTCATTAAAAGTCTACAAAGGAAAAAAAAAACTAACTCAGCCATACATAAGACTTTTCAAAACCAAATCAAATGTGTCATCCTTCAATGTCTATTATTAGTTCATTCCAAAAACATTGGTGTTATAGGATGACCAAAAGATAGTCAACAACAAAGCAAGGAAAAGGACAGTGCATGAAGCCCTTAATGAGATGAAATGGGTGCAGGACATACGGGGCATCAGTACTACAGTACCCGTGCTGAGAGAATTTTTGAAGCTGTGGGATCTTCTCTTGGATTTTACTTTGCAGCCTGAAGTTGATGATACTCATATATGGCAATTCTCTAATACGGGAGTGTACTCTGCCAAATCTGCATATGAGGGATTTTTCATTGGGGCTGTACAGTTTGGGCCTTGGGAGAGAATCTGGAAGAGCTGGGCACCAGGCAAATGTAAGTTCTTCATGTGGTTAGTGGAACATAATAGGTGCTGGACTGCAGACCGGCTTGCTAAAAGAGGTCTGCCCCACCCTGAACGTTGCCTGCTCTGTGATCAAGCTGAAGAAACAATTGATCATTTGCTGATCTCATGTGTCTTCTCTAGGCAAGTATGGTACAATATTCTACATAAGGTCGGCCTGCAGGACCTCTCCCCCCAGCCTGACAACAATTCCTTTGATGCATGGTGGGCAAGCACAAATTCTAGGGTTGGTGAGCAGACTAAAAAGGGTCTCAACTCCATCATCATTTTAGGAGCTTGGTCCATTTGGAATCACCGCAATCGTAGTGTGTTTGATGGGATTCAACCGAGCCTAAGTAGGGTTATGGTTGCGGTTAAAGATGAGGTACTCCTGTGGAGTTTGGCCGGAGCTCGAGGAATATCCAATCTCCTTGCTCAAGGGCCAGTCAACGCATGAGTTCCCTCTAATGGTCTTGGGTCGAGTTTGAAGTGAGAGAGAGATACACCTTTTGATATAAAAGAGAGAGTGTGTGTGTGTGGCTGTACGGGGTTTCTAAACCCACCCCTATTCCTCTTCTTAATATAATGATACACAGCTCTCCTGCGTGTTCGAGAAAAAAAAATACTACTATAGATACATACCTTAAAACTTTCAATAGGGTCCTTGACCTCATCCATATTAATTTGACCCTGCAGTTATATACAATGAATATCTAAGTTGACAACAATGGTTTATATAAATGCAAATGATCAAACTACATTCAGCATTTCCGATAGATAAGAAACAAAATGGATCAACAGGTAAATATCAAGACCAAATGACTAGAATTTTATAGCAAGAATCAACAGAGATAGTCAAGAATTAAGTAAAAAAAAATTGTTCATACTCTGCACCTTAAATAACTCAAGGAACTTGGGAATATCTTTTGCAGATTCCGGGGAGTTCATCTTTTTTCCTTGCTTCTCAGATAGGTTCTTCAAGAGGTCTTTAACACCTGCATGACAACATTGTGATTACATTGAATGAATCTGTACACTGGCTTCTAAGTAGCCCATAGTTATCTAGGTTACTGTTGCCTACAGACTACGGCTACATAAGCACAAGGGGGTCACGAGCTACAGAAATTTTCTCTCCACCCCCTCCTCTTTAAATGGGGGACTCTAGTTTTTTCTTCCTATAACAGTTGATTTCTTGTTCATGACCTGCTTCACCAACTAAATGTCGACTGCTGGAAGTTTGTTATACATCACAACAGGTCAATTCACAAACCAGCATTCTTTAGTACGATTCCATAGTCCTATCCTTAGGAGTGAAACAAATACAGATCATTTGCGGTGAGTCTATCTAGTGGACTTCAGCATATGATCATCTAAATTATTAGTGGAACATGAGTCGAACTAATATTATTTGATCCAACATACCTGTATTTATAAGAGTGAGGCCTACTTTTGATTGGTATAAAGCCCTCATGGACAGTACAATTTTTCCATCAATAACTTCTTCAACAATCCTCTTTGTTCGCCGGTCAAAAACCTTATATCACAGTGTTGATTAATAA